>JASAUF010000511.1:6000000-6600000 GCA_030180095.1 Magnolia changhungtana
GCTCATTAGTAATGCAGCTAGCCATTCTCGGTATTATGATGGATGTTCGGTTGGAGTTGATCGTACAACTAGAATGTTTTCTCTTCCGACTGCCTTTGGGAGGATGGTGGTCAAGAATGAGAGCTTCGCTCATCTTAACTTGCTTTTCTAATGTCATGCCGAGGCTCGGACTCTCCGCCCGGAGTAGCGGACTGTCGATCCCCCCGATTGTAGTTGGCTCGGATCTTCCCATAACATAGGGTGTTAGATATTTAGTTGGTATAAGGCTTAGATGATGATGATGATAATTTTAGGATTTTATTGTATGACTGCCAAAAACAATAGAAAAGAAGATATAAAGAATCTGTGAAACTTCGATTGGGGAAAGGAGAAGGAAGAGTGGATGACCATAAGCAGCGCCTTGATGTGATTCCTGGTGAGATGGAGATCCTTTTGTACTCGTATCAGGACATCCACAAGGTCCTCTTGCTCTTGTTTTACTCTTCGGGTCGAGGTGCTCTTCGATTAGTTGCTCATAGAACACATCCATGTCCTGGAAACTCTTCTCCAACCGGGCCCACTGTCCGGTGAGCACGTCGATCCACCCCAACCATGGAATGTAGTCCGCGTAGAAGAAAGATGTCAACAAGGCCTGTGCCTCCTCAAAACAACCATGGAAGTTGGTCTTCTCTCCTTCACGGTAACTCTTACCAAAAGCAGCCCTGCTGATGATGGTGCTCGTGAGAGCAAACATGAGCTCAGTTAGATTTACGGGAGTCGAAGATGAAGCAGAACGGGAAATAGATGAGATCATCCCAGCAACCTCATCCTTCCTAATGAACCTGAACGAAAGGACTCTCTTGACGCTAAGGAGTTCATTGTTGAAGATTTTCCGCATGTCCCTGTAATACTCCCCGTAGGGCGTGGAAACAATGTCTATGAAATTGTAAGAGAGTTTCTTGTAGGAAACAAAGAGAGGCCTATTGCAGAAGTCGAGATCTTGAGTTTTCAACACGTCGCTGGCGAGTTTGGCAGAGGAAATAACTAGGGAGGGTCGGCTACCTAGCTTTAGATACATGAGTGGGCCGTACTTTTCGGAGAGTTGCCAAACAGAGCGATGAAACAAGTTGTTGAGCTGGTGGAGGTTGCCAATGATGGGAAGCTGAGGAGGGCCTGGAGGAAGCTTTGTGGATTTTCTTTTTGGAAAGGCAAGTGAGAGAGAAAGAAGAGAAAGAATCATTAGAAGAGTAGGAAGCCATGATGTGAAGAGAGACATTTTTAGATACAGGCTTGTTTGAGTTTCAGCTTTGTTATGCCGCTTTAAATAGCCTCTCCTCTTAAAAAAAAAAAAAAAAAAAAAAAATATTACTTCTTGATTGTGACTCCAGCTTTGTTGGCCCACATGCAGGACGTCCCGCGGGTTGAGGGAGGGAGAGGATTAGGTTCGGCCTCAGTTTCACTCAAGAAGGTGCGACCTTGATGCATGTGTTCTATATCCTCGCGCTGTGCATACGTTTGTGCATACGTTTTGCCAGATTATTTTAAAGACATGAGTTAAAAAAAAAAAAAGAAACAGACGCAAATCTCAGGTGGACAATTCCATTAGAAAGTAGTGATTGCCTACTAAAAACTTCTTGTGGGCTGCAATAATTTTAGACCAGGCTGATTTTTTTTTTTTAAATTTAATTTTTAATTATTATTATTATTTGTGACCTTATCAACAGGTTCAATGGCAAATAAATAGTATGGAAACATTGCGGTGGGCCTTAGGAATAAGTTTTTTTTTTTTTTTTTTTTTTAAAAACTTGAAAAGTTCAACGACCACTTTTTCCTACGTACGGTATTATTGTCACTACAAGAAAAGCAGGCATAGCCGACCGATGGGGCTAACCTTTGCCCGCAGCCAGTTCTAACGACCGCTAGAAAAGGGCCTATTAAAAAAATAATAATCTGCAGCCCTAATTTCATTTCCGCGACTCGGTCTCCCTCTCCCTCTCCACTCCCTCTCGCTCTCCCTCCCTCTGCCTCTTGCGCTCTCCCTCTCTCTCTCTCTCTCTCTCTCTCTCTCTCTCTCTCTCTCTCTCTCTCTCTCTCTCTCTCTCTCTCTCTCTGCACCTCTCCGTCTCTGTTCGATCTCTCTCTCTCCCACTCCACTCTCAAACCCATCGCCGACACTCTCTCTCTCTCTCTCGGCCACTGTCCCCGTCCTCCCGGCTGACGTCCAAAGCATAAGCTGGAAAAACGGATGGACGGCGTTGATTTCTCACCAACATCACGGTGGGCCCCACCTACCCTCCGACACAGGAACTACGGTCGGCGGTGGCAGGCAATCGCGTCCGTTGGCGAACGTCCACCCACCCGAGTACTGTACTCGACCAGGTATCCGAACTCGCACCAACAGCCCCCAAACCCTCCCTCCTCTCCCTCTCTCAGATCCCTCCCTCCCTTCGTCTCTCTCTCTCTCTCTCTCAGCTAGGGTTTTGTAAAGGTACGCCTCTCTGCTCCTCTCTTTCCCATTTTCTACTCCAAACAGGAAGCGGATTGTAATCCTCTCCTGTTTTTTCTGCTGAAGACTGTAATCTTGCTTTTCTGTTGCTGTCATCTTGTTATTCGGTGGTAATTAGGGTTTGGAATGGGTGTTTTGTGGTAGACCTTTGTTATTATTGTTTTAATTGAGTGGTTTGTGTTATTCCACTGCTTTCTTGCTTTCGATCTTTTGAAATGTTGGAGAATAATCTATGCAATCTTCTTTGATTCCCAGTGGGGTGTGTTGAAGATGACTTTGGTGCCATTAGATTGTCGTTTTCTGGCCCGAACAGGAACAGAGAGCGAAGCTTTTTGCAAATATATCTGGTGTGGAAATACTCTCCAACCGCTTTGGTGGACCCTTGTCGTCAAAACGATTTTCCCTGGCTTACTAGCAGTGGCAAATTTTCTTTATTATCATTATTTGTTTAATTTTAAAGTTAAAGTGATATTTATTTTTATTTTTATTTTTATTTTTATTTTTATTTTTGGTATTTTGTGAAAATTTGTGAATTGGGTAGTGAGTGTTTGTTAATTAGTGAGTTTTCTTTTGTAGCAATTGGAATTGTATCTTTTGTAGTGTTTGGTTTTCCAATTATGATGGTAATTGGCTGTCAATGGGTAATGATTACTTACCCCTTTACTTTCTTGGTTATATCACTTACATTTGACTGCAATGATTACATTCTACAATTGTTTGTCTTACTGAGGGAATTCTTGTAAAAATGGTAATTTTATATTGTAAAAATGTAATGATTACAATTTTCTTCACCTGTTGCTTTATAGGTGTATTTGACTCTTGTTTTCGTGCCGTAATTCTCTCTTAAACAAACACCCTAAAATAATAATGATGTCTCATTTACTTTGAATTAGACTGGAAATTGGAAAACCAAACTGGCTTTAAATTTCAACAAGCTCGACAAATTCCAGCTTCCGCTTTCCACTTTAGAAACCTTAGATTCAGAGATCTGGATACAAGTCTTAGAGCATTTAAATCCTAGAAAATGGGAGGAATTTCAAGCTACGCTTCTAGTTTCAGGCTTTCAGCCTGAGACAAAGGAAACAAAACTTAGGGACGAAGAAGAAATTCTATTAGATCAACTACTCCAGATATCAAGGCAACAATACTCTATAAAAAAACAAGATACTTTCACTTCAGTGACATGAAGTTAAGGCATCTGAAACTAGACAAAACATAAAAAGAAAAAAGAAAATAAATAAACAAGTAAAAGTCATGCTACAGTCTTTTTGCTGTGACTAAGAAGAATAGAAGCAAGGTATTCCGTAATGGTAATGGTGGCCGTAACGACCACCATTGTTACCTTTACGATACGGGTTGTAACGGCCGTTACGGCCCCCGTAATGGCTGTTACGGTCTCTCTTTTATTTTTTTATTTTTTTATTTTTATCTATTGAAAACAAACCCGAAAAACCTGTATCGGCCCCATAACGGGCCATTACATGTCTATTACAGCCTTTAAGGGGGACGTAACGGGCCGTTACGGGGGCTGTAACGGCCTTTACGGGTCATTTTATCCGTAACGGCTGTTACGACCTTTACGACCCCATAACGTGTAACGGTTGTCACTGTTGCTTTTACGTAACGGCCTTTACGGAACACCATGAACAGAAGAATGAAATCAGGTCAATATTAACAATCCAGCATCCAGGATATCAAAATCTACCAAAATCTATGAAAACACTTCTAATTTTCATTTTCAGTCATAAATCTGAATCTTGATATCAGGAATGCAAATTGCATAAAAAATGTGGGAATCTAAGTTTAGTATCAAATCAACTTCATTATTTAACATAACCAACAGATGCACATCTAGGAAGAAAAGAAACTGTCTCTTCTTATCGTTTAAACATCAAAATCCATATCCTGGGAGTCAGGATGCCAAAATTCTACTGTAACCAACATCTGCAATCGTCCATTTCTTCTCAGGTGCTTAAGAATCCATGTATCTGAATCCATATATCAGATCATACTTATTTCAAGAATAAACTGCAAACGTCAAGATTCTAATTTTAGCTTCAAAAACCTTATATTCTTTAAATTTTAAATAGTGTGTGTGCATAGCGTTCACTATGTAGCGTAGCATGGCTACATTGCTATGTAGCGCATCAAAATAGCGGTTGTAGCGTGTAGTGTACATAGCGCACGCTACACTATTCTCTCTCCATCTCTCTCAACTAATTCTAATGTTGTTAATTGAATTGATTATATAAAATGGTGGTGGCCCATCCTTCTCACATGTGGCAATGATGTAGAGCTATCCAGACCATTCAAATAGTGGGTTTGATTGCAGATGGAGAATATTTGTAGATGTACCCATATTAGACAATCTTAACCATCTGTAAATGCCCCCCCACTTGTACAGCTGAGGACTTATTACTTGTGTTTAATGGCGTGGAACTCACATTTTAATAAAAAAAACTTAAGGACTTCCGAAACCCCTCTTTCGAACCTAACATTCAAACGCATGCACTCCTCTGGCCATCAAATCCCCATTTTCAATTTTCTCAATCCACAAAAAGTGTTGAAGAGGAGATTTCGTCCGATCAATCAACCTGCAAGAAGGTCCATTTGTTGTATTTTCAGGAGCATTAAAGCTGAAACGAAGGAGAAAAATCAGATTTCTCCCTTTTCACATTTGTATGGCTACAAAGCTCTATTTTTAGAAACATATTCTGGTGAGTCCTTGCAAAGAAGAGGAAGTCCCCGAATTGCTTGTACTCTATCTGCAGCCATATATGAACTCCAAATGGAGTGTAATCTCAAATGTGTGAGCAAAACTTACTTCTATCATAGCAATGAAACGGAGATAAACTCATGCAATGATTTTCTATAATTATGCTATTTAATTATATTTCATTTCTTAATATCTGTAACTTGCTTTTTTGTCTCATTTACTTTACTGATGGGAGTAGGTACATGTTTTTCTTAACTTGGGTTTCAATTGTTTCCCTATGGAGTGTAAATAAATTGAGACAGAAACAATCCTGCTTTATATATATATATATAATTTTTAATTTTTAATTTTCTTTATATAAATAACAGCCTTCTTTGCGATGCTTTTGCATTTATTTCTGTTGCAATCTTGACTGTTAAACATGTTTGACTGCGAAAAGTTATTTACCATGATTTCAGCTAATGGAGATAACTTTGTTGTTATTAGTATCAAAAGATGCAAAGTGTAAAGGAGCAACTGTTATTTACTGCCAACAATATGGTAGAGTTATTTAGGAGAGAGAGAACAAAAAATGCAATGTCAAAACTAAGAAAAGGAAGAAACAAAATAGGTTATGTTGCATCAAAACCAAAAGAAAGGGAAGAGAGAAAATAGGCGATGTAACTTAATTTCAAGATTTTAGGAGACCCAAAGCACTAAATGTTTAAAGACAATTCGATAGAGTTTGTATTTTTCCACTTCTTTTTCTGAACTTTTTCTTTTTTTAATTTATATGTATATATATGTTTTTTGGAATTGTCTAGGAATTGGTTATTGCTTGCTATATTTCGAGAATTAAGGGTTGATGTTTGATATTCCAATTTTAGAAGACCAAGATTGTTAAATTGATTGTGGATTGATGTTATGGTTAACTTGCTTTTAAATTTTCTTCCTTGACACAGTTATTCATTTCCTGCAAATACAACTGCTTAAAGACATTAGGTGAATCAAAAAAAAAAAAAAAAAAGATATAGTGAGTGACGTTTAAGGCTTCATTTTGCCTTGACTTTGCCTGTATCTCACTTTTGTTGCCACCTTTTTCTAATTTGGTTTACCTTAACTGTTTGATGCCTTGAGTTCTGTGGTTTGATCATAATCCAGCAAATGTTTGAGCTTAATAATTTGATATATCTATTGCCATTTCTGTAATTCTACAAGAATACAATCATTACCCAGGTAATCTGGATTATCAGTCAACAGTGATGTATTGAATATCAAAATCTCTTATACGTAATTTCAGTTAATGTTTTGGAAAAGACTAAGCGCATTCTTTTTGCATGGCTCAGATATCCTGCATTGAAACTCATGACAACATCATGGTTTTTGGTCATTGGGCTCATTGACTGAATGCAAATTGTTCTCTTGGTTTGTCACTTTTGTGCTTGTTTGGTGGCTATTCTCAATGTCCATGATCTCCCAAGTATAGTTGCTCATTGAGATCATGGATAAGGCTTAGATGATGGCACTGCTCAGCAACTTGGCTTAGGTACATTTTTGGGTTTCAATTATCGTTCTTTTTTCACTTGATGTATGATAAATTCTCTTCCTTGTGGTTCTTTCGCTGGATTTAGATAATATTTATAAATTCTATTTTTTTTAATGGGATTCTAATTCAGGGAAGCCTGTATTTTTATAAATTCTCTTCCTTGTTACTGTATTTTTTTTCCTCAACTGTTTACTTGTAGGCAATTGATTGAAGGATTAGGAACTTCTAATCTTAAAATTAGCTGGCTCTGTTTCAAGATCTGGCTGCTATGGTGAATCTCTACGTTGGCTACTGGGTCTTCCCTTTGTCAAGCTGCAGGTGTTGTGGTGTTTGAGGCTGATGCAGTTTTTTTTTTTTTTTGCTTCCAATGTGGGTGATGCAGCTGGGTTAGCATTTATTGAGTCTTTCTTGTTTATATATATATATATATATATATATATATATATATATATATATATATATATATATATATATATATATATTTCCTCACTTTCATGAAAGGACTCATCTCCTTTCCACTATATATTCCAGGCACTCCATATGCAAGAGCTGTTCAGGTACTTCCAATCATATTTCAGTAGAAATATTTCAGACCCTTTTCATGCATAGATACCATTTTCTTAGGTAAGTGTCATTTACACCCATCTTTTTGATGCACACACCATTTTCTTCTAGTTTTGGTACTATTGCAGTGTACCTATAGTGCACTACTCTACTATCAATAAATAGAAAGATGGGGTGTTTGCAAGAAAGGCACAGGGTTGTAAACATCTCTCTTCCATTTTCCTTTATCATTTGACAAGACTAAGGTTGTAGTTTACCACCATTTTTGAAGGGTGGTGAATTATCCACACTAGGCATATATGTAAGGAAATCCAACTGGGAGATCATGGCCATCAAATTCACAGAAGAAAATTAAATCATCAATGGGTCCAAGTTCAATGGCTGATATCAGATGTTTAAGATTGTCACAGTGGAAGCCACAAAAGGAGTGACTGCATTGGAGGTAGACCAATGACCTCATGTTTTGCATCTATTGTTGTTGCCGTTGCAATGCTTTTACATTCATTTTGGTGTTTTCACGTTCTATGGCGCTTCTTTGGTCAGGTATTTTTTTCTTGGAGCTGTTGTTAAACTTGGGGCGACTGTTGTGACTTATCCCCTGCTTGTTGTGAAGGTAACTGATTTTGCCTCTTTACATTTATGTCTGTCTGTCTGTATGTATGTATTAATTTGCTTTCCTTCAAAGCTGGATACCATTTTTTAGAATGTAAATCGGGCTTGCAAAGTTACAAAGGTGATGCTCCTTTCTCTTTTATTTGGGTTCTTTCTTTGGAATAAAATTCATTTCTCTATTGTATGTGATCTTTCTCCTCACTTCATGTTTCAGGGAGGACAAGTGGTCAAGTACACTGCCATGTTTGAGGTGATTGAACTTCCACACTCCTATCTCTTTCAGCTCAAATTTGAAGTCCCATGGAAATTGTGGAGTTGCTCATCCATATATACTCCATTTATTGCCATTCTGAAGAGTTTTGTGATTTGAACTTACTTCTTCAGATGGTCTCTCTCGTTGTTGATGATCGTGCTTTAATCCACTATATTTCTTCCACACGCTATCATTTGTAATTGAGTTGTATATACTCCCATTGAAGATTAGTTGAGAGTTTTTAATCCGCATAAATGCATAAATGCTAAGATTGATACTTTGTAAAGAAATTTGATATAATTGATGTAATTAGTGTTTCTTCCTGGTGCTTGTGATGTCACTCTAGCGAAATCCATATCTAGATAATTAGGTAATTAGATGTAGCTATGTCTGGTAATATATAGTATACTGGAGCTTGTCATGACCATTGTTCTTGTGAAAATTTCAGGGAATTCCACAAATTATTTTGTTGATGCTATACTGTTTTATCAGTCCAACTGTTTTTGTTTTTCCTGAAAATTGGTTTGAATTTCTTGTGTATTTCATCTGTGGAGGTATTTAATTCACTTATAGGGTAGGTGCAGATGTTGCATGATTAAAATCATGTTCCTTTTTCTCTCTTAGGGAGGAGGATGGTGCACCAATGTTACGACTTGCCTCTCATGAAAAGAAAACCATTTGGGTTCATCCAAGAAGACTGGGTTTGATGTCTACTTCTCCATGGCTAGGGGGAATGCCACTTTGCCTGCTATGGAAATGACCAAGTGCTTCGACATCAGCTAGTAAGCCATTGTTATTAAGGTGTCTCTTGCTTGATTTTATACATTAAGGATCTGTTATCATATTCAATTTGTAAGTTGCTCCAAGTGTATAAGTACGAGCTTGAGCAAAACCTGGTATAATTTCTATTCTTGATCCCATGAAAGGTGAATGTTGATGCAGCAGCAATTAAAATAGTCATGGCTGAAGCTGGATGAGAAAATGGTAGTAAAGTGGAACAGGTAAGAAATGGCCTTCATATTGTTATATTTAACATTGTTGCTTTGTGGAATAGAACTATAATTTCTCACATGTTCTTTCATTTGTGTTTTCCCTTGTCGAACTCACGCACAATTTTTCTCCATCCTCAAATAACATATGCAGTAGTTGTTGCATGGATTTTGAATGCTACTCTAGTAGTACCTCAGATAACATATGCGCATCTAAACCTCACTCTATCCAGCTTCGTCCACTTTTTACAAGTATGTAATCATCTCTTACCATAAGATTGATATTTGGAGCATATGTATCTATGGAATAACCTGGAACAATGGCTAATGGCTAAGATTTGTTTTGTAGGTTAGAACTGAATGGTAACCATTCTTTTCTCTATTGGAAGCTCCATACTTCCACAGGTAGAGCCCATGGTAATGTTTATAACTGGTCTTTTTGTTGGTGCGCAAGTAATCACAAAGTGTGAAGGTAAGCAGGAACTGATTTGAGCATGGGAATGGAGAAGCTTCAGCTTCAAAATGTTAGCAAGTATGAACAGCTAGGAGGCAGGAGCAGGAGCAGGAGCACAAATCAAAAACACAATTCAAAGTGATAGTGGCACCTGGGTATATATATAATTTTGAAATCATTCCTTTTTTCTTTTTCTTTTTTAAAGTTTTATGAAACAAGGTACCTTTTTTTAGCCATTCTAGCATGTTAACATGCTAAGTTTAAAGAACCTATTAATATTTGTTAGACAAGTTCCCACTCCATCTTGCTACAGCGGCCACGGCTCGGCCACTCGTGGCGGAAGAACAGCGGGTTCGAAGCCGCCGCGGCATGGCAGAGAGGTTCGTCGTCTTTCCGCCATGCGTCTCCGTTGCAAAGGGAGAGCGGGAGCCGTGAGGCTGCTGCTGCTACCTCCACGGGTGGCTGCGTCAGCAGCTCTGCTGCGGGACCGGCAGTTCGTTTCACGGATAAGCAGTGCCTGAATATCTTGCAGTGTTTGGGTCAGTCGGTGCATATATTCGATCTCGACAAGCGGATCATTTATTGGTGAGTTCGGGTTCGTATTGTATTTGGATTCTTTTAGTGAATTGGGTCTGTTTGGTAATGTTTACAAATGTTTGGATTTTTTTCTTTGTAAATTTGATTGTTTTGGTACCTTTGGAATTTCAGAACTTTAGATTGGATGGTCAGGATGCAATAGAACTACTTATTGATGCTGATAATTTCGACATGCAACTAATATAATAAACCGGGTAACTACGGGAGAGAGCTGGACCGGGCAGTTTCCAGTCAAGAATAAATCAGGGGAGCGGTTTTTTGCTGTTGCCACCAACACTCCGTTTTATGATGATGATGGTCGTCTGGTTGGCGTCATTTGTGTGTCAAGCGATTCACGGCCCTTTCAGGAACTGAGGGTCCCATTGGCCAATACAAAACCTTTGGAAGCTGAAGATAGCTATAATCAGTCTAGAAGCAGTTCTGTAAATAAAGTGGGTATTGATTCTCAACAACCTCTGCAAGTTGCAATTGCCTCCAAAATATCTAATCTGGTAAGTTACTTTTTCCCAATTTCTTAGTTTTCACCTGAAGAAAGAGGAATCATATGAGTCTCGTCTCAGTACGTGTCCTATCTTTGGGCTTTTCAGTTTGTATGAGCAATGTTTTAAAACCCAGATCAGACCCTACCCATTTTTGCCGGCAGTTCGGTCCAAAGCAGCCCAACCACTGGTTCAACTGGTTGGAGCCGCTTTGTTCATGTGCATAAGACATATATAATGACACATTTCAAGTAACAAAGCGCCTGCGGTGGAGTGGATGGGGTCTTGTCTCCTAAATGGAGGTCACAGGTTTGATACTCCCTGTCAACGGTCTATAATTTTATCCATTTTAAAGGGGCTGACTGTTCAATCGTCTGGTCCACTGAATGAGAATGAGTGGGCTAGGCAGTCAGACCACTTGACCTGGACAGTCTGAACAGTTCGTTTGAAAGAAAAAAGGAGTTGTAAGTGACCTGACCCTTTTTTTTTTTTTGACTGGTTTCGATGCCTGTTCCAGTAGTAGTTTTAAAACATTGTGTATGACTGTACGCCCTGATCCAGTGATCCCTACTGTTGATCAGATAGGCCTCTACATTGAAGGGGCAATCTTTGATGCCAATATACTTTTAGATATTCTCATCTTATCATTTCAGACACGGCAAGATACTTATGCTGGTACTGATATTTTTGAGATATTTCTAGGATATGTTTTCACTGAATCCTATTGTATCAGGTTCATTTTGTTCAAATTCTAACTATTTTCTTACTGCGAGAACTCTAACAAATATTAATAGGTTCTTTAAACTTAGCATGTTAACATGCTAGAATGGCTAAAAAAAGGTACCTTGTTTCATAAAACTTAAAAAAAAAAAGAAAAAAGGAATGATTTCAAAAAAGGAATAATCATTAAACTAAGTTATATATATATATATATATATATATATATATATATATATATATATATATATATATATATATATATATATATATATATATAATGGTACTATGATGTCGACCTCATGGGAACTTCCCATGAGATCGAGCTGTGTGGGCCCCACCGTGATGTGTATCGAACATCAACACTGTGCATTTGATGGGTCCCCTTTAGGTTATGGGATATCTCAAAAATCAGCCGTATATGGAACTCAAGTGGGCTATACCATCTAAAACCATGTGAAGACATGCCTAAAACATATAAAAGTACTTGGTGGGGCCCACCTGAGTTTTGGATGTAGCTGAAACTTGGTCTGGCCCTTCATCCAAGTGGGACACACAATGGATGGTCTGGATTTATGAACCACATCTCGGTGCGCCCAATAAATAATTATGAATGTTTTAATGGGAGGGTAACCTCTCTCGACTGTTGTATGTGGTGTGGCCCACCCAAGTCATTGATTGACTCGATTTTTAAGCCCGTGGCTCACCATGGAATGGTGCATCTGACTAATGGGGTAGATGTTCGACACACATCACGGTGGGGCGCAAACAGCTCGACCTCATAGTACCATTTCCCCATATATATATCATCATAAAACTAAGTTTTGGGAAATGGGGAGCTATATTTGCATCCCTGTGTCTCTGTCCATGTCAATCTCCATATTTGGGCATCATAGCCATTCTGACAACCAACACTACATCAATATTTCACCTTGTTTTAATGAGAAATGCTAGAGTGCTCTCAGAGCACTGTAAGTTATCATGCTCCTAGTCAGTCAGTTTCCTTGGAATCGATCGAAACGGTCCGGTAAGTCCAGAACACATTCGATAGGCTATCACACAATCCATGACATGCCCTAACAAATAGAAGGATCAAATTGTTGATTGCAATTACTTTTGTGTAAAGTATCTTGATCGTCTATATTAAAGACCATGGATCAAATGGTTCATATTTGTTAGATTGGTGTATTTTTGCATGGTAGCTTATGAAATGTCTCTGAAACTATTGAACATTCTAGATCAATGGATTCTACTGTCCAAGTGTCCCATTGCAACTAGGAGCACTATAAGCATGTCTCTATTTTAATAATCTTAAATGCATGTTCTGATGCACATCTTCTTCCCCACCTAAAAATGATACATAGATCGTATTTCGACTGAGAACTCAAGTCACTGTTGAATCAATGAAGTTTTCTATCCACCTTAAAAAAATAATAATATGTTTTTTTTTTTATTTAAATTACCAGTACCATCCTAATATTGGTATCATTTCCTTCCCATTGTCATCATTAATGGTAATATTGCTATCATTTCCTAGGTGAACTTTTTATCTATTTTAGCACTCTCGTACTTATGTTTGTCATCAAGCTGGAGTATTCTTAGACATTGAAATTGCAGGTGCCCCCAACTTTGAGGTTTATCTTGGATGGAGAAATGCCCAACTTTTTGCTTGCCAAGGATTTGATTTTGCAAGTAAGCTTTGTGGTTCTTGGGAGAGGGATTTTCATGACCCTGTTTTTCCTTCTTTTTCATAGTTTTTAGTAAAACTTGTGCTTTGAAAGATGATCCAATTTGATCTTCCTTAGTTCGATATTTTATTTCAACGTTTATGAATACCACTTTCTAATGCATTTATCTTTGGCAAAAAATACAATTTTTGGCTTCAGATCATTGGTGAAATTACTGTATCCGGGGCAACATACAAATCCATGGAGTTCATTGGCTCTACTGTTGAGAATTTATCTGTAAGCCGACACTTTTGAAAACACATCTCTACCTGAGTTATTTGAGGTCATTCAAATTAATGCCCTGACAGTATATGACCACTCATTGGTTTTTAATGTTGCAAGATGGAAGAAAGGATGACATTGTGCAACATGGTTGTTGAAGCTGGAGGCAAGAACGGCGTTATCCCTGCTGATCAAACTACATTTAAGTACCTTGAGGTAAGTTAACCGCATTACGCTACATTTAAAGTATATTCTTTGGATTTGCAGCAGCATGTCATGTTCTACATTCGTATTTGTTCCTTCAAAAGAATAGTCTTCTCACCTATTTGCTTGTGCTTATTCTGCAATTGTCTATTTGGGAACTGCAATTGTATTTTTGCTTTTTGAGCAGGGGAAGACACCTTTGAGTTATGAACCAGTGTACAGTGATGAGCAAGCCAGGTAACTGGGAGATGGTAGCAATAACATTTCTTTAGGCTGCATTGTGAATGAAAAAAATTGCAATAATTAGTTCAACGAAGTGGAAATGACCAAACTGCACTTTCCGTGGTATTATTTCATATTGAGGGACTGGGTTCCACATTGTGATTATGCTACTTTTTTTTTTTTGAAGATGTGATTATGCTGCTTTTAGTTGATTTTGAAAGGAATGTCACTGTGATTTAAAGGCTACTTCCTTGTTATGAATACAAACGAAGGTAATTTCATTTGGTTGTTTCCTCTTTAGAGAACTAATTACCACAATTCAATTCAAGAGGGCATATGAATGAAGCTTTAATTACCTCTCAAAAAGAAAAAGAGTGGAGCCTTAATTTTTCCTTTTACTTTCATCTGTCTTCCTCTTAGAAAGTATCCCCCCACTACCACCAACACCCTGTCACAACCCAAGCTGGAAAGGATATTTCCTCCTCAATAAGTAATGTTTTCTTATAGCATGTCACTGTATCCATGAGAAGTGAATTTGGTCTCACTACATGTTGTGCTTTTTTTCCTTGTATTTGCAATGATTAGTAATTCTAGATTGTTAAACTATGCAATATAAAAGGGCACATGACATGAATTTTTATGCAAAAGAAAGGGTATTTAGTTATTAGGGTGAAAGTTTGTATTAAGTAAAACCAAAGAAGAGGTTTGCTTTTTCAAATTTTAGGCGGACCTTGCTGCCAAAAATCCGCCTCTAGTTTTTGTAACCTCCCATCTTTCCTTGTCTGTTTATATAATCTTTCACTGCCAAAATTTGCTTCTTTTCAAACCCAAGAAGCAGCAGCACAGGACAGAGATGAGTTCGACTAGCAGAGCATGGATCGTCGCTGTTAGCATTGGAGCGGTTGAAGCACTGAAAGATCAAGGTATTTGTAGATGGAATTATGCTTTCAGATCTTTACATCAGCAAGCAAAGAAGAGCATCGGATCGTATGCACAGGCCAAGAGACTCTCCATCATATATTCGAAATGCCAGGAATCTATTAGCAGATTCAAAAGCAGGGAAAAAAATCCATTTAATGGCTTTACTCCTTCGGTAAGTGAATCCATTATTTTTGTTTCGCAATTTGTGTTTCCTGTACATTTCTGCCAGAAATTTGTCTTCAATTTCACTCTTTTTTTTTTATTATTTTTATAATGAGAAATATTTGATCTATGGCTACGGTCGCATTGTGGGGCTAGTTATATTTGGCTACGGATTTTATTCGTAGCTTTTGACCAATTTTCTGGTAGTGTAGCAAAAACTGGCGATTTAGCGGCGTTCAGCACAATCGTCAGTAAAGTCTTGACCGCCGGTAAAGCCTTTACCGACCGAGGCTTCACCGGCTGTTAGCTAACCGCGGCTAAAGGATTTGCCAGCAGTTTTCTTGGCTTTTGCCGGCGGTTTTGACCGCCGCTAAAGGCAAGTTTTCTTGTAGTGTGTCCACCCGAGATTTGGATATGGTTCATTAATAAAAAATAAAATAAAGTCTCCTGACCTAAATGACATGGCAAAACAGTTGGACAACATAAATTTTAAATACATACATCAAGATGGGCTACAATTGCTGCACCGTTTTGGTTGAGGCTTGGGCCACATCTAATCTGCTCGTTAAGGACATGGCAAACATTCCGGACATGTAATTCCTACTTATGCTGCCGGTAGTAAAGTGGCTACTAAAAAGTGCTCCATGGTTTAGAAAAAAAATGAGGCAGATCCAAATCTCAAGTGGACCACAGCGTCCACACCACAAGAAAGCAGTGGTGATTGAATGGCCACCATTAAAAACTTCCTAGGGCCCACTATGATATTTATTTTACATCAAACCTGTTGATTGGGTCACTCAGACCTGGATGAAGCCCTAGGAAGTCGTAGCCCTAGGAAGTCTTTAAGGGCCTGTTTGGCCAGATGGATCCCATGGGATTAGGAGGGATGGGATGGATTTTAAGGTAATGATGGTGGTGTCAGTGGATTGGTTTAAGATCCATGGGATTGCTATATCCCGGGACAAGTTCACCAAGTCTGTTTGGCACGCCCGGCATATCCCGGGTTTTACCTTTCAATCCCTTCCAATCCGTCCAACTAAACACGCCCCACGCACGATTGAACGGGATTAAGAGGGATGAAATCAATTTTAAGGTAATGATGGTGATGTCAATGGATTGGTTTAAGATCCATGGGTTTGCTATATCCTGGGACAAGTTCATCGGGTTTGTTTGGCTCATTTGGCATATCCCGGGATTTTACCATCCCATCCCTCCTAATCCCTCTTAATCTGCCCGGCAAAACAGGCCCTAATGGTAAGCGTTCAATCACCACTGTTTTGGGTGGTGTGGTCCACATAAGATTTTGGATGTGCTTATTTTTGGCCTCATCACTACACCAAAATCATCAATCTGGTACGGTCCCTAGTTTGGTTCAAAAACGGCTTAGAGCCGTTCCCGAGTTGAAACGGTATTGAACCGTACTCGAAAAGTTACTTTTATACGCTGTTATTTCCATTTTTTTGTTGGTGTGTCCTAATTGAGTATTTAATGTGCTTATTTATTATTATTATACTTTATTGTTTTATTTCGAAACAGATGGACGGAATGGATTTTATTAGTAACCTCTAAGTGGACCCCACATGGTCCGAGAGCCACATTACTGTACATTACCGCAGACTACCGAATATTTTTATTCATTTCCTTCCACCAAAATGCCCTAAATCCTTCATTTCCTCACGCCATCGCCGTCTGCATCTCCCTCTTCTCTCCCTCTCTCAATCTCCCTCGATCTCCCTCTCCCAATCTCCCTCGATCTCCCTCTCTCGATCTCCCTCTCTCGATCTCAACCCTCTCACTCTCCCTCCCTCTCCCTCGATCTCCCTCTCCCTCTTCCGATATCTACCCTCTCTCTCTCTCTGGATCTCCCTCTCACTCTCCCTCCCGCTCTCGATCTCCCTCTCCCTGGTTCAAACAAGTACATCAGCGTGCAGACAGGTACTATTGGTCATCTCTTTCAACCATACATTTTTTTTTTGTTGGAGTAGTGATTGATACAGCTGCTCTGGAAATGATGAAATGAATGTTTTTATTTTTTATTTTTTCCATGGGAAGCTTCTTGTGTTGATCCTCCGATATATGTATGTATCGACGTGTCAGTGGGTGTATGGATGCTGAGTACTTAGGCGCATGCACTGTATGTTTTCAGAGAAGAACTTTGATACGCTGGCAGAGTGTGATGGTTGATACTCATGCACTTAGAAATTACTTTAAAACTGCATATTAAAAGCTCAGGGGCTTATTCCAGTCAGATGTGAACTGTTGTTGCAATGTTATGCTTGTGCAATGAAATTTGAGTATATTTGTGATAGTTTTAAAATGCTCGTAAAGGAATTTCTGAAAAAGGAAATTCCATACATAAAGATTGCCAGTTAGCACAAAATTCTTTTGTCTTGCATTGGTACAAGAAATGTTTAAACCGGGAAAGATCTCCAAAAGTCCAGTCGGGGCGGGGCCACTTTTATATTCATAGCATTTCAGGTCATATGAAAGTCTAGACTTACTAATGATTCGGATTTTTAAATTGCCAAGAAATTTCATGGGAATCGTAGCCTTGGGTCAAGTCCTATATTCTGTTCCCGCTCTTTATGAATCAAATTGGTAGGTTTTGGAAGCAATTGGGTAGCTTCATGTCTTCAAAGTTCCAATTTCCAATCCACTCAATGCATTGGTGGCCAAGTCCAGGGTCTGGGTCTTCTTGACCAGGATGTACCAAGGTCTTGATATACTCTGCCATAGCTTTTTGAATAAAAAAAGAAAAAGGCCTAGCACCAAGGATTCGAGTGGATCTCACAGCGTTGTTCTATATTCCTACAATATTCTCTGTCAAGCAAGTTGTGCCATCTTGTAGATGCATTGAGATAGACTTCTGTCACAGTTGTAGAGAAAAAGTGAGTTTATCTCATTTTAGTTACTCCTAATTATGTATTAGAGATATATTTGTTTTTGGTAGTAATGATTAAATTTAATCTTGATAACCAGCAATTGTAATTATGTATTAGAGATCATGATTGCTGGTTATCAAAAATACTTTTAATCCTTACCAAAAAGTACTTAGAGATCATGATTGTTGGTTATCAAAAATTATTTTTAATCCTTAACAAAAAGAAATATAATCTCCAATACCTAATTACGATTAACTAGAATGAGATGAACTCATTTTTAGGTGTCTACCAAACAAGTCCTAAAGGCTTTTCTTTTTTTCTTTTTTCTTTTCCAACCATCATATTTTCCCAGCAAAATAAAAACAGGACTCTCCTTTAAAATTCAACTGAATTTTATTTTCTAGATATCTAAGCATGTCAATGCAAATGCATCATGTATGATCTTCTCTTTTTTCTTTTTCTTTTTTCCTTTTTTTTTTTTTGTATGTTCACAAACTCTAACATTATATAGGTATCCTTTTGGTCTCACTCTTTAGCAGTTTTCACTGCTTCTCGCTTGTCTTCGTATCTTGGGAATTCTATCCCGCCTTTAATCAGTATAAACTGTTGCTTGTTCAAAAAAATGATATATTTCAAGAGTAATGTATTCAATGTGTAATTATGGACTGATTGTTTGTTATGAAAGCGTGATTGCTAGAGGTGCTGCTGCGCTAACTATTTCAAGGCAAATGTTTCCATCTTGGACCGATTCCTTGCAAAATTGATTACTCAAGTTTCTCTGATGACAGTCTGTTATTCTGTTGCATTAGAAGCTCTTGGAGACCTAGCATTAGATGTTGGATTGATGTTGCCTTATCATCATGACTGATATGGTATGGCTATCATGTAACAGTCTTTTGCGTTTCTTCCATTCATTCGTAAACTGTGTGAAAATGAGTAGAATCAATTCTTTTTGCCTTTGGTTAACATTTTGTTATCTAGAATATGCTCATTTAAAACCATAGATATGTTGAATGCAGTTAAATATTTCGCTACTTCCTATAAAGGGCCTTAAGCTTTGGTTGGCCTCTATGCATTGGTTTTTTTTTTTTTTTTCAAAGAAGACAGTACAATCATACACATTGAGTGATGCTATAGCTAGGAATAGGAATTACTAGAGTTTTTAATTCTCATTTCACTACCTTATAATTTTTAAAATGTTTAAAACCAATATTTTTTTGGATGATAGGCAGAAAAATGAACTCTTTTATAGCTTTTTTTTTTAAAAAAAAATTAAAATTTTAATTTTTAATCAATATGCAATCTTTTATTGTTTGCTATTGTCATGGATATGCTTAGATACTTAGCTTACTCCTGACTTGTAACAGATCATTCTTTAGTAAGAGTGTTGTCAAATTTCAATCAGAACAATCTATTCAAATACAGATCATTCTTTACTTTGGCATTTACAGTTTATTCAGAGTTGTTATATATGAGAATGAAGTTGCTAATCTTGATAACCATATATGCTTTGTATGTTTATTGAGTTGACTTATATTGCAAGGTCATATCAAAATTTATGATAATCAGTTTGGTGGGCCAACACCAGTCACACCCAAAGAAGGCCATGAGAACAAAACCAACAGTCAAGATCCAACGGACCCAAAGATGGAGATAGAAGTCACACAAGAAGCTTGAGTAACCCGAATAGTAAACTCGGCCTGGCCTGTAGCTTGTGTGGGCCCTCACCAGATGGACTTGGGCTTGATTTTGGGCCCATGGGCTAGTTTCTAGACAGTATAATAATCAGACGGGCTCAGGCCCACTGAGTCCACACACTACACCAAAATTACTGTTCAGGAACGGCTATAGTTTTGGTTCAGAAACGGTTTTAAGCCCTTTTTAATGCAAAACGGTTTTGACCCGTACCTGAGTACAGAGATCAAGGTGAACTGGGCATATGCCAGTGGTCAGAGGGAGGATACTTTAGGTTAGTATTTGCTTCCATACTTGTTTCCTTTCTCTTTTACTATTCTTTATTTGTTGTTTCTATTGGAACACTGTGGTGCTTCTCTCTACTAATCATTCTTTGTTGTTGTTTTCATGTGCTTCAGGCCACTTCAATATCTTTGTTGGCGACCTAAGTCCTGAAGTCACTGATGCGACTGTTTGCATGCTTTTCAATGCATTCCAAATTGTCCGTGAGTTCCTTGTCGCTTTTGAGTACTGCATTTGATAGTTTATATTGTTGTTGTTGTTTTTTTTTTCCTTGATTTTTTCTTTTCTGGAGGAAAGATGAAATTCCATTTTTTTCCTTGTTTTGTTGCACACTTTTGAAGCTTTAAGCATGATGCTTGAGAAGGTGGCCTTATAAGTGAGTCACTTTTGAGAATGTCAGTTTTAAGGTTCACTGCAAGTGAGCCGATGATATGTCACTTTTCTGTGATTCAATCTGTGATGAGAATGCCAATTTTAATGCTTTAACAATATGCATTACCATGCAAAATCATGGCTTTGAAGGGAACCTTGTTTTTTTCATTCTAATTTAGTTTTGACTTAGTTTTAAAGTAGATGCTTCAACTGATGCTATAATTTTGAAGCAAACAAATTCTAGCATGTAACTAACAAATTTTTTTTTCTTTTTCCTTTTTTTTTTTCCCCCTTACAGGAGAGACTGTGATGACCCATACTTGCAACCAAACATAGCTTAGAAGGATTCTATTTGATCCGATGAATAGTGTTGCTTTTGTTTGGTACCCCTTTCCCATGTGCCTGTTGGATTTGCAAAATTCCTTTACTTTGATCCTACTGGTACTTCAACTTGCATAGAAAACCATTTCTAAATAATGGCCTCACTTCACATGTACATGATTTGGAGTCCAAAGAAGAAAGAGGATTTGAGTACTGACAACCCGCATCAAGCTGACAAGAGCATACTATTAGGAATCCAAACACCTAGCAGGAGGTTCTCTCGGAGGTTTGCTTTTTCTAATTGAATCTTTAAAGAATTGTAAGGCTGAGAACTGGGCACATTAAGAACCTGCTCCCAACAATGTCTCATTTTTCGCTGCTTGAATCTCCAATGCATAAGATATTAATTTGAAATGGGGCATTGTGCCCACCTTCCTAGGGTCATCCAAACACCCTATATTGGTTTGATTCTACAGTTTATTTGCTTTTCTCATTCTGGTCATTGATCTTTTAAATCCACCTTGAGAAATTGTGTTTTTGTTTTTTTCATTCTGATTTAGCTTCCTCTCACTTCTTCATGTATACATCTTTCTCTTTCATTTCATTTTAGTTGTTTTTTCTTTTATATCTGAAGAAGAATGAGTTGGTGTTTTTTTTTTTTTTTTTTTCTTCTGCAATTCGAAGGAAAACTAGCAATTTTTGCTCATATTCTTCATTTTCTTTCTATTGCCATCAATCAACTGAGAAGTGGTACTTTTGAGTGCAGCGATTTTTATTTATTTTTTGGTCTCTCCTAGGGTCATTCAAACACACCCTATATTAGTTTGAATCTACAGTCTATTTGCTTTTCTCATTCTGGTCATTGTTCTTCTAAATCCACCTTGAGAAATAGTGTTTTTTTCTTTTTTTCTTTTTCTTTTCATCCTTATTTTGCTTACTCTCACTTCTTCATGCATACATCTTCTCTTTCATTTAGTTTTAGTTGTTTTCCTTTCATATCAGCAGTAGAATGAGTGATTAGTTTTACTATCCCTGCTTTATTATTATTTTTTTCGGCAATTGGAAAGGAAAACTAGCACTTGTTGCTTTATTATTTCTTTTTCAACCTTTTGAATGCAGTGACATTTCCCCCCCTTTTTTGCCTCTACATTTAATGCATTCAAATGTGATACCCGTGAATCTATGTGCTCTTGCATTCATTATTTCTTAAGATGGATCATTCATTTTCATTTAAGCCCGGATGATGCTGGTTTTTGCTGTGGCTGGTTGCTCATTTTAGTTCTTGAGGTTTTATTTATCTGTTTCCTTATTCAGATCTGATGTCTTCTACCTAATTTGCAATTATTTCTACATGGTGTCTTATTGGTCTCATGCTGTACTTTCTTTTTGATATCATATGTTTGATTCATTTATTTGTCTGATAATTGCACTGCTAAATGAGTGGTCCGTAATTAACATTTACAAGGTCTTGAAAGCAATATATTGTTGGGAGGCTTATTGGATCAATTCTCAGGAAACTGTCCTTCCAGTGACCCCCCTTGCCGACTCTGAAATGGGGGTCCGGGATTGGTAGGACAGGTGTTCCCTTATAAACCATGTTTCATATATGATTTTTACTATATCTGCAGGGGCAACTTTTGATGATTTTTCAAGTAATATGATTGCTTCATTATTATGATTTTGGAATTTTTTGTGAGTCCTTATAAATCCAAATGATCTTGTTATACATCCACTGTGGTATCATCCTTATAAGACAAGCTGAAGCCTTTCTTCAAAAACCTGAAGGAAATGAAGCCATTGGTTCTTAGCTTATGGGCTGGCCTGTGTGACAAGGAACTCACTACTACTTTGTTGCTTGAGTTGAAGGAGCAGCGAAGATGGAAGAAAGCCCATCATATGTGATACTTACACACATGCTAGTTACCAAGCATTTTCACTACCACTATTCTGCATCTTCATCATCTGACAGAATCAAAAGATTCAATTAATCACCTGAGATTATTTTTTTTTTGTCACAGGAAATTTTTTTGACAAGAGCACATGAGTCATTTAAGCAAATCAATATCTCAAGCACAAGGTGAAAAAATAACCTAGTAGATTCTTAATAGAAATGCTTGTTTTGGTTGATGCCAGAAAGATTTGAAGCTAATGCATGAGATGGGCCTGGATGCGTAAAGATTTTCTATTTCCTAGTCCAGGCTAATTCCTGGTATGTAGGCTATTAGTTTGATTCAATTTTCAATTTCCTAGATGCATTGCTGAAACTTCCTATTTGATTCTTGTGGTCATTTACATGCAGATGGACGGGGAGCTATCGACCCAAAAGGCCTGCAGTACTACAATCTCATCAATGAACTTGTCCGTCAGTTGAACTCTCCTGATTGTCGTTTATGAACTGTTCATAAGGTGAGCTCTTCTAGAACTAGATACCTGACATCTCAATGGACTTCCTATTTAATCAATCATTTATTTGGCATGGATGATTGAGTGCAAATTTGTTCTTAGTTTTAAAGCCTTTCTTTCTCATCTTGAATTTAAAGTTTTTATATACCTCATTGTCCTCGTATGGATGTACTCTTCATAACTGGTTCTCTCTTTATTTGTTCATATACCAAATATATTCTTCCATGTGGTCCTGATTTCTGCCATATACCCTGTAGTGGTTAACATGAAGGCAAGAACATTTACTATGTGCTCAACAAGGAATTCCAATATTAGAATATGAGGTAAGTGTTACAATTTCTCTGGTTGGTTTTCAACATGCAAAAAGCAAAGGATATGTATTTAAAGATGCTGAAGTGGCATAGTGACTTCAACATTGATACAATTGAAAAGGGAAAGCTTCAAGGTGACTAGTAGCTTGGATCTTGCGCACGTCCATGTTGGCACATGTGGCAGTAGCTTGGTGGGCTGGGATAACATGCATGTGGATTAACAAAAAGAAAAAAGAAAAACAAAAAAAAAGTAATAATGTAGTTTTCAAATCCATTATTATATGTTGTTGGATTACATGCCCCTGTCCAAGCATTCGATTAACTGTTGAAGTTTCATTACTGATTTGCAACTTCATTTTTTATCTATTTTTGGTAATGGCTTGTGATAGTGCATAATGATCGAGGTTCCTTTTAAAGCACTCTCAGCTTTTGCATGCAACTATTCACTACATCATTACTATCTTTTTTGTTCATTCGAATTGTAGATGTAGGTTGAAGTTTTTTTTTTTTTTTTTTTCATACAGTTTCACTCTATGGATTTCAATGATTCCGCTTTTATATAGACTCCTAAGAGTATTTGTTGTATATTCCAGCTTTTTTTTTTCAACTATTCACTTTGTGGGTGTTTTTTTTTTTTTTTTTTTTTTTGTGGTTTGGGTTTGGCTACCGATGTTCAATACTTCAATACAATTAAATTGTTTCTTTAATGCTTGGGATGTATTAATACTTTATCCATGTTTGGATGTAATATGCTCATTCAAAGTGAAACAGTTATTTTATGTTTGAGGTTCAAGTGCTTGTATACATGTGTGATGTCTCACCGACCTTAGGATATCTTTCTTCCTCTTGCTTTGGCAACAAGATCTTGTGCTCTTGGCCCGAACAATTTTTCTATTCCTACTGAAAGCAGGTTCTTCCCTTCACCCTTTTTATTTTCTTCCTCATTTTTATATGTTCTAATATTTCTTTATTAAAATATATTGACATAGTGTATGTTTTGAAGATAGTAATCTTACACATCAACACTAGTGCTTCCTTGCTTCCTTGTTGCCTAAACTGAGGTCGTTAAATATGCTTGGGTAGCCTTGTAAAGCACAACTTGGAGGCACACTCAACTTCATGGCTTCTTAGCATGGAAGTTAAAAATTTTGAGATAACAGGAAGCTGAGTTGTTAGGATGAACTTGTTTAACTCCCTATTTATTCTAAACTCTACCCTTCTTACCTGCAGGTTTTATGAAGGTGTTGTGCATTCTTGTAACCTAGGAAAGAAGAAACATGTGGTAAACTATGAGACTTGTGTACTTCTCTTAATTATCCCTGTCCAAACTATCCCCTTTCTTGAAGACTTGCTGAATGATATTTCCTTCAAAGATACTATATGACGATGGAGATGTGGTAGTTCTCTAGTTAGATAAGGAGCAGTGGGAGGTTATTAGTGAAGGTTCCAAGCCTAGCAAGGTATTGATCTATCTATTATAGAGCAATCTTTTCTTCTTTGGCTAAATTGCAAATTTTTAGCATGGAATATAATGTGTTCAACCTTTTTTCCAGCGACTTAAATCATTGAATGTTACATAGGCCAAGTCTATCATGATGTATTGGATCTTTTTTGTTATTATTTGTTGAAATGTTCTAATTATATCCTCTTCTCCATGTCTGACTTTTCTTCAATTCCCAGCCCCAAGAAGATCAAGCTGAAACCATTACAAGGAAAAAGCAAAGCAAGAAATCAGGGAGGGAGAGGGACCTCTATAGAAAGAGCTACTTCCATGCATGTGAAAGCCTTCTATCTGTACTCAATAAACGGAGGGGGAAGATGGCAATCCTTTCACTGAAGAAATCTGGACCTGAACTCAACTCCTGACCCAATTCTCAGTCAGGATCGCTGGGACCGGCCTTGCTGTCATCTTCTCTGTCTTATTATATATATATATTTTTATTATATATATATTTGTGGATTTTGACAGTGGTTGTTTCAGTGACACTGTAACCATTGGGTGCTCCTTGATATTCTTTAAATCTTCCTAGGATTGCATAAACTCAGTGAATTTGGTTGTCTGAGAGATTGGCTATTTACTACCCACTTTCAGTTTGCCATCTTATTGTATATCAACTGTCTTTGCAGAATTCTATCTGTCATCCCTGTAATCTAAATAGGAATCTTTGTCATCCAACATTTATGCTATTATTTTCACACAAAATTTATGTAATTTTGTCCGTCTTTTATAGGACATTGATTGATAGATTAGGATTTGCGGTAGACCATATCCACTTGCATAGAATGCTGGCAGAAGAACACTTCAACCAAATGGATAGGAACTTATACTTCCTCCTACTTTATTATTGACTAGTTTTAATGTAAGTAAATGCTTCAACTGATTTTATAGTCCTTTTCCACAAACAAGCATCCACGAATCAGAGGTTAGGATTGTGTTGCATTTTACAGATTCACAGGGCTGTCTTACAGACGCAGTGAGGTTTTTGAGATATTGTATATTCATTCACCCTTCTGTAGGTGGTTTTGTTCTTGTCTGACGGTCTTAAACTAAAGCTTTCAAAACCATTTGAGTTATTGGTTAACATGAGCTAGTTTTTGGCTGCAGGTAGTTGATTATGGAGTTCACGGGCTTGGGGTATTTCTTCTATTACCTACCTTGTCAATTCCATGTTGAATTGCCTCATTTTTTTCTTTGGAAGTGGTGTTCATTTTTCTGTTATTTCTGTTGTGGCATGCCTTTCACGACATGAGAAGTGGTGTTTTGACTGTCTAGTTTTTCTTTCTTTGTAAATTTGTTATGGTGATGTTATTGTTGTAGGGGATGACGCAACAGATCCTCTAGTATTGTGCACATGAATGGCTTAAAACCTAAGTGCATATGATTTGTTTGATACAATGACATCCATAAATGTAAGAGCAAGAGAATCTCTTAGACATCCATAATAGTGCATCGTTGTTGGCTACCATGGGGATATGGAGACCAAAGCACACTTGATGCTGCATTGATTTTTTTTTAAAAATTATGTAACCACCTCAGAGTTTACAATATTTCATATCCTGATATGCATGCTTGTGTTTTATCTAATTTAATTTTTCTGCTAGGCTTTTACCATGGAATTGGAGGCTGAAGTTGCAAAACTTAAAGAGGAGAACAATGAATTACGGAAGAAACAGGTATCCATTATTCAATGCATTAGGATCCTTCCCGTTATTAAAATATAGAGCTGTGACCAACTGTATACACTACTAAAAATAACATATGTTGATGCATTCATCTCTGCTTGGCTGAATTTGCCCTTTTAACTTTTTTTTTCCCTAAACAGTTATACAGATTCTAGAAGGAGCAATGAATTAGATCATTCGTCACATCTTTTGATTGTTGCCACCCGAGATGTGTTTGGCAAGCTTGATCGCAATGTCAAGCCTGTTGCCCCAATGCACTTCTGGATGGTTAGTTCTTCATGTTGCTCTTGTTATCATATAAGATTTTGTTGGCTTTTCCCTTCTAAGTCTATCGGGCCCCAATTGTAAAAAAATCCAATGGTGATGTAATAATGTGAATATTGACTAATCAACTATCAAGTAGTTAACGGTGTACATGGATTTATATCTATATCCCCTTTTTTTGCTCATCAACCGCTGGTATCAAAGCAATATTTTTTCCTTCCATCTTCCTTTCTCTATTAATTGTCTCATTCATTTGGGCAGATCTTACGTAAGAAGTATCCCCAATTTTCCCAGCAGCACAATGGTTTCTTCATGCAACAGGTATTTTGTTGTGTCTAAGCACTCAAATTAGAGATCAGTTGTTTTGCTAATGGAGCCTAGCATGCCTTCTTTTCCAATATTTGACAGGATGCAGAAGAATGTTGGACCCAACTTATGTATACACTTTTCTCACTCTCTAAAATTGCCAGACTCAGGTATTTTACTCGGCACCAGATAGTGTAGAAGTGATGGCTACATGCATCCACATATTCTATTCACATTTCTTTTCTTCTTTTTCTTTTTTTCTTTTTTTTTTAAAGCACCTATATGCGTTTAGTTGTGGCAATTAAATTGATCATGAATCTATCATTTAAAAGCCAGCCCCAAATTGCTGGGAGAAAGGCTTCCATCCATCTTTCTTTTGTTTAGTTGCCTTAATATGTATTCGTGGATACCTTGGAATAATCACATGACATTGTTTAGGAATAGAGCTTGTTCCTGATAAAGCCATTGACTTGATTTGTCCATGTCTGGAACATTTCTGCTTGCTGATCTTTGGCAGTATTTGTGTAAAACATTTATTCCCATTATGTCTGCAAATATCTTGTCCTAGGTTTTTTTTTTTTTTTTTTTTTTTTTTTTTTTTTTTTTTTTGTAGGCGCTGAATTTTATTAAGAAGGCACAAAGGCCAAAAGGAAAACATGAACAAAAACAGAAGGAAGAAAGCTGTACAACAAACTGAAGAAACCCACAACCAAAGTTAAATCGACATCCTCTCTCTCACAAAACAGAAAACCCTATTGAGATCCCCTAAAGCTAAACTGGATTTATCACCAAAACATCGGCTGCTATTTTAGTAGTGTATACAGTAGGTCCATGTAATGTTGCAGGTGGTGCATCAATTTCTCTCACATACAATAAAGGGGTTTAAAATTGCTCTTAAAATTCCGTCCTAAAATTTGACCGTTGGCAACATTAATAGGCATTCAAAAACGTTTCTAAATTTGTGCCTGAAATGTGATTTGGTTGCATCGCGGTTTAAAACCGTTCCTAAATTTTCGCTTTCTAAAAATTAAAACGGTACCCAAAACGGTTCTGAACCGTTCCTGTTTTTCTGCGACGCCTCATTTAGGAACAGTTTGAAACCGTTCCTGAAGCATTTAGGAACGGTTTTAAACCGTTCCTAAATGACGATTTTGGTGTAGTGCATACTGTAAAATTATCTGGAAAAAAAATGAATGGACAGCATGGATAAAACAAGGACATCACCAGGTGTTGAAACTCCTAAGAGTCTACCACTGGAGCCAGAGCAGAGATCCGTGGGTGTAACCACTTAATCATATATTGTATATTCACTCTGTCCATCCGTTTATAGCCATTTTAGGATACTATCCCCAAAATTAAGCACATCCAAATTACAGGTGAACCCCACCACAAGAAACAGTGACGACTGAATGCTCACCATTCAAAACTTTCCAAGTCCCACCGTAAGCATATTCATAATGTTTATTTGTCATCCAACCCCTTCATAAGGTTAACAATGAAGGAAAAATACAAAGATTTTAGCTTGATCTAAAACTTTTGTAGCCTTAAAAAGCTTTTAATAATCATTCATCACTCTTTCCAGTAGTGTGGTCCATTGGAGATTTTGATCGATCTACTTAAGTTTTGGAAGAAATTCCTTAAAATGAAGTACAGCCATTTTCTATTGCTGTTGACCACCCTGTCCGGCACGTTGGAGCAGATCCACACGCTGTACGTGTATAGTGATCCAAACTGGTTCTTTGAGTTCTCAGCCATTAGTTGTGGGAGAGGATTAGCTGTTACCCGGGTAACAGCTTCGTGGGTGTTACCCTTACCGTGTGGGGCCCTCCTTGATGAATTTTCATATGAAGTTATTCCAAAACTTAAAAAGATCAAAATCTCTGATGGACCATAAGCCGGGCTTTCGGTAACAGAGGTACACCCATTTTCTATTGCTGTTGACCAGCCTATCTGGCACGTTTTCTCAGGTGAATCACGATAGTTGCGGTACACCCAATTACCGAGTTTTCGAGTTCAGTAAAGAAGTGTTGTGGTAAACTGTAGCTGAGCTTGGCAAACATAAAAGAATTGTTCGATCAAGATCACGCGTTTTGATGCCGGACCCGGATCTGCCGATGTGGCCCACCTTGATCTATGGGTTGTATATCTACACATTACAAGAAATAGTGTTTTTACCGACGAAAAAAATTCCGTCGGTAAGCGTACTGTTTTACTTTCGTCGGCAAAACAACACTTTTACCGATGAATTTTTTTTTTCGTTGGCAATAATGTTTTTACGGATGAAAATTTTCGTCGGTAAAAGTATTATATTTTTAAGATGGAAAATTTTCGCGCTATTTTGAATATTTTCCCACTAAGAGTTTTAACGAGGATTGCATCCTACCCCCACCTGGACGGTAATCCGTCTGGGCAGGACAGCCCTGGGGCCCACCATGATGTAAGTATTTTATCCACACTGTTAATTGTTTTTATATAATTATTTTAATATATGAGCCAAACATTGAGGTAGGTTCAGGGCTTAAGTGGACCACAAATTGTGGATTAAACTTCCACCATAAAAAACTTCCTGGGAGTTGGAGAAGTGTCGGATCAAGATGAAATTTGTGTTTTCACTTCATCCAAGTCTCATGACCTTATTAATAGGTTGGGTGGTAAAAATAACATCACGGTGGCCCTTAGAAATGTTTCAACGGTGGGTGTCATTATCACTGCAGCTTCCTTTAATGTGGTCCACTAGATCTATTTATCTGCTTCATTTTTTGTATAATATCTTAAAATAATCATATAAAAATGGTTAACGATGTGGATAAAATACTTACATCACGGTGGGCCCCATAGAGCCCTGCCCGGGCGGATTACCGTCCTGGCGAGGGTAGGACGCAATCTTTTCCGCAGAAAACCACTTTTACTGACGAAAATTTTCGTCGGTAAAAGTTTCGTATTTAGAACCAAAACCGTCAAGAATACCTTTTTAACCGACGAAACTTTTTAACGGTAAAAGTGTTATATTTTGCATATAGAAAATTTTCCAGAGAATTTTACCGACGAATATTTTCGTTGGTAAAAAGCAGAGAACCACTTTTACCAACGAAAATTTTCATCGGTAAAAGTGTTGTATAATTAAGTTAAAAAATTTTCGCCCTGACTTTTACCGACGAATCAAAATCGTCGGAAATAATATTTGTACGGACGAACCTTTGCGTCGGTAAAAGTGTTGTACATTGAATTGAGAAAATTTTCGCCCTGACTTGTACTGACGAACCAAAACTGTCGGGAATATTATTTTTATCGGCGAAAATTGTCGTTGGTAAAAGTGTTGTATATACATCTTAGAAAATTTTCGCCCCGACTTGTACCGACGAACCAAAACCGTCAGGAATATTATTTTTACCGACGAACATTTTCGTCGGTATAAGTGTTGTATATATATAAGTTGGAAAATTTTCGCCCCGACTTGTACCGATGAACTAAAACCGTTGGGAATATTATTTTTACCGACGAAAATTTTCATCGGTAAGTGTTGTATATATGAAAATTTTCACCTCGACTTGTACCGACGAACCAAAACCGTCGGGAATATTATTTTTACCAATGAAAATATTCGTGGGTAAAAGTGTTAAAATTTTAAGATAGAATTTTCTATTGAGTTTTACCGACGAATCTGTTCGTCAGTAAAAAGCAGAGAACCACTTTTACTAATGAAAATGTTCGTCGGTGAAAATGTTGTATATTTAAGTTAAAAAATTTTCGCCCTAAAAATGAAATTAAAACAGGAATTCGACTGTCGATCTGATTGTATTTCAAAAATTCGGCGTGCTCAACCAACATAGCAAGGTTGGGTGGCTAAACTAGTTCGCCCTACCCCAAAATCATAATTAGTACGTCTAATAGCTTATTCCAGTTTGTGAGATGCGTCCGTTTTAAGTTCTGATGGTCCGGATCACCTTCGTCTCTGATCGGCCTTTTCTGGTCCATCTTAGCCATGAAACTGTCCGTGACCTGCTCTACATCATTGGACATGTGTTGCTTTATATTAATGGTGTTGATGTTGATGGCATGTGAGTCAGTATCAATGTGACCCTTTACCATTTCCAGTTCCAAGACCTTGGTAAAGAGGAAGGCGAATGTCTAGTTGGCAGCCAATCATAATTTCTTTTTACCAATCTACCATTTAAAGCCAACCCCAAATCGATTAAAGAAAGGCTCGATGATGATTGTATAACAGGAATTTGGAAACCTAGGAATTGAAGTTTGGATCATGGGTTTTATATATATATATATATATATATATATATATATATATATATATATATATATATATATATATAATGAAAATGTTATTTTTTCTTCTTTTCAACCAGTAGTTTTCATTTTTTTTTTAAGTTCTAAATCCTTAAAAAAGCGTAATTTGAGATAAACTACATTCTGTTCGTGAAATAGAAGAGAAAGGAAAGAAGAGACATACCTTCTCTGAAATTTGTTGTTATCTCTCGCATCTTTTGTTTGGTTTGTTGTGGATTTCAGTTGTTCTAGATCCGACATAGCTTCAAGCGATTTCAGTTGTTCTAGATCCGACATTGCCAGAACATTTCCCATTGATGCAAATGCAACGCAGATTAAGGCTTATGAGGTTCTCCTCAAGGCCCATGCGGCAACGATAGGTGCATTGAAGGCTGGGAATAAGGTCAGTGTTGTTTACCAAGCAAGCATCTCGGTGGTAGAGAGGGATGGTCCTGAATTTGCCTCTCATCTTACAAAGTCGGCAGAACGGAATCGGTCTCGAGTTCCGTGAGTTGTATTGAGTTTAAATGCCAGGAATGATCTGTGTGTTGAAGCCGGAATGGTTTTTAATGTTTCTCTTGGGTTTCAGAACTTGCAATCAGAAACCAATAACCCAAAGACTAAGATGTTCTCGTTGTTGCTTGCAGACACCATTATTGTCAATGAAAAAGCTGCAGAAGTTGTGACTTTAATCAGCTCCAAGTTAGTTAAGGATGTTGCATACTCATTCAATGAGGAAGAGGAGGGAGGAGGAAGAAGAGCGTCCAAAGGTCAAAGCTGAATCCAATGGAGCTAAGACATTCTTGTCGAAAGCGACTCTAAGGTCGGATAATGGGTGGTTCTGCAGTTGGAGATGGCCGTGGTTCTACAAAAGCTTCAAGCGATCTCATTGCCTACAAGAATGTCAATGATATCCCACAGTCGAGGGAATTAATGATACGGATCGACCAAAAGAATGAGGCTGTCCTTTTGCCAATCCATGGCAGCATGGTGCCATTTCACATTGCTACCATCAAGAGTGTTTCAAGCCAGCAGGATGGTAAAAATTGCTATAGGATGTGCCTTGGGAGTTTTAAATGATCGTCGAGTACTATTCAAACTAAAAGGGAAGTTTTATAAAATAGCTGTAAGACCAACCACGCTTTAGAGAACAAATTGTTGGGCAAGGGGAAGGCCCAAAAAGACGTGGATGGAGGTAGTAAGAAAAGACCTGATGACCTATGGTCTAACTGGAGGTATGGCCCTTGATAGAGTGGAACGGTGGAATATGATTCATGTATGTGACCCTAATTAATTAGGATATGGCTTACATGATGACGATGATGACGATTATTTCATATATAAATTGCAATATAATAATTTGCAATATATATATATATATATATAACTATATTACATATACTTAGTATATGTATTGGAATTTGGAGCAACCGACATTATCCCACCCCCATTGTACCATGTATTAGAGGAACTAGTGGTGAATGGATGTTTGGTTTATCCAAAAGGTATCCAGTTTGAAGCTGAAAGGCATAAAAAGTGTCTCTTCCAAGTTCTTTTACTCGGTCTTCCACTCAAAACAAAATGTTTACTATTGATCCTAGTATTATCTACTACATACTAGTAACATACAACCAATATTGGGGCACCATACCATAAGCTACAAAATTTCATATCCCCCTAAACAAGGCATCCTCCATTAATAACATATATATATATATCATAAGTTTTTTATTTTCATTTACATTCACAAATACATTCATCATCCATCCAACTATTAACAACATTTACAAAAAAATAAATTATATCCAACCAACTCTTAATAATAATTTGCAACTTAACTCGCTAGGAACCGTCATGCACCGTAATGTCTTACTAAAGCAAAAAGTTCGAGGAGTTACAAGTTGACCCCGACGACAAGATATAAATGAAGCGATAAAGATATAAATGATTCAAGATTAATTATAGGTTTTGAGAACTTACATCCACCTTACTCTTATTGCCAAGTAGTCCTGATGAAAATGCATCCACACTACAAGAAAGGGAAAAAAATAAAAAATTTGTGGCTGCACCGATACGGTCTAGTATGGACTATGCCGCCACGTACCCAATGTTGGAAGATTGGGATCAAGCCACTACGTAGTTCTTAATATTTAAATCAAAAATTTTACGCATAAGCAAAGAAAAAATGAAAACAAAACATAATAGAAATATGTGTACCTTCTGTCACGCATAAGAAGATGAACAGCTGAAACAAATAACTAGATTAGTCAATCAAACTACTAAATAATTCAAGATAAAGATTTATGCTAGGACACTCCATGCACGATGTGGCTTGCTTATATGTTAGAAACATGTCATAACAATAAGCAACCAACCTATATAATTAGCTGAATTTTGTTTTTAGAAATAAATCTATGATTTAATTGAGAACCGTCTTCTTCTTCTTTTTTTGCAATTGTCGGATTACAACTGCTACATAACATTACAAGTTCCTTGGTTGAAAGCCAGAAGAAATATAAATTGTGAGAAATGGAGTTACTTAAATCTAGCAATTTCCCGTCGTGGTCCTCCAATTCCACATCCCACATCCAAAACCTGCATCGAGAAACCAAATTAATCAAAATCCATAAATTCTCAAAGAATCTTGATAATGTATATGCCATTGATTTTCACTTTTAATAAAATGAACCTTCATTCCGGGTTTCAAACCCAGTTGTAAAGCAAGAAAGTGTTCATGCCGTTTGATGCTTTCTCCAAGTGATTCTTCTTTCCATCCGAAATAACAAAATTCAATCCGATTAGTTCATTTTCAGCTGATTGGCTCCAAAGATACAATGCAAAAATCCTAACCTGGCGACAAAATGAAAGGACTCCCCCAACCATATTCATAGAAGTGATTGCTTCTTTTGTATATTTAAATGCATTATAAAATCATTGAAAGAAACCAACAAAGAATTTTCTTTGCATGCCATTTTCAGCTTTTGAAATCCTAGGAAATAAGAAAGTTCCATCATCCATATGTTTTGGACTTAAAATGCATCAAGAACTTGATCCAAATCTTGTGGCCCGAAGAAGTTTTCAACATTAGGTGTCCAATTCCCATCGTAGCTGTGGTGCTGGTCCACATGTGCTTTGGATTTGCCTCAATTTTTGGCTCATGCCCTAAATTGAGCTGATAAAACAGATGGACAGCATGGATCAGACACATCACAGTGGGCCTCACAAATATTGCGTATTTCCTTCTCGTAGGTTTTTGTGAAGCTGTCAACATCATAAGGATGGCTTGCATGGATTTAGCAGGAAAGGGGTTTGATATTCAACTATCAATAAGGATGAGCTGTTTCAAAGTCCTCAGATTAATTGCAAGCGGAAAAAAATATGACCAAAGAGGGTTGCAGCAAGAAATAAGGTCCAAGGGAGTTCCAGTTATCCATTAGCAGGATATTCCAACACTTCCACCAATGGATAAGATACTGGCTAGACTTGACTAGCAAAGTAAGGACTCTGTTTATCAGGTGCACAGAACGAGAATGAATAAAAGCCACCAGTAAAAGGATTTCCCCTACTCAACTTAAACTATTGCCAATTAAAGATTAAAAAAAAAAATCCTTAATATGTTCTCAAAGAGTATCATAAGAGGAAAAAAAAAAAGGAATTTGTTTCTTCTCTTTATATCATATCTGAAAATCCAATTCCTACATTAAAAAAAGAAAAAAAAAAAAAAAAAAAAGAAAAGGAACTGAAGTTCCAGAATTGACAGCCCAAGCATATGCAAATTCAGCACATGCAGATATCATCCAGAACATAATAACAACTAACAAGTAAGAAATGCAGCATTTTTCTAAGAAACGAGTAAGGCTCATGCAGGTCCAAATACAAGAGAATTGACAAACACAAAATGCCAAATAAATCACCTTTCTCCTTCCGAAGAGTAACCTTACGAAGCTAATTTTGTGGAGTAAAAAGATGTTTCCCCTGAAGTAGTGATTCTCTTTCATAACTTAGAGTGATACCGTGCCTGTTGTTAAAATTAAGACACCCAAGATGAAGGAAACCAAGGACTTTAAAAACAAAAATCAAACAGATGTGGGGAGTGAAAAGGGATCCTGGAACTCACTTGGATTCATAATATGCCTTGTACGTAAGAGCCTCTCCCCCTCTCAACTTCAAAATTGAGTTTCCATCGAGGTCATCTAAGATGCCAGTAATGCAATATATATGACCATTGTGGGGAGTGAACACTAAAGCATTCCTGAGGATACAACTGCATACAACAACATCTTTAGTCTGAATCCTACGACAAATATCCTTAGGGAGACAAGGATGGTGCACAGCATTTCCACCAACCGTAACAGCTGAGTGAACTAATTCAGAAGAAAATAAAATAGACCTAACACATTCCCAATCGATCATCACAGAGTTCGATTGCTAAAATAAAAGCGATGGGAGCAGTAAATAGGCAATCCTTGAAACTGCCTCGTGTTGAACTCCTTCCAAAGCATCCTTCAGTCTACTCAAATTACGGTCTATCAGGATTCTGAGAACGGATGTCTGAAATCTTCTAGCAACAAGGACCTGATAGGAGTCAATATAGAAATTGGCAAACATGCACAATGTCTTTAGTTTCTCTTTCGGTTCTTAAGCACATGAAGGAACAAAAAAGAAGAAGAATAAGAAGAGGAAGGTGGCACACCTGGTCAGCATTGAGGCGAATGACACCAACATACTCCATATTTAGAGTCAAAGAACCCCTATCAATTTCCATCTGAAAATTAGTACTTGCCAATTCAGCTCCCAGGTCACATTATGGTTGAGAGTCTAGAGATAGTGTTCCTGACTGCTATCTCCAACGTGCATTGTACATTCCAATTACTAGTGCTTACTAAGTGAAACCTGATTAATAGCCAGAGTAATCTATCTTCAATTCATTACAAAGCTCTAAATGTTTTGGAATAAAAACTCACAAATATATCTAGACTGGATAGGGCCCGTACCTGTTTGGACTCAAAACCCCAACAAGTGATTGGATGAATTAGAAGAATAGTTTTCTTAAAGAAAAAAGATATATTCAAATACTAATGCAAAGAAGAATAAACCAGACTAACAATGGAATACATGCATTAAGTCTGAAGAATGCATGCCACTACATCTATTGATTTTGTAGAAAATCTGAATCAGGGACCTAAATTCCTACAGACTATCACCTCCAATTTGATACAAATCACAAAACTATGTCGTGTGAGTCTCGAGAGGACTGGTCTCGTGACGATTTGAACCAGGTGGCCTAAAAAATACACATTTTTGTTTCAGGATTTTTATCAAACATGTGACATGCATGTTGCTCATTGGAATTCCATCAAACACACTTGCATAGATCTTGCACACATGTTCCAGGATGGAACATGTTGCATAGACAGGCTGCCTTGCACATGTGTGGGCTTAGCAAAACTCCCACACCATCAAGTGATTTGGGCAGACAATACCATCATCCAAGATTCAGCTCAACAACATGCACACAATATTTTAATGAAATTACATCATTGCCACTATCAGCACCACCCAATGACCAAGAACATGGATATCCATGTTCTAGCATGAACAAGCATACAGTATGAACCTACGAATGCGGTATACATGACCGACCGATTCAAGCAGATTGAAGAGAAGTTCATGCAAAGATATTTCACATTCCAGTTATATCATCTCCATCTTCAACAACACCTGCATATACGAGAAATTATCTACAATATCAAGTTTCAAAAATAAAAACGCCACAAAAAAATAATAAAAAAAATCAAGAAGAACATTTAAAACAAAAAACAAAAACAAACAAACACAGATCGAAAAAAGGACACCGAAGGGAGATGATTCTAATAATATGAAAAGGCGGAGAAATGGCTAAAATCGGAAAATCGAAGAAAAACAGACGGGCGGTTCGATTCAATTGGACCCAGATAACAAAAATCTGGAAACAAATCCACCCAAACCAACAATTTACATAAACGGAAACTCAAAATCGGTTAAAAATAACCAAATCCAACACCGATTTTTTGCATCAATGCCTGAAATCCCTCGAAAAACTCGAAGAAGGAGAATAAATCCAATTCTAGGGTCGTGTCCTATCTGGACGGAGTCCGTCCTTGCAGGCCACGTCCATCTTAAATGGTGGGGGCCACTCATCTACCGTCGCATGTGCATGTGTAGCTAGCAATCACTCATCATATACCACTCATCCAAAACCACATTTCCAAAGCCACAAGACATCGAGAGAGACATCCACAGCCCCGATTGTTTCAATGGTGGACGGGCATTAATTCAATAGAAAGTGGAGATCTACAAAAACAGAAAGTGGTGTGGAGAAAGAAAAACTCACCTATTTGAAGATGATGCTCGATGGAAGATGACGCTCCAATGGCCCTGGGAGGATTTCTCGATGGAAGATGAGATGGAAGATGAAGGAGAGGGAAAAAAGGAAAAGAGGGAAAAGAGGAGCGGGCGTGGGATGGTTTTCCTTTTGTAAATAAGATAAAATTTTTGAATCCATATATTGTGAGTTTACCATAATTTATAACACAAGCTTTATTAATGGTCGTACATGCATGAGACCATTTTCTGCATGGTTAAGATTTTTTTACATAATAAAATTATAAATATTTACTATTTGCACCTACACTGATTATTTGGATGGTCTAGATAACTCTGTATCTCAGCCACTATTTTTATGGACGAGTTACCACTATTTTACATAAAATATAAGACTCACAGTGCAAAACTTGGATTCAAAACGGTAAGTTGACCTTTAGACCTGGCATCGCTCTATGGCCCCCACCATGATAGATTTGTTTCATCCACGCCGTCCATCCATTTCACGACATCATTTTGTATAAGATCCCCAAAAACTAGATTGAAATAAATTTTAGGTGAACCACACAATCAGAAAATATTAATGGTTGGACGTATATGGGTCCACTGGAGCTTTGGATTTAAATCTTGGGTGGACCACACAATCTTTGGATTTAATTCTTTCTTTGGATATTGCCTTAAAATGATCTCTCCAAATGGATGGAAGGTGTGGATACAAAACGTACATCATGGTGGGACCTACGGAGTTTGGTGACGTCACTTCAATGTTTAGTCTCCAGACGCGGATTTCATGCGAAAGCCTTTCGCAAGAACTTCCTCCGCAAGAATGCTAGGTGGGGCCCACCGAGATATGTGGGAGAAATACACTCCGTTCATCCGTTTTAGGAGATCATTTAAGGACTCGTGACTAAAAATTAGGTGGATCCAAAACTCAAGTGAGCCACAAGAGAGGAAACAATGGGGATTCGGTGAGCACCGTTGAAACATTCTTATGGACATGAAAGTTTTGTATCAGGATATTTTCTCAGTTCTTTCACTTTATCCCATTGAGAGTGACCTTATAAACGGTTTGGATGGCCCATAGACATCAAAATGGAGCCCAGGAAGGTTTCAACGGTATAAATTTCTTTCCCCGATTTTCCCTCTTGTGTGACTCAATTGAGTTGTGGATCCAACTAATTTTTTATCAGACGTCCTACAATGAGCTATAAAAACGTGTGGATGGGGTGGATTGATAAAAAAACATCACGGTGGGCCCCACCAAGCATCCTCTTGCAGGAACTTGCTGCAAAAGGCTTTCCCAGAAATCCGCGTCCCTAGTCTCCCAACACCACCCCTTGGCTGGTGATCAGTGCTTCTGTGGGCCTCACCATAATGTATGTATTTCATCCATTATGTTCATCCATTTTTAAATATCATTTTAGGAATTTATTCCAAAAATGATAGGTATATAAATCTCGAGTGGACCACACCACATAAAAACAATAGTGATTGGATATCTATCATTAAAATCCTCCTAAGGCCCACTATACTGTTTATTTGACATCCAATCTATTTATTAGGTCATATAGGCCTAGATGAAGGGGAAAAACAAAAATCATCTGGATCCAAAACTTTTATGGCCCCCGAAACGTTTTTAATGGTTGACACTCATTCAACACTGTATCCTGTAATATGGTCCATTTCAGATTGGGATATACCTCATTTTTGGTCTTATGCCGTAAGATGATCTTTAAAAATAGATGGACGGCATGGATGAAACACATATAGAGCACCGACCACCAGCCATTGGCGGGTGCTAAGGGGAGTAGTCAATCTGTTCTCCTTATTTGTAGCATGATCCATTTAATCTTTGGATATGATTCATTTTTTGGATAATTCTCTAAAATGATCTCGAAAAATAGATGAATGATGTGGATTGATTCCAAATTTTCAGTAAATCCAAAACTCAAGTGGACCATGCCACATGGAACAGTGTGGAATAATGATTTCCACGTTGATACCTTCCTCGGGCCCACAATAATATTTATTTGCCATCCAACCTGTTCATAATATCAAAAATATATGAATGAAGATAAAACACAAACATTAGCTTTATCCAAAACTTCTATGGCCTCCAAGAATTTTTCAATGGTAGAGGTTCAATCACACTATTTCCTATGGTTTGGTCCACTTGAGCTTTGGATATGCTTCCTTTTTGTTCTTTAGACCTCAAATTATCTGTTAACATGGATGAACGAAGTGAATAAAATAAATAAATAATGGTGGACCCCACAGAGTTTACTCTGGTAAGGGTAATGAGTAACTCACCTAAATATAGTAGAGAGGGGTTTCCTTGAAACATTCATAATCATATATTGGGCCTACGTAAATGTGATTCATATATCCAACCCACTCATTATGTGTGTCCCACTTGGATGAGGGGTTAGACCAAGTTTCAGCCGCATCCAAAGCTCATGTGGGCCCCACTAAGTGCTTTTATATTTTTTAGGATGTCTTCACATGGTTTTAGATGGTATGGCCTACCTGAGTTTCGTATACGGATGATTTTTGAGATATCTCATAACCTAAAGGGGACACATCAAATGCATGGTGTTGATGTTCGACACACATCATGATGGGGCTCACAAAACTTACTAACATCAAATTTTAGGTTCTCATGATGTTACTAAGTTGGGTCATAATTCTGACAAGAATATTTGGCCTATTTTACATGTCTGGTCCATTCACTCTACTTTACTGATCAATACAAACAATTTGACTTGTTACTTGCCTCGATCAAGCTACATATAAGGAAGATATTGGGCATACAATATTGATCAACAATTTGAGTGAAATTTGATTTTAACGTTTAAAGGTTCAATTAGTGGATGTACCTAATAATTTATTAACAAATATTTTTTATTTCACAGATAAATTTCAATTTCTATTTAAAAATAACATTTTTTTTTTCAAAATGTATATTTTTTTACTCTTAATTTTTCTTTGAAAACTTTTAACAAAATATCATTTTTATTATAAAATATTTCAAAAAAAATTAAAATATAAATTTTGAATTTTTATCTTCAAAATCTCAAAAAATTTCCCAAATTTTAATTTTTTTTCCCAAAAATTCAAAAATGCTGATTTTTTTCTTTAAAAGTATCATTTTGTTTTCAATTTTTCAATTTTCTTTTTTAAAATGATATTTTTTTTTTTCAAAATCTCACTGTTTTTATAAAATATTATGGTGGGGCCCACATTGTGAAAATTTTCACATTCTAATTTTTTTTTTCTTTTTCAGGATTTTTTTTTCTCAAAATCAAATGCTTTTTTTTTTTTTTTTTTTTTTTTTTCAAATTTATCAACTTTATTCAAAATTATTTTTTCCCACAAAATAGATTTTTATTAAATCATTATTTTTAGTTTTTCAAAATCTAATTTTTTTCTCAAACATGGTTAAATTTTTTAAACTTCTCAATATTCTTTTTCATGTGATATTACAAATCATTTAAATATTAATTTTAAATTAAAAAATAAAAATAAAAATAAAAATTTCACTCATTTGATATAAAAACAAAATAAATTTTCTTTTTGCATTCAATCAATTGTTAAAAAATAATCTTAGATACAAATATGTACAATTAAACCACAGAAATTCTACTAAAAAGCAATTATTAGACTAGAAAAAAACTTAATTTTCCACCATATTCCTATAAAAATGAAAAAAAAATAATGTTAAGGTAGAAGTCATTTTACGACGGACATGATCCGTCGTAGAAGTCCTTTTACGACGGTCCATGATCTGTCGCAAAAGCAACTAAAAAGCGCGCCATTTGGTGTTTTGGGGGGGGGGGGGGGGAATAGACGACTGAAGACAAATTCAAATTTTGCGACGGATTTCGTCCGTCACCTACTAACGACGGACCTAAATCCGTCGTAAATACGTCGTAAATTAGATTTTAGCGACGGATTTTGGTCCTTCGCTAAATTCAGCGACGTTCACCCTACGGATTTTCGACAAACAGGGGTTTAGCGACGGACGTTTTCCATTAGCGACGGATTAAATCTGTCGTTAAACCAAGAGGTTTTAGCGACGGACGAAGTCCGTCGCAAAAATACGTTGCAAATTGCCCTTTTTGGCGTAATGTACCAGGCTTGGAAGCCAGTAGAGTTACATTTGAGTAATCCTGATATATTACATATTTATAGGATTAGTGAAATAGGATTTCTAATTAAAGCAGTAAAAACTTTAAAAAGTCCTATTCATCTCCCTCTAGGACATTGACATATTCCTTCTTCAACTAGTGCGGTCTTCACCGCCATTTCAATTGGTATCAAAGCAAGTTCTCTCTTTAAGGGCTTCACCGCTTAGAGAGTGATCTTGATTGAAGTTGAAATCATGTTCAGAAGTGTCCAAGAGGGTGTGACAAACTAGAATAATTGTCTTATAATTCACACTGCCTTGAAAGTTGGAAATAGTTCAAAGTGGTACCTTGATAGTGGATGCTCCAGACACATGACTGGTGATCAAACTCACTTTTGTGAGTATTCAAACTTTGATGGAGGATTAGTCACATTTAGAGATGGAAGCTCATCCAAAATAATTGGACAAGGAACAATAGCTGTACCAGGCCTCCCAAAGATCAAGCATGTCCTCTGTGTAGAAGGTCTGAAACATAATCTCCTTAGTATCTCCCAAATCTGTGACAAAGAACATCTTGTCACTTTTTCAAAGGATGTGTGTAGAATTTTGGATCATACAGGAAATCTCTCATAAAAGCTTTATGCACTAGTGATAATTGTTATGTCATTGAAAGTACAAGTGAGAGTGTGCTACCCACAAAGTGTAATATGACTGTAAAGAATGAATCCAAACTATGGCACTAAAGGTTGGGACACGTTCACTACCGAAATTTAGCAAAGCTCAGTTCAAAAAATTTGGTTAGGGGACTTCCCAAGATTAGAAAAGAAGAAAAAGTTGTCTGTGGAGAATGTCTAAAAGGAAAACCGATTAAGGTCGGACACAAAAAGACAACCACCATAGCAACAACAAAACCTTTGGATCTACTACATATGGATCTAGTTGGACCAATGAAAGTGGAAAGCCATGACAAGAAAAGATACTTTCTAGTGGTGGTAGATGACTACACCAGATTTACTTCGGTCACATTTCTTCGAGAGAAATTGGATGCATTTGAGGAATTTGTGATCTTGGTAAAGTGACTCCAAAATGAAAAAGGGTACGGCATAAATCGCATCAGAAGTGATCATGGTGGAGAATTTAAAAATGAAAGATTCGAAAAATATTGCAATGAGAAAGGAATTCGTCATGAATTCTCTGCCCCAAAAACCCCTCAACAAAATGGAGTCGTTGAAAGGAAAAATCGTGTACTGCAGGAAATAGGATATGTTATGCTAAATGGGAAAGATATGGCAAAAAGTTTTTGGGCAGAACCTGTCAATACTGCCTGCTACATCATAAATAGAGTATATCTTAGAGCAGGTCTGAATAAAACTCCATACGAACTATGGTTTGGGAAATTGTCTAGTGTGAAATATTTTCAAGTCTTTGGTAGCAAATGTTATATCCTGAGAGATAGAGATCACCTAGGGAAATTTGAGTCTAAAAGTGATGATGGTATCTTTCTAGGGTATGCAATGAATAGTCGTGCATATAGAGTATACAATCTAAGAACCCTCATTATTCAAGAGTCAGTCAATGTGGTAATCAATGATCAACCACATGAAGAAGATACACCTGTGAATGAATTAGAAGATGATGTAGATTCATGCATAATAGAAAAATCTGATAACAAAACTACATCGCCTTGTAAACCTCAACCATCATCTGACACTCCCATCATAAAAGATCACCCTCATGAACAAATTATTGGAGATCCTAACGACGGTGTAAGAACTCGACGATAGATAGAAAACATCTATAGCCATTTCTGTTTTACCTCAAAAATTGAACCCAAGAATATTGTGGAAGCTCTTCAAGATGAACATTGGATAAATGCTATGCAAGAAGAACTTTAACAATTTCAAAGAAATGAGGTATGACAATTGGTTCCTAGACCGCTCGATACAAATGTCATTGAAACCAAATGGGTCTTCAAGAATAAATCTGATGAATCAGGAAATGTGATCCGAAACAAAGCAAGACTTGTAGCTCAAGGGTACTCACAGATAGAAGGCATTGATTTTGATGAAACATTTGCTCTTGTAGCTCACCTTGAGTCTATCAGAATTCTTCTGTCCATTGCATGTGCATTAAAATTTAAACTATTTCAAATAGATGTTTAGAATGCTTTTCTTAATGCAGATCTCACTGAAGAAGTCTATGTTGAACAACTAAAGGGATTTTTGGATCCTAATTGTCCTCATTATATATATCGTCTGAACAAAGCCTTTTATGGTCTCAAACAAGCACCACGTGCTTGGTATAAGCGATTGACAAAATTTCTTTTAGATCATAAATTCTACAGAGGGAGTGTTGATAATACTCTGTTTACCTAAAGAACAAAAGATTCACTGCTTATTGCACAAATTTATGTGGACGATATAGTCTTTAGTTCAACATGTGAAGATATCGCATATAAATTTGCCGACCTCATGAAATCAGAATTTTAAATGAGCATGGTTGGTGAACTAAACTTCTTCTTAGGATTGCAGGTCAAGCAACTACATGATGGAATTTTTATCTAGTAAACCAAGTATGCGAATGATTTGGTGAAAAAGTTTGGTCTTGAATTTGGTCGCCTCTTATTACACTCCCATGAGCACCACACTCAAACTCTCCAAAGATGCAAATGGCAAGAGTGTGGATCAACATCTCTACCGGAGTATGATAGGTAGTCTGTTGTATCTCACAGCTAGTCGTCCCGACATATCTTTTAGTGTTGGGGTATGTGCTCGATATCAAGCTGATCCTAAAGAATCTCACCTAATGGCCGTTAAGAGGATCATTAAATACATAGCAGGAACTACCTCCTTCGGACTGTGGTATCCATTTGAAACATCTACCATCATCGCTAGGTACTCTGATGTCGACTGGGCAGGAAATTTAGATGATCGAAAATCTACAAGCGGAGGATGTTTCTATGTTGAAAACTGTCTAGTCTTCTGGCAAAGCAAGAAGCAAAATTCAATATCATTATCTACTGCCGAGGCTGAATATAATGTCGTTGGAAGGTGCTGTGCATAACTCCTTTGGATGAAACAAATGTTGTTGTACTACGGGATTGAACAACCCACGATGAGTCTTTTCTGCGATAACATAAGCGCAATCAACATTTCAAAGAATCCTATTCAACATGCTCGGACTAAACATATTGACATCCATCATCATTTTATCTGGGAACTTGTTGATGACAAGATTATTACATTGGACTATGTTTCCATAGAAAAATAACACGTAGACATTCTCACCAAACCTCTTGATACAAATAGATTTAGTGACCTTCAAAAATCCATTGGGGTCTGCACTCACTAAATCTCAGTGAACATGAGTCACACAAATAAATCTTCACATTGGGACATTCATGGTTATACATCAGCCACAAGTTTAAACACCTTGTATTAACCATGTTAGTTTTGGGATGAAAGGTTATGACATTCTCGATGATATCTGAACAGTGTAAATAACAGATCAATGGTACTGATATTCTACATTGATAAAATTGAAGAAATCTAGAAATGCATGATGATAACCGGTGATTCCTTCAAATGGTTGGGCTAAAAATAATTCTTTTGATTGGGATAAACTGTAAAGCTCCTGCTGTCTGTGACAGTATATATTTTAAAATTTTGGTATAACTGCCGATCTTGGGAGATTTACTTTAGATACATTGGTAATGGCTGAGTATAATTCTTATCTTTACTGCCATGATTCTGTTTTGAGTTCCCTTGGTTTATCAAGTTTCTGATATGGTATGCATGTACTATTCTTTACTGATTATTCTATCTGCTATATCACTGTTTTCTCTAATCTACTATGCATCCATACATTCTAAAATTATTGTCTGCTTAAAACTAAGTTAATTATTATACATTAATTGATCTGCTTCTGCTTGGTCGGTTCTCCCAAGTAATTCACTCTTCAGTCAATATCACTTGATATACCTTTGTCAATGATTGACAAAAAGGAGGAGAACATTTACAAACACCCCGAAGGAAAATTGTGTATCTGCTTGAATGATTGTGCAGGTGTTTAAGGGAGCATCTGCAACAAGCAAGGGGGAGTTGGAGTTTATAAGTCAGGGGGAGCAGCTACTGGTTGTGTACATGGGCTAAAAATTGTAAAATTGTGTAAAAAGCATGTACACACAATTTAGGGTGTGTTTGTCTAGAGAATTCTAGGATGTTTTGGGTTTTTGTCATGTAATTGACAAAGGGGGAGATTGAAAGTGCCCTGGTTTGTCAAGTTACGTGAGTGTTGAGTCAAATTGTCTATAGAGCTTGATAGGAAGATCAATTCAAGCGTCTGCCTCAACCGGATATGTGCAAGCTCACCACAGGTAAATCTAAAGCCTCACATCCCTTGTCCCAAAACACCAGGTGAATAAAACCCATAAAAATAAGTTAGAAAAGCATAGGATTTTTAGGTGAGAAAACTTTTTTTTTCAAAATAGGAAAATCTCTAAGTTTTTTCTCACCTTGTTGATTTTATCGAAGCAACCTCGATATGATTGACTTGCGCTGTCGAGTCCTCGATGCTTCATCGATATGATCGGAAAGAGGACCAAATACGTCCAGCAACTTCACAACATATCTGGACGAATTATCAATGTATCGATACACCTATCGATACCATCGATACTCAAATCTTAAGACCATCGAAAGTGGCTTGATAAGATCGACAGGCAGATTTTCGGCGCCCCTGTTTTTTTGAGAAAATTTTGAATTTCTTCGATATATCGATGACCGTCTGATATGATCTGAAATCAAATATCGATAAGATCGAAAATCCATCGATGATATCGACCATGGGCCGCATTTCTTTCAGCAGATATTTCAGGTTATTTTTTTTTTAAAACTTTGATCGGGGGCCATTCGAGGAAATCGATATTCATATGTCGATGATATCGAGGCTGAGTCGATTACATCGAAACTGGACACAAACTGTCCAGCGAGTTTATTGGTAAATCTATTGGATTTATTGATGCATCAACACTGCCTTCGATATCATCGATATACAAATTCCGATGACATCGGCTGACCCTCGATCATATCCTAAAAACCTGAAATATTTCATATCAAGTATCTCTTATTTTTCAAGTGTCGATTGATCGAACCTACCATCAATGGAATCGGAGTTCGAAATCCGATGATATTGACAGTAATTTTGATTCATCGACCATCTGGCAAAAGGTTTCAAAAGCGTATAACTTTGAGTTCAAGTCATCGAGCAGACCATCGATGCTATCGAGAGTATACGCTCGATGATATCGAACCTGCTCGATGATATCGAACTCAATCATAAATGTGACTGTTTTATATCCGTTGGAACCTTTTGCCTATATATAGAGGACTTGTCTATTGTTATTGAGGGAGAGAAAGTAGAGAGAGCTTTTGAGTGTTTAACCTTAGATTATATACCCAAAGCCCTTTATCTCAAGGAATTTCATCCTCCAATCCACCCTCATCATTGATATTAAATAGAGTGGATTGGGGAATGGACTTTCGCATTCAAGGATCCTCCAGCTACTACCTTAATGGCAAATCATTAAGCTGGGATGCCTTGAATGCATAAGATTGAAACTACTCTATCTTCCTTATAGAAAAATCTTTAGAGAGTAGGATTCCATCCTGACCTTGACCTAACCCGAATCCGAGTATTGGTAAATCATTCTGTTGCGGATCAATGGAGCAGAAGACTCTTCATCAACAAGGAGGAGGAGATCTTCGGCATTGTGCTAAACAGGAATTATTAACTTATTTGTAAGTATCTAGAGTCTAAGAGGACACTTGTGATCATTCCTTTTTAGGATTGGGTCTTAAGTGGTTCTCACCCTTTGAAGTCCTCAAGGAGGCCTCCGGCAGGAGTGTACGTGGTGAGTGCTTTGTGTGGACCCTTGCTCTGTAGAGAGCATAAACATCTGGTTAGGAGTGAACCAGTAAAACTCCTGGGTTTGAAGTGAACCGTGTAGAAACCTCCAATAGGGTCATATGGAAGATCCTTTGCCAGTGTGCCTAAAAGTGGGTGTGTTATGTTGACCCTTGCTTGTGAGAACATAAACAGTTAGCCTCAGTGTAGGTTGTAAAGGTTGAAGGTGAACCTGATTTAAAACCTTAGATTTGAGGTGAACCATTGTGAAACCTCCTTAGTGAAATCCGGTACACTCAAGGGTTGAGTGCAGTTACCGGGAGTGGAGTAGACAAGTAGTCGAACCACTATAAAAATAACTGTGTTTGTGATTGTTCTTCTTATGTGTTTGTGGTTCATGTCAATGCATTCATATATATATATATATATATATATATATATATATATATATATATCTGATGATACCTCACACACATTCACAGTCATATCCATCATAAACCAGGTTATATATTGCTACTTTTTGCATAGTTTGTGATTGGATCCTCTACCAGGCTTGGAAGCTAGTAGAGTTATATTTGAGTAATCTTAATATATGTCTGTTGTTAGGATTAGTGTAATAAGATTTTAAAATAGACCATAAAACCTTTAAAAGTCCTATTCACCCCCCCTCTAGGACATATTGGCGTATTCCTTCTTCAACTAGTGCGGTCTTCACCGCTATTTCAGTCCTACATCAAGGTGTGATCCATACCTCAGAAAAACTCCAAAGAAATCAGGAATAAAAAGGCCCACAAATGGGCCTAAAACAGTGCCCAAAATTCATGTAGCAAATGGGCCTGAAATTTGGACAGCAGCATACACTATCCATTTCCAGGCCATGGAAAAATATCCAGAGGGATAAATGGTCAGATACATCAAGTGGGGTCCACCTAGATGGACCACAAAAGTTCCAGACCCAAATCCATCCAAGAATCTCCAAGAAATCATGCCTTATGGGGCCATCCAACCCATGCATCATACATGCATATGGATGTCCAGCCTAATGGGCCTAGGTGTCCCAAAATCTGATGGGTCTGGGACTTTTTTTTTGATCACATAGTGGGCCACCAGCATCAGGAGCAAAATATAGAAAAGAGATAGAAGGAAGAGAGAGAGAGGGAGAGGGAGAGATCAACGGCTATGGAGGATTCCGACACTATGAATCCTCCACCATTATAATCACACCTACATCTTATATGAATCATCCATGCATGTGATCTAAACCAATCCATGAAATGATGAGGTGGGGATACCATCCCCACCATGCACCTCAGGTCTAAATGACCCAAATAATCTAGATTTAAAGAGAAAATCCATCATGGTGGGTCCATGGAGAATGGCCCACCATGGAAACGTACATGCATGTAGCGGGCCTTGGTCTCACTTCATGGAGCTATGTAGGACCTTCACCATTGATTGGCGGGTCCTACATACTCCCAAGTGTGTAGAGAAGAATATGCAAGGAGAAGAAAGAAGGAAAGAATTTCAATGCATCACCCACCTAGATCAACCTTGAAACTTACATCGCCATCATCTAGAGGCTCCAAGCAACATGGATCAATGGCTAAGATCAAGTGAGAAGGGGTAGATGAGGAGGTTTTTTAGGTAGAAGGGGTTAGAATAGATGGAAGATGGGCTGGAGAAATGGAGGAAAGTTGCTAGAGAAGAAGAGAAGAGAGAGAGAAATGAGAGGGAAAGAGAGGGAAAAAGCTTTTAAGGGAAGTAATCATTACCTCTCTTACCTAGGGTAGAGAAAGTGATGATTGTAGTAGAGAGATACAAACAAGGTTGTAGGGTAGTAGCCTTTTAGAAATTTTAGCCTAGGGTGACATCATGTGCATGAAAAAATGTGTAAACCATGGTGGGGTCCACCAATCATGCAATCAATGGCCCATATTGATCGATGCTCATAACTTGAGATGTACATATCGGATTAACGCATGGGATGCACCGTTGGAACCGCGGCACTAATACGGATAAGATGGCATGGGTCTCAGGCCGATCCGAGTCGGGTCAACATTACTGAACTTGAGGAAGACTGCAAACACTAACAGAAAGTCGTGGGTCACCGGAATTCGACCATTAGGACCGCAGAACCAAAATGTACGGAATGCATACTCACACACACGCATGCACACACATAAACTAGGGTCGAATCTCACAGTTATTATCCATGTATAATTTCTCAATTCATTAACTGACTATTGGATTTGTGGATATTTATTGGATGGTTGAAAGTTGAAGATATCGAATGGTCTTATTTCAACAAACAAGTGTCCATGAATGAGAGGTTAGAATTATTAATTTTTAACATTGGGTTCTGCAATTTACTCAGTTTAATTGAGTTACTGTCCATGTACAATTTCTCAGTGGCCTTGGATGGTCCACCTTCAAGGATCCAGAATGAAAGCAAGAAAAATACACCCTAGTACATTTATTATTTACCTGTCTCGGACTCTTGGCCATAAAATATCATATTCCAATAATGGAGAAATGGAAAGAAAATAAAAAATAAAAAATCCAACAAATATTAGCCTGGATTGCAATAACAAAAGAATCGTTGTTAGGAAAGATCAAACAAGAACCTGTCACTCTAATCTGAGAGCACAGACAGCTCTTTTCAGTGCTTCATATGCCTTCAACAGATCAGATTTCGAATGGGCAGCAAAAACATCATGCGGATGCTTGCTGGAACCTTTTGGAAGTCCGTAGTAGCACAAAGTCTTGCTTCAGTACCTGCAAAGCAACAACCATCAGCATGAGGATCACGTTGAAGTAATCATATATCAGTGACCAGTCTACCATTCTCCTTACTGTCAGAAATATCATCGACCACCTTTAGATCATTCTTGAAGGAACTGGTTGATGACTGGCACAAAAGATAGCAAAGGAATGAACTCGTGAAAATATTCAAAGACGGATGACCTAGACAATAATGTCATTCTTTCATGTGAGCCAGAATGCAGTTCTTTCAATGTGAAGTGCCAAACCATCGACAATCGGAACTCCACATTTCGGATTCCCCTGCATTCTAAGTTTGCAGGGGAAGTAAAAGGATGCATTCTATATATATAAATATATTATCCGGTAATTAAAAAGATCCACATACACAAATCTAAAAGGCAAAAAAGCTCATATTCGAGGCTTACCAAGTTCTGAATTCATTGCTGAGATGTCTTCTGGAGCGAGAGAGAAAACGGGCACGGGAGATTGAGAGAGATTGAGAGAGAGAGAGAGAAGGGGTGTGAGAGATTGAGAGAGATAGAGAAAAGGGTCACGGGAGAGAGAGAGAGAGAGAGAGAGAGAGAGAGAGAGAGAGAGAGAGAGAGAGAGAGAGAGAGACAGAGAGAGAAGGGGCGCGGGAAATCGAGAGAGAGAGGGATGGACCTGAGAGGGAATGGGGTTGAGTGGAGGAAAATGAAACGTTTCATGAGAGGGGGAAAAGAAAAAGGTAGCGCGGTTTTTCGCATTTTCGCCTGCTACGGTCCTACTACGGTTTTAAACCATAGCTAAAAGCCCACTTGACCGTAGCTATTGTACCATCCGTAACAGGCCCTTTGCGTTTGCACATCTGACGGGTTCTGGACGGACGACCTTGTCAAGGGCTTTGTGGGGTCCATCGTGATGCAATCAATATATCCACTCCATCCATTAATTTTGTAATTTTTTATAGGGAATGACCCTAACATCTAGGCAAATCGAAGGTCTAATTGAACCACACCATCAATCATTGGTACATATTAATCTTTACTCTTTCCTACCGTGTGGTCTAATTGTGCTTTCGATCTACTTCATTTTTTGGGCTCTTGCCCTAACATGCTCTTTAAAAATGGATAGACGTATTAGATGGAGTACACACATTTTAATGGGCCTCATAGAGTCCCTTATGGGGTATCTAATGTTGTATGAACATCTGGAGGAGTTAGCTATTAGCTATGGTTTGGGCATTTTTAACTACAGATTTAAGCCGTAGCAATGTAGCTATGGTCTATATCCGTAGCTAAAAACTAGCATAGTCCGTAGCCTTTGATCATTTTTTTGGTAGTGTACCCTGACGGGCCATACTGTCAGCCAGGGCATTCCTCTCTCTTTAGATGTGCGTGAACTTGAAACAACCCCTACTCTTCATGGAGTTTATCCTGGCTAGCCAGTATTTCTATGACTAGGAGGGGGAGGAAGACCCATTCAGCCAGTCCACCACTAGCTTAGAATCAGATTCTATCATCACTTTAGATAGCCCCTGGGCCAGGCAGTGCAATATCCCATCATGGACGCATGCAGTTCTGCCTTTATGTTCGAGCCTACCCCATAGCCCGCCAAGAAGGCAAAGATGAAGTCTCCTTGATCACCTCTACAGTTCCCACCACCTCCAGAACAGCCCGGGTTATGAATCACAGAATCATCAACATTCAGCTTTGCCCACCCTTTCTCTTGCTTTGTCCACTTGTCAAGTCTCGCTGGCTCCCTAGGGCGAATGGGAGCATCGATACCCAGCTCCCTAACGGACCGACGAAAAGAAGAGGAGATGTACTTAGGGGCGAATTGCCCTTGAATCGAGGAGAGAGTCCACTTTACCCTGGAAATCGTAGCGGAGTCGGAGATGGGCTTCCCATCAAACTTGGCTACATTTCTGGATTTTCAGATTTCCCAACAGATGATTCCTGACAGCAGCCCCGCCAGAACCGACTGACTGCTTTTAGGGTCAATCGAGTACCACTAATGGTGCAGTCAGCCTTACACTAACTGATCCCTAGAAGGAGATAGGCCACAAAATAAGCTGAAAAAATTCCAGACCGCAATGTTAGCTTACCAGACAAGAACAGATAAGAAAGCAACTCTTCTGAGGGAGGCTGGGCCATGCCTTCATCACAGCAGACGCACCTGGAGGGGAGATGGATGCCACGGGATTTAATGGCTCAATTAACTGGGATGGTGTTCTTTCTTAATCTCCGTAAGAGCAACAAGATCTTCGGCGGCATATTCAGGTGCCAGTCCCATTTCGACCAAGAACTGCACTGACTACTCACACGGTAAAGCTCCTAGGCCAATTTTGCAAAGAAAGTCCCTGACGCATCTTGGGGCCAGATGTAAGAGTCCGCACCATCCAATAAGTAAAACCTAGCTTGGACGATGAGGTCAAAAATCTACTGAGGGAGGAAGGCAAAGACAGAGGACGGAGGGAGTGGGCTAGAAGGGTCGAAAACATCACAAGCTTTCAGCGAAAGCAAGCCTGAAGGAACAGGACAATCCATTCTTTTTACCAGCGGCCCTAACCCTGACCAGTTCTCCATCCAGAAATTACAGAGGCCCTGGCTTAGAAGCCACTAAGCATTGTCTTTAATGAGAGGGAGCAACTTCGTAATGCTATTCTAGAGGGAGGAAGAGAACGGAGAAGGGCGGGTCAACCTAGCAGGGGAAAGATCCGATTTATATTTAGCTCTAGCGAAATAGGCCCATAAGTTGGAGTCACTCCCATACCTAGCATTTCATGCCATCTTAGACCAAAGGACCTTCATAAACTATTTGAGCTTTCTTATGCCCAAACCACCTTCTTCTTTAGGCCCAGAAATGTCATTCCAATTAGACCAGTGGAGCTTTTTCTTTCCATCAGCCCAACCCCAAAAGAAGTTGGTGAATGCCTCTCTAGATCTACAAGGACCATCGTCGGGATTTGAGTTGCTACCATGGCGTGGACAGGAATACTTCCAAGAACATGTTGAATGAAGACCACCCTCCCACCCTGCGAGAGACACCTAGCCTTCCACCCACCAATCCTCATCTCCACTCTATGCAATAAGGATAGGAAATCTGATCTTCTTGCTCTACCACGGATCAATGGGACTCGCAGATAGATAGACCCTGGCCCTGCTTTACAGATCTGAAGATGCCTCTCAATATTTCTAATCCTAGCAGTTGATAACTTGCTGGTGCAGAGAAAGGAACTCTTAGAGAAGTTAACCTTTTGCCCCGAGGCTACTTGATATGAGGAGAGAAAGCATTTAACTTCTCGAAAAGAAGCGAGCCCCCCATTAAGAAATAGGAGGGTATTATCTACGTACAGGAGGTGGGAGATAAGTGGGCAGCCCCTGCTGAGCTTGAAAGGATGGCAGATTCCCCGAGAGACCAAATGTGTAAACCCTTTACTAAAGACCTCTGCAATAAGAATGAATAGGCTTGGGGATATGGGATCTCCCTGATGAAGCCCTCTTTCTAATTTGAAGAAACCAGAAGATTCCACATTAATAAGAACTAAGAACCAAATGTTATCCAAACATCTCTCAACCATAGAGATCCAAGAATCAACAAAACCAAACTGTTTCAGGACATTTTTCAGGAAGCCTCACTCGACCCTATCTTAGGCTTTTTCCATATCTAGCTTTAGAACAATATTTCCACCTCTAACCTTCCTGTTTATGTCTCTAATCATCTCTTGGGCAATAGTGATATTCTCTGCAATGGATCGTCCGCAGGAAAAAGCCCCTTGGTCGGGAGAAATGAGCTTAGGAAGCACCTTACTAAGTCTGGATGCTATTATCTTGGAGAAAATCTTATAAATACATTACACAGGCTAATCGGCCTAGTAATCTTTTGACCCAGATGAGGAAACTTTCAATGGAGGACCATTATCCAAAGATCCTGCCCGACGTCTATAGGTCTGACCATTCTTAGCACAAGTAGGGTGGTTATTCCATCATCTTGACCATTCAGGAAGTATCTTTTTTCATCATGCAAACTGAGGAAGCTTCAGATCATAATTCCTTTGACGTAAAGAGTCTCTTCTTACAAATTCACCGGATGGCGATGACCACTACAAGAAAAGGGGACTTTAGCCTCGGTTCAAAACTGTGACTAAAAAGGTTAAAAACTAAGGCTAAAGCCTTTAGCCTCGGTTTTGCCTCAGTTATCCAAACCGAGGTTGAAACCCCCGTGGCTAAAGGCTTTAGCCTCAGTTTTGGCAACCGAGGCTAAAATGATTTTTATAGCCTTAGTTCTTCAAGTGAGGGTAAAAGAACCTTTTTAGCTTTAGTTTTCTCAAAATGAGGCTAAATCAAAATTTTAGCCTTCATTGTTTCCAACTGAGACTAAATCTAAATTTTAGCCTTAATTGCCTCCAACCGAAGCTAAATCTATTTTAAACCTCGGTTCTCTACAATCGAGACTAAAGCCTTTAGCCACGGAAGTTGTAGTCTCAGTTTAAATAACTGAGGCAAAACTGAGACTAAAGATAGATTTAGCCTTTGTTGGCATCAACTGAGGCTAAAATCAATTTTTAACATCATTTATCAATAATCGAGACTAAATCTAGTTTCTATCAACAAAAGCTAACAATATTATAATCAACCAATGATTCAACCTATGCATGTTTCACCCATTTAACATCCATCAAGACAACAATCAACAAAACAGTTAATGGTCTACTTAATTTCAAAACAAACAAACTGCCACATAGCCTTCCACGTGGACTGTTTCAGTAATGTCCCCTTCCACGTGACTATTTTCTCTCGGATCGGAGCATCACAGCCAAAGGAGCATCATTTCCATGAGTTACCATCAATCTTGTAAAAAGGAAAACAGAAAACATTTACATATGCAACTAGTTTCCTAAAAAAATACTTTACCATGGAAAGCATTTACATATGTAAATGGTTTGCAAACAAATGTACCCGAAATGCTGCATGCTTCCACATATCATCTTTACATTTATTTTTTACAATATAGTAATTGGTTATGCAAAAGATGTAAATCTCTCAAATTTCTTGAAAATGATATTAGAATACCTGGGGATCTGATCTCAGAATTGTTTGCAGAAGGAAAAGATAATCAGGCGTGTATCCAACCTGTATTAAGGTAGAAATCATTTCTATCATGTGAATACATAAAGACATGAAGGTGTATAATGAAAATGAGTAAGAGACTGTGTAGGATATAGTCTCAAAGAAAAAGAAAGCAATAGTGAGGACAGGATACAATAAACAATTGTGATAATGGCAAATAACAAAATTCAGGTTGTGTGCCAGACTAGATGGAGAGTAGAGATAAACACAACAAAAAATTGATAACTATACCTGAAATTTAGTAACAATATCAGGAGTACGAAGGATGCCTTGTGGAGATTCAGCCGCAAGCTCTACTACACATTATGTTACATGCTCCAATCTTCCAATAGCATTCACAAATGATGCTTTCATCAGTATAGTCATTCATAACACTGACCTCACGACTTTGGGACTCTCATGAGAATTCGACTTCTACATAGTTGGAAATTGAGGTAGTGTTTGTGCTTAAGACCAATTGCTCTTGCAACTCATCGGTCCCATTACCTGCATTTGTACGATGATTACTAACAGATACTGAACTGAGAATACATATAAGAACAGGTACCCGAATAAAGAAAGAAATTGCACATCAGATCAAAAGTACCTTTGATTTTGTTCCGAGTGGCCATAGGACCAAAGAAGCAGGAAGAGCGTTCCCATTTTAAGTACACAACTAGAAGCAATCTTTCTGATACTCAAAAGCTATCATGGTCTAGTTTTCATGTGGAAAGTGCATAAATGATCCGCCCCTTCCACCCCTAAAGCATCCACTAGCTATCTTCGTCAATGACGAAATCCTTATGGTAGCAACTCCTCATCCTATCCCTCGCTTTCCCCATGATATCCTGATTCAATGGGAGCTGCTTGAACCCAGCCAGGATCGGAATATCTCAATTCAATTTAGGAGTTGGTAAATATTGAAAGATATTTACAAACAGGGCCATCATATACCTTCCATCTGGTGATCGATGAACACTGAGAAACTAAAACGGATGCTTGCACCAAGGACAGGAAGGATTCTGATTATATGTGGCCCATATTAGGATGCAAGTCACACTACACAAAGTAGACAATGCAAACAAAGCAACAATCACTATCATCTAGACAACACTTCTAGGCCTTTAAATCCATTTTTTATTTTTTTTTAATTTTATTTTTTGAAGAAATGCAGTTGGGGCCATCTCAAAAACAAGCAAAATCTCAGTTGATATATCAGGAGTCCTAAGCTCAAACAGGCCTACATATTTCCTCCAATGTATGTGCTAGGCGCCCAATAAAAGCTAAAATGGCAAAACTTTCTCAAACAAGCTAAAATAAGTACTTGCAGACATTCGAAAACCAACATCTCCCTGGAAACTAGAAAGTAGAAGAATAACATCATTTCTCAGTAGCTGCTTCTTGCCTTAGATATGAGGATCGAAGGGTTTAGCTTGTTTTATAAATAGTAATTCAGCACAAAGAACAAAATGCAAAATCATATTGGTCATGGTCAAAATCATCAAAGCCTTCTTCCAGCTATTTGGGGTCAGCAAAGAACACAAATTTACTAGGTTTTTTAAAATAATTACCCATTCGAGAAGATATTGAGTGATGGGTTCGATCTTTATGTCATTACTCCTCCGACCGCTTACAATTTCCAGCATAACCATCCCATAGTTGTATGTGTCAACCTTCTCGGATAATTGCCCATGGATTGCATATTCAGGTGCCATGTATCCCCTGTCCAATGAGATAACATGTAGCTCTCAAGATAACATGTAGCCCCCAAGGAGAGAAGGGACGGGGAACCAAGTTCTTGAAGACTTCGACAATGAAAATGATGGCAGATGATTTAGTTCTCAATTTATATTTAAATTCATGATATTTTTCAATTCCACAAAGAAAATGGGCATTCCACAAAATTCTCCTCCAACTTTGTCCATCAAGTTTAAAATGATTGCTTTTGTACGTATCTTTTTCAATTCTTTGAAGCAAAATGAGAATAAAAGAGATAAAGATACAGGCAATGGTAGCAACCAAGACAATTTCACAATCGTGATTACTTTGGACTTACAGAGTTCCGGCAAATGTGGTGCTGAGATGGCTCCAGTCATCTGGCAGAAACCTTGACGTCCAAAATCTGCAATCCTAGGCTGGAAGTCATCATTAAGAAGTATATTACTGGATTTTATGTCTCGGTGTATGATGGAAATATGGAATTCCTCGTGCATATATGCAAGACCACAAGCCATGCTGACAATTATATTGAATTGCTACTTCCAGTTCAGGGTTTGACGCCTATCTCCTACGACAAAAATATCTAGTCCGAAGCATAGAAAATAAAAGGACACTTCACTGCTACATTTGCAACTGGAAACCAACATATATACCTTTTTTGGATGTTTAGTTTGGTGCAATGAAGATTCTAATGCATTACTTCTGTGAAGAAAAGATGCCAAAAGCTTACCAAAGAAAAGAAGAGGAACCGTTACAGGTGAGTTTGGTTGTACCAAATACCATGAAATTTGATGATATTTTGCACCAAATTAGCACTGATTAATCATGAAATACCATGAAATTTCATCATAATGTGCACCCGGCACCATAAACTAGCAATATTGTTATATTTGATATCAGCCATAGGTTGCATTCATCCTCTTTGGAATGAAAGAAGAGAGAAAAGGATGAACATGATTCAATGACATATGCTACACGCTATTGGCTATTTAAAACACTGGATACACCAAAGCATCAAAAGAAGAAGCATGGATTATAGAAGCATATGACCAAAACAACATTGATGTATTCGTATGAACTATTAATTTGAATTGTAATCATTAGTCTAATACAGTGGAATGACCCACATTGTAGTTTAGCAATAAAAATCGACAGTGGGCTTCAAATTGCAATAATGTAAATTTCAAGTTGGACTTGAAATGGACATGAATTGGATTTAAGGGCTACTTCCTCGTTCCAAATACTACAAGATCACTGATTAGTCGTCATTTCCTCAAACATTCTCAATTCAATTCACTTGTGCATCCAAAGACAGCCTACATAACCAAAAAATAAAAATGGAAAACAGCCTCCTGTCAACAGATTAATTACCAAAATAGAAAGAGAAAGCACCAAACAAAAAAAAAAAAAAAACTCTTTTGCCGAAAGACCATAAAAAAGATAAAAGGAATCAAACCCAACTGAAAACAGAGGAAATTTGGAACTAATAAGCCTTTTTTTTTTTTAAAAGAAAAGGCCAAAGCCTAGGAAATTCATTGATCAACTGAATTTACAGACATTCAAGAGGGCCCCACAAAAAGGAAAGGCAGCCTCTCCTATCATATACCTCAGTAAAGAAGAGAAAAACAGGGTTGATGGGGAACACAACAAAAAAAATAGAGGAGGAGGAGAGAGGAGCTGCACAAGAGAACAACAGAAAGGATAAACCAGCGACTCTATCAGTGGCACCTGAGGGCTCCAAGACCTGCATTATCTAACACTAAAGCCCCTCTGACTGGCCTAGGGAGATGAGCGCGATGGAAGAAAATTTTGTCTGGACACCCTTCACTGGCGGTACGAGCAAGAGCATCGGCCACTACATTCCCTTCTCTGAAAGTATGGTTGATCACCATGTTAAGGTCCCAGGATTTATCTCTAAGTTTCCCCAATGTATACTGGATATTCCATAGATTAGAGGAGTCAGTCTCTCTCAGATCATCAGCAATGACTTTAGAGTCAGTTTCGAGAATGATATTCGAAAGTCCCAGGTTAGAGCAGATGTTGAGGCCATCCAACATGGCCCTAGCTTCGGCCTTAGTGTTTGTAGAGATCCCATAGTAGTTGTGAAAGGCAAAGACAAGTCGGCCAAGCTGGTCCCGGCAAACACCACCTCCATTACTTTCACCTGGGTTGCCTCTCTTGGAACTGTTGGTGTTTAGTTTCAGCCAAAGAGTTAGCGGCTTTGCCCATCTAATTATGGAGGGCATAGAAATATGGGAGTTGGAGAGGGAGGGGAGCCTTAATAGTTGAATGGTAAGGTGCTCAGCCAGGGAATTGCTGTCCGTGGTTGGAAATAGAGTCCCAATCTCACACAGCCAACAAGAAACTCTGTAGATGATTGTAGAGGCAGACATTTTCCAACGAAATCGTATCAAAATCCACCAAATCTCTCAGAATTGAGAGACATAAGCCGGATTCATATTAAAATAGATTAAGCACTAAAAATTGAGAAAAAAACCGTAAGTGAAAATTTTTTAGGAAAAAAGCTCACTATCTTTCGAGGATCTGATGATCGGAGAGAGAGAGAGAGAGAGAGAGAGAGAGAGAGAGAGAGAGAGAGAGAGACGGTAGATCTGACGAAGACAAGAGAAATATTGGAGAAGATACAGAGAAAAGCTAGGGTTCAGTTCGGTGAGGAGCTGCAATCAGTGTATATTCCCCTTGTTTATCTAGCCTGCACAGAAATCGGCAATGGAGGAGCAGATTTCACAGCAGAGAACAAGGTTTTGCTCTCAGATCGAACACCAAACCCTAATCGCTGATATTGTAATGCAAAAACTACTCAAATCGAGCAAATGAGCTAGAAACGATAGGATTTTCAACTTCCTGAGCAAGATTTCAGTGAAATCAGCTAAAAAATAAATTAAAAAAAAAACCCTCCTTAGATTGAACCAAAAAATGTAGAAATTAGATTTTGAACGGCCAAATGGGGAAAACGCACGAAAATGAGAGATTTTTGCCCCGATTTCTGATTTTCGAGAGGATTTTAGTTGAGAAATCAATAGAAAAAAAAGAGAGAACGAGTACCTAAAATAGGCGAAGAGATTCAGAGAACGAGCTTCTTCTACCCGCCATTGGAGCTGTGGCTCGAAGGTTTTTGAAATGCAGAGAAATGAGCGGTCGAAGTGGCTTTTATAGGGGTTCGCGGTTTTGTTAAAATGACCATAAAATGCTTCATTTATTCTTGAATGGCAGCAGGATCCACTCATTCCGTCGTTAGACTCTTCATCTATTAAGGGCAATTATGTCAATTAAGTGAAGGGGCTGGATCCAATACAAAGGTTGCTACTTTAAGCTAATGTACAAATCAACGTGTGGGGTCCACCATGATTTTTTAATGAAATCTATTCCATCCATCATTTCGGTCCCCTATTAATCTTCCTAATTACAAAAAATTAGGCCAATTAGATACTCAGATGGACCACACCACACGTAAAAGTTGAGATGCAGACGCCGACCATTAAAAACTTTCCAGATTGTACTTGGAGCCCACTTTGTTTCTTTTATTCCATCTAATCCGATCAGGAGATGCATCCAACCATGATGAATGGACGCTCAAAAATTTATACCGTTCCAAAGCTTAGGTGGACCAAAACATCTGATTTTAGAGGTCTTAGGCATGATTTTACATAATGCCACGATGTGGTCTCCATGAGTTTTGGATCAACCTGTTTAAAGAGAATAAAAGCGAGTGCACGTCATGGACGACATATTTTGGCCCATGTATCCTAAACTCGACATAGAGATGTTTGTACTGTATGCAGCCGCTTGACCGAATGAGGAAGAGGATTGCGTGCTGCCCTCGCTGGACAGAAATCGGTACATGCAGGTGCTCTGTGGGGTCCAACGTGATGTATAGGATTTATCCGTGCCGTTCATCCAATTTTTCAAATCATTTTAATATGCCATGCAAAAAATGAGGTAAATCCAATGCTCAAATGGACTACATCACATGAAGCACTTGAAATAATGATGCCTAACCTTCGTAAGGCCCACCATGATTTTTATTTCTCATTTAACCAGTTTATAAGGTCACATAGACCTAGATGAATGGAAAACACAAATATCAACTTGATACAGAATTTTTGCCTAACCTTCGTAAGTTTATTTTTATGAAGTAGACTTTTGACCTCAGCAACTGAGACTAAAAAGTAGACTTTTCACCACAATTGAGACTAAAAAGTAGACTTTTTGCCTCAGTTCCTATGTAACTAAGACTAAAAAGTAGACTTTTCGCCTCAGTTCCTATGCAACTGAGGCTAAAAAGTAGACTTTTCGCCTCGGTTCCTATGCGACTGAAGCTAAAAAGTAGACTTTTCGCCTCGGTTCCTATGCAATTGAGGCTAAAAAGTAGACCTTTCACCTCGGTTCATATGCAACTGATGCTAAAAAGTAGACCTTTCGCCTCGGTTCCTATGCAACTGACAATAAAAAGTAGACTTTCGGCCTCGGTTCCTATGCAACTGAGGCTAAAAAGTAGACTTTTCGCCTTGATTACTATGCAACTAAGGCTAAAAAGTAGACTTTTCACCTCAGTTCCTATGCAAGTGAGGTTAAAAAGTAGACTTTTAGCCTCGGTTCATATGCAACTGAGGCTAAAAAGTAGACTTTTCGCCTCATTTCCTATGCAACTGAGGCTAAAAAATAGACTTTTGGCCTCGGTTCCTATGCAACTGAGGCTAAAAGCAGACCTTTCACCTCGGTTCCTATGCAACTAAGGCTAAAAAGTAGACTTTTCACCTCGGTTCCTATGCAACTGAGGCTAAAAAGTAGACATTTTGGCCTTGGTTCCTATGCAACTAAGGTTAAAAAGTAGATCTTTTACCTCGGTTCCTATGCAAGTGAGGCTAAAAAGTACACCTTTTGCCTCTGTTCGTATGCAACTGAGGCTAAAAAGTAGACTTTTTTCCTCGGTTATTATGCAACTGAAGATAAAAAAGTAGACTTTTAGCCTTAGTTCCCTAACAACTGAGGCAAAAAATGAACTTCTAACCTCAGTTCCTTAACAATCGAGGTTAAAAACACATTTAGCCTCCATGTTTTCAACCGAGGCTAAAGGCATATTTTCTTGTAGTGGACCTATGATACAACCCTATATGTTTATTGATTTTTTAAGGTGGCTTGGGTGACCATTATGCCTACGACACTCCGATTCTTGGCTGTGTTGGCCTAAATGGCCTTGTACGTGGCTAAGGCTGTCGTAGTTGTACGTCGAGTGACTTTTATAGAGCATACCACTGGTCATCCGTATGAACCACACAGGAGCAACGCTCACATAGTACATGCTAAGAAGGCACGTCTCTCATCGGGCTATTTTCATAAGCACTTCATTGTGGTTGTTGCCCTTGAGAAACCTCAGAATTTGCACTCTTTGCATTCGGGGGCTGATTCTTCTAGGGTTGCTTCTCGGATGCTAATTCTTTTTCTCTCATTCTAGGCCAGTTCATAGTCTCAAGATTGGCTAGAATGATGTTCACGTCCATTGTCTTGGGGAACGGATTTTTGTCGATTCCCATGACCTCCTTCCCCTTCCTAGGAAATTTGACCAAGCAGTTGTCAATGTTTTCTTGAATTATGTTCTTGAAAACTATAAAATTATTGGTTCAAAGGAACCTTTGTGCCATGCCACTTGCAGAACTCACCTTTCTTTAGCTCATCAGATGATGAAATTTTTTTCTGATAAGAATAGATAAAATGTGCCTTCTTTTGAAAAAAAAAAGATGATGAAAATTTTGATACTCCGGAAACTTAATGAAATTCACTGTAAGGAGATGGTCAAATATTTCATTGGCCTTAGCAATATTAAAAGAATAATGTTTTCTAAATTCACAGTATTGATTCATTTATGAAGGACTTTAAACAACTTTTCTAGTTAAGGCTGAACAAGTGAAAGGCTTTTTTGCCACAACCTCTGTTGAGAAGTGGAGCCACATCTGGGGCCGCCCACGACCACTCGAGGTTATACAGATTTGATCCGCGTTTTTACACGGATTTCGTGTCGCAAGTCCTTTCATAACTAGGCTGTGGAAAGGAGTTTTGCGGATTTCGTGTCGCAAGTCCTTTCGCAACTGGGATGCGAAAGGAGTTTCGCAGATTTTGTGTCGTAAGTCCTTTCGCAACTGGGATGCTGAAAGGAGTTTCCTAAATTATAAATAAGGATACCTGGGGTTTTTTTAGGTATGATGGGAAAGTTATTCTAAGGTGTGGGCAAAGTTCTATGTGCTTCCAAGGGAGAGGTTAGTATATTGCCTTGTAATCTTTATTTTTCTTCATAGTGGAAGTTTTGCATCAGTGGTTTTTTACCCTTGTTGGGGTTTTTCCACGTATATCTTGTCTTGTGGTTTGTTTGAATACTTTTATTCCTTTCTAATTTATATTTCTTCCTGTTTATCGTTTGTGGGTGAGACTTGAGATTGGATATCGGTTCACTACGTTGTTGGTGTGCTGCGCAATAACTGGTATCAGAGCTATTGGTTTAGTTCTATTGAGAGCGATGACGGAAGAAAGGAAAACTAAAATTGAGAAGTTTGATGGCTCAAACTTTACCTTCTGGAAGATGCAGATGGAGGATTATCTGTATCAGAAGGACCTCTATATTCCTCTAGGAGGAAAAGAGAAGAATGGTTTTTACTAGATTGGAAGGCTTTAGGAACGATCCGACTCTCTTTGTTTAAGAGCGTCGACTTTAATATATCCAAGGTGAAAACTACAAAAGAATTAATGGAAGCTGTAACTACCATGTATGAAAAACCCTCTGCATCCAACAAGGTTCATCTTATGAAATAGCTATTCAACATGAAGATGTTAGATGGTGGGAGCATGGCTGAACATCTAAACGAGTTTAATACAGTCACGAGCCAGTTGGAATCCGTTGGCATTATTTTGAGGATGAGATCAGCGTGCTATTGATCTTATCCAGTTTGCTAGACAATTGGGATGGTTTGGTGATTATTGCGAGCAATTCTTCAAGGTCGACAAAATTGAAATTTGATGATGTGGCCAGTCTAATTCTCAGTGAAGAATCTAGAAGGAAGGCATCATGAGTTTAAGGGGATTCAGGGAGTGCTCTAAACGTTGAAGGAAGAGAAAGATCGTTGAATAAAGGAGACAATAAACACGGGCGTTCTAAGTCAAGGAAGAAGTCTAAGGGACCGAAAGACAAAGACGGGTGTTGGCATTATGGCAAGAAGGGGCACATGAAACGTGATTGCAGGGCACTTAAGAAACAAGAAGAAAGCTCTCAAGGCAAGAAGGATTCAGTGAATCTATTTGAGGAGAGTGACACAGAGGCGTTGATCTTGTCTCTTGATGCGAGGAATGAGTCTTGGGTTATAGACTCGGGTGCTTCATTTCATGCCACTTTATGTAAGGAAGTTTGCATGATTATGTGTCAGGTGACTTTGGAAGAGTCTACCTGGGTGATGACGAGCCGTGTAGTATTGTTGGAAGGGGGACGTTCATGTAAATCAGAAAGACGGAACGGTCTTAAAATTGAAGGATGTCAGACATGTACTGAGTTTGAAACGTAACTTGATCTTTGTGGGGCAGTTAACCGATACTAGTTATGTAACAACATTCACCAGTGACTCCTGAAAGATCATAAAATGTGCCTTGGTAATATCTCGAGGCAAAAAGGAAGGTACTTTGTACGTGACTTCAGGATCGTACAGTTCACTCGCAGTTGTATCAACTGGAGTGAATGAGCAGTTATGGCATCATAGGTTGGGACATATGAGTGAGAAGGGGATGAAAGTGCTATTGTCGAAAGGGAAGCTACCAGGGCTAAAGTCTATTCACTTGGAATTCAGCGAGGACTACGTGTATGGCAAGCAGAAAGGGTAAGCTTCAAGAAGACGGGACGCGCTCCAAAGACGCATCTGTTAGAGCTTGTACACACTGATGTGTGGGGACCGGCACAAGTATTCACTACAAGAAAAGCCACTTTTACCAACGAAAATTTTCGTAGGCAAAAGTTTGATTTTCATAGGCAAAAACTTTTACTCGTGAAAATTTTTGTTGGCAAATTCCTTGCTAAAAGTCCGAGGGGAAAACCTTTTACCCACGAAAAAAAATTTCGTTGGCAAAGGTAAGACTTTTGCCGACGAAATATTTCGTAGGCAAAACATTTTACCAACACTAATTTTCGTTGGAAAAAATATTGACAAAACTTTTTACCTACGAATAATTTCGTAGGTAAAAATATTTAAAAGACTTTTTAGCTACCAACAATTTCGTAGCTAAAAATATTTAAAGATTTTTTACCTACAAATATTTTCCTAGCTAAAAATATTCAAAACACTTTTTACCTACCAACAATTTCTTAGCTAAATATATTTACAAGACTTTTTGCCTACCAACAATTTCGTAGCTAAAAATATTTAAACACTTTTTACCTACCAACAATTTCGTAGCTAAAAGGTATTTACAAGACTTTTACCCACAAATATATTTGTAGGTAACAATACTTAGAAAACTTTTACCTACCACAATTTTCGTAGGTAAAAATATTTACCAAACATTTTCCTACAAATGATACCATAGGTAAAAATACTTACAAAACGTTTAGCTACGAATATTTTCGTTGGTAAAAACATGGATGGGACTTTTAACTATGAACATTTTCGTAGGTAAAAGCTTGGATGAGACTTTTACCTACGAAAATATTCGTAGGTAAAAACTTCAATGAGACTTTTACCTACGAAAATTTTTGTAGGTAAAAGTTGTTTTTTTTTTTTTCTTCCACACAAAATTCTTGATATGCACCTGACATACACCTGTTACAATATATTTCTTGATATACACCTGTTATGTAATATATTTCATCATATTTACATTCACATTCACATCCATTTAACTCCAAAGTACATAAATAAATCCATCCAAACATAAACTACATCATGCATAAATACATATAAGCTTAACATTATAAATAAAATACAAAAAATCACAAAGATGGAGGTGGAGGTGGTGGGGCATCGATGGGTAAGCGTGCGGCGAGAGCCTGAAACATATCCACTATTCGTTGCTCATGCTCCACCCGCATCTCCTCCATCCTCCTCTCCTGCTCCTCTCTCAGCCTCGCATGCTCCTCTAACCTCATCCTCTCCTGCTCCTCCCTCTGCCTCGTCAGCCTCGCCTGAAAATAAAATACATTTAAGTTTTAGGTTTAGGTTTAGGTTATAGGTTTAGGTTATAGGTAGGTTATAGGTTATAGCTGTAGGGAATTGAGAATTGGTTATGGTTTAGCTTTAGGAAATCGGGTTCGAGTTCGGGTTCAGGATCGGGTTTTGGTTTGGGTTTTCAAGTTTAGGTTTAAGTTTAGGTTAGGGAGTTGAGATTAACATTAGGTGTAGGTTTAGGATTAGGGATTGGAGAACACATTTAGGTTTTAGGTTTACGTTTAAGTTTAGGTTATAGGTAGGTTATAGGTTATAGCTGTAGGGAATTGAGAATAGGTTAAGGTTTAGGTTTAGGAAATCGGGTTCGGGTTCGGGATCGGGTTTTGCTTTGGGTTTTCAAGTTTAGGTTTAGGTTTAGGTTAGGGAGTTGAGATTAGGATTAGGTGTAGGTTTAGGTTTAGGTATTGGAGAACACATTTAGGTTTTAGGTTTACGTTATAGGTTATATTGTAGGGAATTGAGGATAGGTTAAGGTTTAGGTTTAGGAAATCGGGTTCGGGTTCGGGATCGGGTTTTGCTTTGGGTTTTCAAGTTTAGGTTTAAGTTTAGGTTAGGGAGTTGAGATTAGGATTAGGTGTAGGTTTAGGTTTAGGAATTTGAGAACACATTTAGGTTTTAGGTTTAGGAAATGGTTTAGGTTTTAGGTTAAGGTTATAGGTAGGTTATAGGTTATATCTATAGGGAATTGAGAATAGGTTAAGGTTTAGGTTTAGGAAATCGGGTTCGGGTTTGGGATCGGGTTTTGGTTTGGGTTTTCAAGTTTAGGTTTAGGTTTAGGTTAGGGAGTTGAGATTAGCATTAGGTGTAGGTTTAGGATTAGGGATTGGAGAACATATTTAGGTATTAGGTTTACATTTAGGTTTAGGTTATAGGTAGGTTATAGGTTATAGCGTAGGGAATTGAGAATCGGTTATGGTTTAGGTTTAGGAAATCGGGTTCCGGTTCGGGATCGGGTTTTGCTTTGGGTTTTCAGGTTTAGGTTTAGGTTTAGGTTAGGGAGTTGAGATTAACATTAGGTGTAGGTTTAGATTTAAGGATTGGAGAACACATTTGGGTTTTAGGTTTATGTTTAGGTTTAGGTTATAGGTACATTATAGGTTATAGCTGTAGGGAATTGAGGATAGGTTAAGGTTTAGGTTTAGGAAATCGGGTTCGGGTTCGAATCGGGTTTAGGTTTGGGTTTTCAAGTTTAGGTTTAGGTTTAGGTTAGGGAGTTGAGATTAGGATTAGGTGTAGGTTTAGGTTTAGGGATTTGAGAACACATTTAGGTTTTAGGTTTAGGAAATGGTTTAGGTTTTATGTTAAGTTTATAGGTAGGTTATAGGTTATAGCTATAGGGAATTGAGAATAGGTTAAGGTTTAGGTTTAGGAAATCGGGTTGCGGGTTCGGGATCGGGTTTAGGTTTAGGTTAGGGAATTGAGATTAGGATTAGGTGTAGGTTTAGGTTTAGGGATTTGAGAACACATTTAGGTTTTAGGTTTAGGTTTAGGTTTTAGGTTTGGGTTATAGGTTATAGCTGTAGGGAATTGAGAATAGGTTAAGGTTTAGGTTTAGGAAATCGGGTTTGGGTTCGGGTTTAAGTTTGGATTTTCAAGTTTCAGTTTAGGTTTAGGTTAGGGAGTTGAGATAGGATTAGATGTGGGTTCAGGTTTAGGGATTTGAGAACACATTTAGGTTTTAGGTTTAGGTTTAGGTTTAGGTTTTAGGTTTAGATTATAGGTAGGTTATAGGTTATAGCTATAGGGAATTGAGAATCGGTTATGGTTTAGGTTTAGGAAATCGAGTTCGGGTTCAGGATCGGGTTTTGGTTTGGGTTTTCAAGCTTAGTTTTAGGTTTAGGTAAGGGAGTTGAGATTAGCATTAGGTGTAGGTTTAGGTTTAGGGATTTGACAACACATTTAGGTTTTAGGTTTTAGGTTAAGGTTATAGGTAGGTTATAGGTTATAGCTGTAGGGAATTGAGAATCGGTTATGGTTTAGCTTTAGGAAATCGGGTTCGGGTTCGGGATCGGGTTTTAGTTTAGGTTTTCAAGTTTAGGTTTAGGTTTAGATTAGGGAGTTGAGATTAGCATTAGGTGTAGGTTTAGGATTCAGGATTGGAGAACACATTTAGGTTTTAGGTTTACGTTTAGGTTTAGGTTATAGGTAGGTTATATGTTATAGCTGTAGGGAATTGAGAATAGTTTAAGGTTTAGGTCTAGGAAATCGGGTTCGGGTTCGGGATCGGGTTTTGCTTTGGGTTTTTAAGTTTAGGTTTAGGTTTAGGTTAGGGAGTTGAGATTAGCATTAGGTGTAGGTTTATGTTTAGGGATTGGAGAACACATTTAGGTTTTAGGTTTACGTTTTGGTTTAGGTTATAGGTTTAGGTTATAAGTTATAGCTGTAGGGAATTGAGGATAGGTTAAGGTTTAGGTTTAGGAAATCCGGTTCGGGTTCGGGATCGGGTTTAGGTTTGGGTTTTCAAGTTTAGGTTTAGGTTTAGGTTAGGGAGTTGAGATTAGGATTAGGTGTAGGTTTAAGTTTAGGGATTTGAGAACACATTTAGGTTTTAGGTTTAGGAAATGGTTTAGGTTTTAGGTTAAGGTTATAGGTAGGTTATAGGTTATAGGTATAGGGAATTGAGAATAGGTTAAGGTTTAGGTTTAAAAAATCGGGTTCGGGTTCAGGATCGGGTTTAGGTTTGGTTTTCAAGTTTAGGTTTAGGTTTAGGTTAGGGAGTTGAGATTAGGATTAGGTGTAGGTGTAGGTTTAGGTTTAGGGATTTGAGAACACATTTAGGTTTTAGGTTTAGGTTTAGGTTTAGGTTTTAGGTTTGGGTTATAGGTTATAGGTTATAGTTGTAGGGAATTGAGAATAGGTTAAGGTTTAGGTTTAGGAAATCGGGTGTGGGTTCGGGTTCGGGTTTAGGTTTGGGTTTTCAAGTTAGGTTTAGGTTAGGGAGTTAGATTAGGATTAGGTGTAGGTTTAGGTTTAGGGATTTGAGAATATGTTAAGGTTTAGGTTTAGGAAATCGTGTTTGGGTTATAGGTTTAGGTTTGGGTTAGGTTATAGGTTAAGGTTTACGAAATCGAGTTTAGGTTATAGGTTTAGATTATAAGTTAAGGTTATAGGTTAAGGTTTAGGTTATAGGTTAAGTTTTAAGTTTAGGTTAGGGTTATATAGGTTTATGTTTAGGTTATAGGTTTTGAGATTTGAGAATAGGTTTAGGTTAAGGTTATAAGTTTAGGTTTAGGAAATCGGGTTCGGGTTCGGGATCGGGTTTAGGTTTGGGTTTTCAAGTTTAGGTTTAGGTTTAGGTTAGGGAGTTGAGATTAGGATTAGGGGTAGGTTTAGGTTTAGGGATTTGAGAATACGTTAAGGTTTAGGTTTAGGAAATCGAGTTCGTGTTATAGGTTTAGGTTTAGGTTAGGTTATAGGTTAAGGTTAAGGTTATAGGTTAAGGTTTAGGTTATAGGTTAAGTTTTAGGTTTAGGTTAAAGTTATATAGGTTTAGGTTTAGGTTATAGGTTTTGGGATTTGAGAATAGGTTTAAGTTAAGGTTATAAGTTTAGGTTTAGGAAATCGGGTTCAGGTTCGGGATCGGGTTTAAGTTTAGGTTAAGGTTATAAGTTTAGGTTTAGGAAATCGGGTTCAGGTTCGGGATCGGGTTTAGGTTTAGGCTTTCAAGTTTAGGTTTAGGTTTAGGTTAGGGAGTTGAGATTAAGATTAGGTGTAGGTTTAGGTTTAGGGATTTGAGAATACATTTAGGTTTTAGGTTTAGGTTTAGGTTTTAGGTTTAGGTTAAGGTTATAAGTTTAGGTTATAGGTATAAGGTTTAGGTTATAGGTTTTGGTTAAGGTTTATGTTTAGGTTTAGGTTATAGGTTATAGGTTATAGCTTTAGGGAATTGAGAATATGTTAAGGTTTAGGTTTAGGAAATTGGGTTCGGGTTTAGGATCGGGTTTAGGTTAGGGCTTTCAAGTTTAGGTTTAGGGAGTTGAGATTAGGATTAGGTGTAGGTTTACATATAGGGATTTGAGAATACATTTAGGTTTAGGTTTGGGTTTTCAAGTATAAGTTTATATTTAGGTTAGGGAGTTTAGATTAGGATTAGGTGTAGGTTTAGGTTAGGGATTTGAGAATAGGTTAAGGTTTAGGTTTAGGAAATCGTGTTCGGGTTCGAGATCGGGTTTACATTTGAGTTTTAGGTTTAGGTTTAGGTTAAGGTTTAGGTTATAGGTTATAGGTTTTGGTATTTGAGAATAGGTTTAGGTTATAAGTATAGGTTTAGGTTTAGGTTTTATGTTTAGGTTAAGGTTATATGTTTAGGTTATAGGTTTAGGTTTAGGTTATAAGTGTAGGTTTAGGTTATAGGTTATATGTTTAGGGTGTGGTTTAGGTTTAGGTTCAAGTTCGGGTTTAGGTTTAAGTTTAGGTTATAGGTTAGGTTTAGGTTATATAGGTTTAGGTTTAGGTTTAGGTTTAAGTTTAGGTTATAGGTTTAAGTTATAGGTTATAGGTTTAGGCTTAAGTTATATGTTTAGGTTTAGGTATAGGCTTAGGTTATGAGTTATATGTTTAGGTTTAGGTTTAGGTTTAGGTTATAGATTTTGGGATTTGAGAATAGTTTAGGTTATAAGTATAGGTTTAGGTTATAGGTTATAGGTTTAGGGTGTGGTTTAGGTTAAGGGTGTGGTCCCTGTAAATACAGATATAAACACGGCCCGTCCAAATGGCTAGGCCCCTCCAATACTGTCCATAGGAAATGGACAGCTTCATCATGGTCATAACAGCGGTTCCCACCTTCCAGGGACTCCTGCTCATCTGGATAGCTCCGACGCACATCCGGGTCTGCTCCATTAATTTTGAGCAAATACATAAACACGACCTGTCCAAATGGTTAGGCCCCTCCAATGCTGTCCATAGGAAATGGACAGCTTCATCATGGTCATAACAGCGGTTCCCACCTTCCAGGGACCCCCGCTCATCCGGATAACTCCGACGTACATCCGGGTCTGCTCCATTAATTTTGAGCAAATACATAAACACGACCTGTCCAAATGGCCAGGCCTTTCCATTGCTATCCATAGAAAATGGACAGCTTCATCATGGTCATAACAGCGGTTCCCACCTTCCACGGACCCCCACTCATCCGGATAGCTCCGACGCATATCCGGGTCTGCTCCATTAATTTCGAAAGTTGGACACATTAACCTCACATTGCACATCTTACATGGTAATTGATATGAAATAAGGTTATGGCTACTAACAAGACTAAAGACATACTTGGCTACTAACAAAAGGCGCAAGTGTCACTTCGTTGATAGTCAAAAAGAAACTTCACTCGGATCAACCACTAACTTGCAATATGACTTGAAAATGCACATAGAACAGTGCATTGCTATATAGGTGACTATTTGGAAGCACATGAAATTGACAAAAAGGTAAATGCATACCTAACCAAGAAGGGAACAACATGTTATTTTCCTTGAAACCCTTTAAACTGACCATGAACTCGAACATACATTCCATTCCCGATAGCAGACCAAAAAAAATAAAAAATAAGACACCTCAACCAATGCACAAATAACCTAACATACAAACAATATTAGAAAAACCAGTTATTACCAGAGAGAATAAAGGAAATGTTATCTACAATGTGGATACTAATTAAATAAAATGTAAAAACCTTATATAATTAAATAAGGTTCCCCCACTCTCTCCCTTGATTTCCCCACTCTCACCTCTCCGTCTCTCTCTCTCTCTTGAAGCCAAGAAGAAGAAGAAGAAAAAATCTCTTTTATGGTTTTTCAATCCATCTTCCATTTTCTTCTTAACAAGAAAATCCATATTTACTAATATTCTCATTTTTCTATTTTTCAAAAGAATGAGTTCGGACTTCGAAAGCGTCGGCTTCAGCACTCGTACTTTCAGCCCAAACCCTAACCAAGGACTCTAAAATTACCAAGTACTCATAAACATTCATTGCAAGCATTTTCTGTCTATGTTTATTTTTAAGCTCTTGGCCCACCCGAGTCATTGCCTAAAAATGGTTGTTCTGCCTATATGTGACCCACCCTTCTACAACAAGAGAAGGGCAATTGAAAAAGAAATGACAAAAGGTCCATCCTCAAAATACAAATGCAATAATGACCAAACTGGCCCCCTTTTTTGTCAACCAGCGCAAACTTGTCCATCCTCAACATACACAGGATGTAACTGGCCCCCTTCAACCATGATTTGAAGGTACATTCAAACACTACCCTAATTCTCCTTTTAATGAGTTAATCAGGACAATATCTCACCTTAGATATTACCATTTCAGCCTCACAGCATTCTGTCCCAGTTCAACTCACTATCCTTGCGGGTAGTACAAGCCATTTGTGGCTCATAGCATTTTATGTCCCTGCTCAACTCACTGCCCTTACTGGGAGTATGAGAAATTTGTAGACAAATCCTCCTTAGAGCAAAGCCCTGCCTCACCACAAGTGTTTGAGAACTACAGATGAAAATGCTGACTACAGATGAAAATAACCAAGTAAAAACAATAAGAATGAGTAGAAGTGAAGATGTGATGATAATACCTTTTGCAATCACATTTATGCTGATAAATGTATAAACAAGTACAACATCTGCTACAAATACATCTTCTATTCTTAAACAAAGTAAAAGAAAGGAAGATACCAGCAGCATGCATGAAATTTCATTACAATAAGAAAAAAATGGCACTTATATGAGTCATAGAACTAATAATGAGCCAATGACTACAGGCTCATTGTGCTTGCCGCATTACAGTTCCTTGAACAGACCATCTCCACCTGAGATGGCACTATATTCCAGCAGTTCAAGCTTCTTATTTTCAATGCCTCTAATTCCCTACAATAGCCCAACTTACAAGGGATCTTATGATTTGACCAAACACTTGATTGATGGGAAGACTTTGACTGTCTTGGAAATGGGGATGGCTCCTCTCTTTATGAATGCTGGAAAGAATAGCAAAAAGACACAATATAACAAATCTGCTTTCCCCGACATTTAAACAGCTGCCCCATAAGGAAACATAATAGCTATAGAACCTTGCATCACCCATATGCCCATAGTTACCTGAATCGCAGTTTTTTTTTTTTTGGAAGATAATAACAAACATATTACTTGCCACCCAACCATTAGCAAGACCTGCCACTCTCAAAACACCACCCAGCCCGAACTGTGGCATATTGGTTAGTCCATTTGAGCATAGGAAATTGGGCCACATCCTCTCTGTTAAACACAGCTATATACACACACACACACACACACGGAGAGAGAACTTCGCTAGCACAATAGTTAATACACAACCAATATGACATTGCACATGTACCATAGAACTAAAATTAAACCATTCAAATTTTTAGCCATAATTTGGGAGAGTGGGATTCTTATAGTGCTCAACTACTGAAAACAAGTCATATCTTCATACCTGAACAAGTGCATCAGGTTGAGACTCAAAAAACAATCAGGAGAACGCCCAAGGAACATGATGTCTTATCTAATACAAGCCCATTTGCAATCTGGATACAAAGCTATACTTGAGAATTTTAAAGAGAATGGCGGCCAGTGCAAAAAAGAAGAAGGATATGAGCTAATATAGATTATAACCATTCTGGGCATCAGCAATGTCCAGTAAAAATTTTCTTCGGTCTTGCGAAGATAGGCCCTGCAATGAAAAAAAAATTGCATATTTCACACTCAGACAATGAGAATCACTTTCTCCAAGAACAAAAAAAGACAACATGCTTTATACATTTAGGAGTTAAAAGAAGGGACATGCTTAAACTTTAAAGAGTTACACATGTAACAACTGCCAAAAAATGCAGAAAAGGAAAGGGGAAATTTTCAAACACAAGAATGCAACCCTTGTCATCAAGGGAAATAATGTGACGTTACCTGAAGTCGCCTTGAACATTCCCTTACTGCAACTGCCATCTCTGGCGCCAACTTGTTTACGTGGACACCCTAAAATTGCATGTTGATGAAAGAGAGTGCCGACACGTTCTCCTTGAATTACTTTTATGATGTTATCAGTCCCAAAACCACTTCAAAAGAGATGGAAAATGAAATAGAGTTTAGCTAGGTAAATGATGAATACTAAGATGGTGAGAACTTCGATTTCTTTGCCTAATGTAGTTAAGTGAAGCATTTGACTAGAGATTGATTCGATGCTAACGTTTCAACTTGACATTTTCTTTCTGCTGTTTTTTACCAAATGTCCCAGATTAGTTGATTCCTTGGAAGTTTCCTTTTTCTGATTGATTAAAAACTTTGAAACACAACTATATAATTAAAAGCTAAAAGCTTAAGCGCACGTCAAAAGTACCGAAAAGGATACATTATATATGGAAAAGAATAAAATGTAGAGAAGTACCTGGTAATAACAACGGGGTCCCTCGAAGCCCATTTGCGCACAAACAATGACTTTTAGTTTAGCAGTCATACCCCCCTCTTCCTACCCTCGATTTGTCTTCAAATGTTATCGTCCCTTGATGTGTCTCTTTTACATATGTATATATAAGCTTTGAATGAGCTTCACTAGGAGGAGCACTATATAGGCCGGCCACATCACTCAACAGAACAAGAAGATTTACTTTTAATTCCAAAGCCAATAGAGCTGCTAAACTGTCATTATCCCAAAAGATACCAGAAGAATCCTGCACCAAATTCTCATCATGAGAGAAATCATGAGATGAAAATAATTTTAATTGAAGAGAAAACATGGTTTTTATAAAGATATTATAATGCTCGTTACAACAGCATTACAACGCTCTCTGGGGCATGTCTATTATGTCATGGGGGTGCAATAACGGTCTACATTGTAGTAAGTTATGGCTACTGAAAGGCGATATAAAAATTTATATTGGCGCGATTATTCAGTAGTTTAGGCCTTTTCTTTGCGAGTAAAATTGCCATTTTTTTCCAATATAGATTACATAACCATTCGTGCAAGACTAAAACCTCACATCACATGACACTCAAGCCTGGGTTCCCATCTAGTTGTGTGCACTAACTAACTAGCTCAACTAACAAGCTGGAAGCTCTTTTTCTTTCATTTATTTATTTCTTTATAGTTTTTATATTTCTAATTATTAAATTACATAATTAACTAAGCTTAATTTAAATAATATTGGGATTTAATAGTAAACTTAATACTAATTATTATTAAAGTATGATATACTTTTCTACCATTCAAAAAATCTCACGGTATCACACAAACACACACACACACACACATCTCAACAACAACATCATTATCGTCATCTAAAGCCTTATCCCAATTGCTTGGGATCGACTGTACAAAGGCAAAAAGAAGAAGAAAAAAAAAAACAACAACCGGGCTGCCAGAAGTTAGCCAAACACACACACACAACCCCCCCCCCCCCTCCCTCCAAATCAGGGAGCCCACTCCCGATGGTTAATATTACTTTTCACAGTGCAAAGTTTTAGTTATGTCTTTTCTTTACCTTCCATTTTCTTCTTAACAAGAAAATCCATATTTACTAATATTCCCATTTCATGTTAGAATATACTAAAGCCATATGATCAATAGTTAATTATTGAATTCAAGATGCAGCTGCATTGGTCAACTTTATTGATTTCCATCCCGATTAATGACATATCCAAGTCAAAACCTACCATCGAACTAAATCCAACTATTTTCTTCTAAATCCAAATATTTTCTTCTTATTTTAGCACTCTGACTTCCTAGTCTCTTTCCTTCCACTACAACAAATTAGACTTCTTGCAACAATTTTTTTTAGTGACGAGTCGAATTTCATTGGGAAATGCAATTTTTTACAATGACATTTCAAGTCGTTGCAAAATATAGATTATTTACGATAACATTTTAAATCGTCGCTAATAATTAACTTTTTTTACGACGAGCTTCAATTATCGTCGCAAAACTTGTTGCAAAAAGTTTTCGTATGAATTTTTTACAACGATCTTAACCAGTCGTCACTAATAGTCACTTTTTGTGACAAATTAGGTGTCGTAAAAAAAAATATTTTTTACGACAACACAAAAGTTGTTGCAAATAGTAGCTTTTGCAATGACTAGTTCAACTCATTGCAAAAAATACTGAATTATACTTGTGGCGACGAATGTAGTTTCATTGCGAAATGTTAAAGTATTTGCAACAACATTTTAAATCATCGTAATTAGTCAACGTTTTTGCAACGAGCTATAATTATCGTCGTTAAAACGTTTCCCACCAATTTCTTATGGAAAAATTTCATGGCGGGAAAGATGTTTCGCCACGCGTTTCTATGGTCATCGCTAATATCCACTTTATGAGACTAATTGAGTGTCGTGGCAAAATATTATATTTTGCAGCGACATGAAAGTCGCTACAAATAGTCTATTTTAGCGACGACTAGGTTACCTCGTTGCGACAAATACCAACTGAAACGTTTTACGACAAATATAGTTTCATGGCAAAATGTTAGAGTATTTGCAACAACATTGTAAATCATCGTAATAGTCAACATTTTTGCAACGAGCTATAATTATCGTCGCTAAAACGTTTCCCACCAATTTCTTATGGAAAAATTACATGGTGGGAAAGACATTTCGCCACGTACTTTTATGATCATCACTAATGTCCACTTTATGCGACGAATTAAGTATCGTGGCAAAATATTATTTTTTGTAACGACATGAACGTCGCTACAAATAGTCTTTTTTAGCGACGAGTAGGTTAACTCATTGCTACAAATACCAACTGAGATGTTTTGCGATGAATGTAATTTCATAGCGAAATGTTAGCCTATTTGCAATAATATTTTAAATCATCGCAAATAGTCAATGTTTTTGTGATAAGCTATAACTATCATCGCTAAAATATTTTCCACCAATTTCTCCCTCAAAAATTACATGGCAGGAAAGACATTTCGCCATGCATTTCTATGGTCATCGCTAATGTCCACTTTATGCGACGAATTGAGTGTCATAACAAAATATTATTTTTTGCAATGACACGAAAGTCGCTACAAATTGTCTATTTTAGCGATGACTAGGTTAACTCGTTGCGACAAATACCAACTGAAACATTTTGCGATGAATATAGTTTCATAGTGAAATGTTAGCGTATTTGCAACAACATTGTAAATCATCGCAAATAGTCAACGTTTTTGCGACGAGCTATAATTATCGTCGCTAAAACGTTTCCCACCAATTTCTCCCGAAAAAATTACATGGTGGGAAAGACGTTTCGCCACGCGTTTCTATGGTCATCGCTAATATCCACTTTATGCGACGAATTGAGTGTCGTGGCAAAACATTATTTGTTACCACGACATGAAAGTCGCTGTAAATAGTATATTTTAGCGACGACTGGGTTAGCTCGTTGCGACAAATACAAACTGAAACTTTTTGCAATGAACGTAGTTTCATTGCTAAATGTTATAGTATTTGCAACAACATTATAAATCATCGCAAATAGTCGACGTTTTTGCGATGAACTGTAATTGTCATCGCTAAGAACGTTTCCCACCAATTTCTCCCGAGAAAATTACATGGCGAGAAAGACCTTCTGCCACGCATTTTCATGGTCATCGTTAATGTCCACTTTATGCGACGAATTAAGTGTTGTGACAAAACATTATTTATTGCCACGACATGAAAGTCGCTGCAACTAGGCTGTTTTAGCGACGACCAGGTTAACTCGTTGCAACAAATACAATCTAAAACTTTATGCGACGAACGTAGTTTCATTACAAAATGTTAGAGTATTTGCAACAATATTGTCAATCATCACAAATAGTTGACATTTTTGCGACGCACTATAATTATCGTCGCTAAAACGTTTCCCACCAATTCTAATTTTTAATTTTGACACGAAGTGTTGTTGAATATGCGATGAACCTCCAATTAATGATTAAACGGTACAAACCAATATAAATCTTGTTATCAATTTCCTTATTGACAATAGAATGGTACACATCGACAATTGCTTGATCGACCTTCAATCAACAATCGAACGATATATAGAAAGTGTTATTGACCATCCGAGCAACCTTCAATCCTTTATCGGTGTTGGAAATCATCGTGCATCACTTCATTAAGTCTCCAATCAACAATCGAATGTTGCACATCACCAAAAATCACAAGGTTAACCATGTTTGATGGATAGATGGAATGGATGGATGGATGTTTTGATGATTGATGGGATGATCAACCATGTTTGATGAACGAGATGGTCGGATGTTGGATGAATGGATAGTATGGTTGGATGGATGGATGTATGGATGGATGTTTGGATGACTGGATATATAGATGGATGGAATGGTTGGATAGATGGATGTTTGGATGATTGTATGAGATGAATGGGTGGTTTGATGGGGGATGCAATGGTTGGATGGGGGATGAGATGAATGAGGCTCCGATGGGCCCCTAAGTGGCCAACAAGATGTATGAATTCTATCCACACTGCCCGTCTTTGCACGACATGTATCTATACACCAGCTGCAGGCTACAACTTACAGCCCATAAGCTGTTGCAAATTGAATTGCGTACTTACTCAATAGTCAGTACGCTCTCATCATACTGAGTAAACTCAGTTGGGCCCACCTTGAATGTATGTAGTATATCCAAGGCGTCTATCCGTTTTTCCATCTAATTTAAGGGGTTGATCCTAAAATTAAAGCATATCCAACGATCAAGTGGATCATACCACTTGAAACAGTGGAGATAATGATTTCCACCGTTGAAACCTTTTTAGACCCACAGTGATGCTTATTTGTCATCCAACCTGTTCATAACATCATAAATACATGGACGAAGAGAAAACACAAATATAAGCTTGATCCAAAACTTTTGTGGCCCTCAAGAATTTTTCAATGGTAGATGTTCAATTCAACTGTTTAATGTGGTGTGGTCCATTTGAATATTAAATATCTCTAATTTTTGGGCTCAAGCCCTGAAATTATTTTGTAAAATGAATGAATGAAGCCGATAAAATACATAAATCATGGTGGACCCCACAAACTTCATTCCGTATGCTAAGTGTAGTGAGTTGCTCACTATGCAATCCGCTTCCAAGCTGCTAGGCTGTGTTGATGACTTGACGTGCACATCACAAAATTTCTCAGTGGGCTCTTATCATACTAAGTAAAATCTGTTGGGCCCACCGTGATTAATGCATGTGGTTTATCCACGCTGTTCATTCATTTTTCTAGATCATTTTAGTGACCCAAAATTGATGCATATCCAAAGCTCAAGTGGACTATACCACAGGAAAAAGTAGCAGTATTGTTTTTCACCGCTGATAAATTTATAAGGCCTCAGTGATGTTTATTTTTCATCCAACATGTTCATATGATTAAATATATGTGATAAATATTCATACGAATAACTCCAGATCGAATCGGTCTAATCGGATCCATTCAGTTCAGATCGGTCTGGATTAACCACGATTCGAACTTGATTCGATGAATGGTCGGATCTGACTAATCCAACTCGAACAACACCGATCTAGGCCTTTGGATCGGTTCAGATCGGGTCGGATCTGATGGATCGGGTCGGTTTGTGTCCAGCTTTAATCAACATGTCAAATGTGCCAATGCATGTCCTACACTATATGGCATTTCTTGTTCTAAGATGTCACATGTGTCATCATCCATCTTTATTAGTTCCGAATATGCTACATGTATCTTTAAAAATGGTTAGACGGTATGGATACAATTAGAGGTGGGCATCGAGTCGAGTCGGACTGAATTGGCCCCAACTCGTTTCGGTCTGAAGTTTTTAGTACCGGACCCAAACCCGATCAGATCCGGGACCAAGTCTATGTCCTCTAACTCAATTCGATCTTTGTATTGTTGGCCTGACTCGAACCGAGTCCAACTCAGTCTAGAAAATTGAGTCGGATCGGGTTATATACGGTTCGGATCGAATATTCTTGACACTAAAAGAGTTTCAATAATAGAGGAAGGTGGTCATTAAATCTATACTATGTCCTCTCGTAAGGGCCACTTGAGTCTTGGATATAATTCATTCTTGGCAGCATGTACTAAAATGAGCTCCTAAAACGAATGGACGGTGTGGATTTATCACAAACATCACGGTGGGACCCACCTAACATTCCAAGCAAGAAAGGTGAAAGACTTGTTTTTCGTTAGGAGCTCTGATCGAGGAACCTCGAGCCGTGTGAGAAGAAAGATTAGGTACTCCCATCCCACTAGTCAAAGGATGTTTCGGTCGGATCGGGGCGGATCGGTCCCTTTCTGCCCATCTCTAGATACATCACATGCATCATGGTGGGGTCCACAGAGCTTGGTGACGTCACTTCAGTAGCGATTTGGCTACTAACATCCAATCTGCGCCCATATATACGATATAGAGGGAAAATAGATTGGCTACTCCCCCTGCCACCGGCCAATGGCTGGTGGTCGGTGCTCTATGGGCCCCATTATGATGTACTTGTTTCATCCATGCCGTCCATCTATTTTTCTAGATAATTATACTATCAGACAAAAAATGAGGTATATCCCAATCTCAACTAGACCACATTACAGGAAAGTTAAATGAGCATGGACCGTTAAAAATCTTTTCGGGGCCATAAAAGTTTTAGATCAAGCTGATCTTTGGTTTTTCCCCTCATCTGGTCCTCTATGACCTAATCAACCAATTAGATGTCAAATAAATAGTACAGTGGGCCTTAGGAGGATTTTAATGGTGGATATCCAATCGCCATTATTTTCCTATGGTGTGGTCCACCTAAGATTTATATCCCTCTAATTTTTGGTATATAATTCTAAAATAATCTATAAAAATGGATGAATGGAATGGATGAAATACATATATCATAGTGGGCCCACGGAGCACCCACCACGGTTTCCCGTATATATGGCAAGGAGTAGCCAATCCGTTTCCCGTATATATGGGACGCGGATTTCCTGCCAAAGCCTTTCAAAGGGAAGCGGATTGCGTACTGAGTAACTCAGTACGCTAAGAGTAAACTCTTTGGGGCCCACCATCATACGTACATTTTATCCACTCCGTCCATCCTTTTTACCAGATCATTTTAGGGATGTATTCCAAAAATGAAGCATATCCAAAACGCAAGTGGAACACACCACCAGAAACAGTGTGAATTAAAATTCTACCGTTGAAAAGTTCTCAGGGGCCATAAAAGTTTTAGAGCAAGCCGATATTTGTGATTCCATATCTGTCTGATCTTATGAATATCTTGGATGACAAATAAACATCACCGGGGGCATTAGAAAGGTATCAACAGAGGAAATCAATACTTCCACTCTTTCCTGTGGTATTGTACACTTGTGATTTGGATATGCTTCAATTTTTGGATCAACAATTAAAATGATCTATAAAATCGGATGAACGGTGTAGATAAATGTCATACACTCAAGGTGGGCTCAACAAAGTTTACTCAGTACGATAAGAGTGTACTAAGTTACTCAGTACGCAACGCAATTTCCTTTCAAAGTAGTATTAAACTCTGTTGGGCCCACTGTGAATACATGTGGTTTATCCACGCCGTTCATTCGTTTTTCCAGATAATTTTAGGGGTTCAACCCAAAATTGATGCATGTACAATGATTAAGTGGACCATACCACAGGAAATAGTGGAATTATTGATTTCCACCGTTGAAAACTTTCTAAGGCTCCAGTGATGTTTATTTATCATCAAACCTGTTCATAAGATCATAAACACATGGATGAAAGGAAAACACAAATATTAGCTTGATCTAAAACTTCGGTTGGCTCCAAGAATTTTTCAACGGTAAATGTTCAATTCACTCTGTTTCTAACGGTGTGGTCCACTTAAGGTTTGGTTATACTCCATTTTCTAGATATATCCCTAAAATCATGTGGTAAAAGAGATGAACGGGATGAATTTCTCATAAACATCACAGTGGGCCCCACCTGGGTTCCCAGCACTGGAACTTCATGCGAAACGCTTTCCGAGGAAATTCGCGTCCCCTGATATCGTCGACGCAGATTGCGTCCTACCACCGCCTGGACGGGGCAGGGCTCTCTAGGACTGACAGTGATGTCAGTGTTTTATCCATGCCATTAATCACATTTCTCAGATCATTTTAAGGTATTAGCCCAAAAATGAGATAGCTCTATATCTTAAGTGAACCACAACATGAAGATTGAACGTATACCATTAAAAACTTCTTGGGAGCTGGAGAAGTTTCGGATCAAGCTGATATTTGTGTTTTCACCTCATCCACGTCTACATAGCGTTATGAATAGGTTGAATGGTAAAAAACATCACGGTTGCCCTTAGAAAGGCTTCAACGGTGGGTGTCATTAACACACTAGCTTCATCTGGTGTGGTCCATTGGTGCTGTGTCCCTGCCTCATTTTTTGGTTTTTATCTTAAAATGATTTGATAAAATCATTTAACGGCGTGGATAAAACACTTAGATCATGGTGGGCCCCACAGATCCCTGACGCAATCAATGTTTGTGCACTGCCAAAGAGAGAAGCTCTAAACAGGAAGAGCATCTATGGTAAGACAAGAGACTCTTCCGCTTCCCAAGTTTGAGTAGACGTTATTCCTTATACTCCCTAAAATTAAATATATTCATAAACTCTCCATGCTCCCTAAAATGAAAAATATCCATCCAACTCTCCATCCTCCTGTAAAGAAGATAAGAAGCTTTAAACGGTATAGTAAAAGGAGAAGGCAACATCAAAGCGGTGGTCAGGTTCAACTGGTGATCTCTGTACGTGTTTCTGTTCTGAATTATATCTATATTTTGAGGCAGGTATGTTCACAAGACCCCACTATATAAATGATTTGCCTTTTTTTTAAAGAGATACCAGTTTCATATATATATATATATATATATATATATATATATATATATATATATATATATATATAGGTCAACTCGAACACTCGACTCAGTGTTTAACAATTAAACTAGGAAGAATGAAGAACTAATAATAGATATTTAGTGTAGTATGAGTAAAAAATTTTCCTACTGAATTGTGAAGAATTGCACATGTCTTGCTAGTGGATGTTGCTGATTCACCTCTGTGAGGTTTTGGGTTCAAATTTCGCCAACTACATTCACCTTTTGGTTCAATAACCATATGGCAGAGAGAGTGACTCAGTATTGTTGTGTCGAGTGGCGAATCTGCAAGTTTCTTAGTGATTCGGCTCAAGTTCTCGTCTTAAGTTATGTCACTGAGTTTAAAAACTATAATATGAAATGAGAAAGCCAGCCCGTTTGAGTCATTGGTCTTGCTCTTCATCCAAGATGCTTCCAAGCCTAAGGAATCACTCTGTGTTTCTTCAATATAAATACTAATACTTCTGATGTATGTTGCCAAACATGAAGAGTTTATCTGACTAACTGCCTTTAAAACCATATTATAAAAACATGAAAACAAAAAAATTCTTATGATTTTTTAAGTTATATTTAATATTTAAAAAAGCCTAAAGCAAATATAAAAAATGTCGAGTTTTGCCTAGTCAAGTTAAATATGGAGTTATGCTGATTTATTTATTTATTTATTTTTGACGAGTTTTGGCTGAGTCATGACCAAAAGAAGTTCTTCATAAAAGAATCGACTCAGGCTATTCGAATATAGAATTTTCCTTAGTCTTTGAACTAATCTTAAAACAATGAACAGGATTGAAACTTTTAGATTTACTATCAGTGGACAAACAGCACAAATGTTCTAAAAGCAACACATCTCTAATAAACTTAACAATGAACAGCTAGCTAATAATATTTCCATGGCTAGATTCCCATGTTACTTTTTCACCATTTAAAACACGGCACCTATGTACATCTACCCAGACCATCCAAATAGTGGGCCCCATTATAGATGTAGTATATCTCTGAAATCACACTGATCAAGCAACATTGAAGAGTCAGTTATTTGGACGGTCTAGATTGCCTTACAACTACATCATGTGCAGGTTTGAAGAGTCACTGCCATTTTTTAAATGGTGCAAAATTAGCATAGGGTTACAGGTGGAATTCCACATATGTAGGGACATGTGTAAAAAAAGTCCATCTAAAATTTAGTCCATCTGAAATTTACCTCTACTACATCAATAATCATTATTTCCTGCAATATAGTCCATCTGAAATTTACCTCTACTATATTTTTTGGGCCATGCTTTAATATAAGCCCTCAGGACAAATGGACAAAGTGAATATACAATGCATACATCAAGCTGGGCCCTACAATCAGAGTCCCACCCACGTTGCAGGGCTAGGTTTACAGCCAAGTAGCACTCCTTCACCATACACGGTTTGGACTTTGACATAGATGGGCAATGTATATTCGTACAAATAATTACTTTTGATACATCTGTGTATTCTACCTGTATTCTATACGTACCACATGCACAAATAAAAAGTAGAGTATTCTTCGTGCTCCACTGGCTATGCTACATATGGACCACTAATCTCACATGATGCCATTTATATGTACAAATGGTGGCCCACCTCTCCACAACTGATTACAATATTACTAAATCTTATGTGCCTCATTTAATTTCTTACCGTTTGTAGTAAAAAATGGCCAAGAAAAATAAGATACTTGAATTTCTTGAGATACTGCATGAAGGGCGGTACCCTTCAACAAAGGGTCAAGGGTGTGTGGTGGGAGAGAATCATACCCACCTTGATATACATATGCCTTATATCCACACCATTCATCCGTTCAAAACTCATTTTAGGGCATGATTCCAAAAATTAAGTAGATCCAAATCTCGGGTGAACCATATATAGTACAAGAATAAGTGATAATTCATCATTAGAAACTTTTTTGTGGGCCACAAAAGTTTGGGATCGAGCAGATATTTGAGTGGTCTCTTTGTCTAGGTCTTTGTGACCTTATCAACAAGTTGGTGGGAAAATAAACATTTTAGTGGTCCACATGAAGTTTTAATGGTGGGGATTCAATCACAAGTATTTCTATAGTGTGGTTCACTTATGGCTTTGGAATTATATCCTAAAATGTAAAAGCGGATGGACAGAGCAAATGTAAGGAACATATATCACAATGGACCCCACAATTAAGAATCTACCGACATACATATAGAAGGAAGACTTTGTTCTCATTCACATTTGGTTAAACATGTGTAGAATTCCACATATGTAGGGACTAATGTATTTATTCAACTTGTGATAGGAAGACAAACATGGATAAGAGTTGGATACAAATTAGAAATATGGCTTCAAAAGAGTATATAGAAGGTATCGAGGAGTTCATGAAGGTGGCAAGACGTCATATAGGTGGACTTAATAGCACCCGATGTCCGTGTCGTAAGTGCAGCAATTTGTACTACAAAGCTATAAACGAAGTGCATGCGCATTTATATGATAATGGGATGGATAGGACGTATACCAGGTGGTATCGTCATGGTGAAACTGATGAAGCCCCAATGATTGAGGATGATAATGATGGTATGACGGGAGATGAAAATACGTGTTCTAATGCTATGTAGGACGTCATAGAAGACTTGCACACAAGAACATTTATGGATACTGTAGATGTGACAATAGGTGAAGGGGAAACAAATAAATTTACATACTTATTGAGAGATGCTGAGTGTGAACTGTATCCAGGTTGCCAGAAGCATATAAAGTTGTCATGCTTGATAAAGTTGCTACATATGAAGATAATAAATGGTTGGAGCAATAAATCATTCAACATGATGCTTAAGTTTATCAAGGATATACTTCCTGAAGGGGAAACATTACCAAAGTCCCATTATGAAGCTAAGAGGTTTTGCGGGACCTGGGACTCGGATATGAGTCCATACGACTGTATACTTTTCTGGAATGAGCACGAGAAGGATGATACGTGTCCAAAATGCAAAGAGTCCAGATAAAACAAGTAAATGTTAGGGGTAAGAAAATCTCACTCAAGGTCCTGCGTTACTTCCCATTAAAACCAAGGCTGTAGAGATTGTTTATAAATAGGAAGGCAGCTTCTGAGATGAGGTGGCATAAAGAGAAGCGCACTATGGACCCAGAGGAGAAGGTATCAAGGCATCCAATAGATTCTGAAGCCTGGCAAGAATTTGACAAGAAGCACGATTGGTTTGTCGACGAACCTTAAAATGTACGGCTTAGACTGGTCAGCGATGGTTTCAACCTATTTTGAAACATGAGTATCACTTATAGCATGTGGTCAGTTATACTTATTCTGTACAATCTACCGCCTTGAAAGTGTATGAAAGAGCTATTCTTTATGATTCCTTGCTTATTCCTGGCCCAAAGTCTTCTAGAAATGATATTGACATGTATTTGCGCCCGTTGATAGATGAGTTAAAAGATTTGTGGGAAGATGGTGTAGAGACATATGATGCGTTGAAGAAAGAAAATTTTCAATTGCATGCAACATTGTTATGGACCCTTAATGACTTTCCTGCCTATGGGAACTTGCCCAGGTGGAGTACAAAGGGCAAGATGGCATGTCTGACATGTAACAAGGAAACGACTTCTTATTCATTTAAGAATGGGAGAAAGATAAGTTATAAGGGTCATCATCGCTTCCTCCCTCCGCAGCATAGTTGGTGGAAAAGAAGTAAAGATTTTGATGGTAAGCGAAAAATGCAGTTAGAACCTAAGCATCTATCCGGGGACGTTATATTAAATCAAATGGAGGCAATTAAAGATGTAGAATTTGGAAAAAGACCGAATACTAAGAAAAGAAAGGTTACTGTAAATGAGTTGAATTGGAGGAAGAAAAGCATTTTCTTTGAGTTGCCATATTGGCGAACATTGAAACTGAGACACAATCTAAATGTGATGCACATTGAGAAGAATATTTGTGAAAACGTCCTAGGAACAATAATGAATATTGAAGAAAAAACAAAGGACACCCCAAAGGCTCGCATAGACTTGCAGAATATGGGGATCAGAAATGAATTGTGGCTAGTTCTGAATGGTGATAAATATTTGGTATCACTAACTTGCTAAACATTATCTATGGATGAGAAAAAGAGTTTATGTCAATGGTTGAAGAATGTAAAATTTCCAGATGGGTTCACATCAAACATTGCGCAGTGTGTAAATGTCAATGATTGTAAGGTATCGGGCATGAAAAGCCGTGATTGTCATATTCTTCTTCAACAACTACTGCCAGTGGCAATTCATGGGTTCAAGCATAAGGATGTCTCCAATACACTAATTGAGCTGGGGCTTTTTTTCAAGGAGTTGTGTTCCAAGATGATGAATTTGAGAAGATTAGAGCAATTGGAATAGAACATCCTAATAATACTATGCAAGCTCGAAAAGATATTTCCGCCTGCATTCTTTGATGTCATGGTACATTTAGCTGTGCACCTTTGTAACGACTCGAAAAATTCCATACAATGGGCCGAGTACCACCTCGACCAGAAATCACTTGGGATAAAATCCTTTAGAAATTAGGTAAAGTTAACTAAGTGTTAAACTAGATTAGCCATGAAATCCATTTAAATCACTTTAAATACGATCTGCAAGACCTAAAACTTGTAGAATCATTGACGGTAGGTTACCCTAAAATCTAGGATCAAACTCATTACCCGACTGCTCTCGGGAGCACATTGAAACTCTGTATCAAATCTGAACCGCACATCGGAAGTCCGAATAATACGAAGTTATAGACTTAGGACTGCCTCGCTAGGCTTGATAATCATCTCGGAGATCAAATCTAGATTGTGCACCACGGCTGTTCGCTTAAGTCCGAAGCGAGGAGTGTGAGAAAACTTGGTTTGCTTTATAAATAAAAATCTCAAATAGTAACCTAAGACTTGTTACTTGCGAACAATTTGTAAGCAATCAGACCATCAGAATCTGACCCAAATACACCCTCGGATCAGAAAAAATTTCATATACATGGTAGTGTACTTGAAATCCCTGATCGAGTTTCACTGACCATTGAACTGAAACTGGCCCGCCACGCGTGATCTGGGAATCTGGCTAGAACGAAAACTTAACTCCACCTGGATCCAAGGTTAGTGAGCTTAAGTCTGACCTTTGGCTCAAGGGGGCCCGCCAGAAGTGCTCCGTTGAGCTGGAACAGGCTCACTTTGGTTATAACCTAAGTATACCTTGACCTTAAGTCTGTTTTGGTGTGATTTTAGGCTATATAAGGACCTTAAAACCCTCTCTTATCCAGCCATACGAATTTGAGAAAAAACCCTAGGAGAGAAGAGAGAAAAGAGAGAGAAAGTTAGAGAGTTGTGGGAGGATTCTTTCTACCATTTTTCCCTGCCGCTACACAAGCTTCAACACTCCATTCTCATCGCTTTCCCAGTGATTTCGACCTCGTTTCTAGGTAAGAAACCCTAACCCTAATCTGTTTTGGGGTTGTGATGGTTGTAGGTTATGAAATAGCTAACCTATTTCGTTCTATAGGTGGCCAAACTGCCGTATACGAAGGTTTAGCAAACTTATCGAATTCGTTACGGTTCTACGACAAAAGGTGCAGACTTTAGGTGTATAGGATATGGTTTTCAACGCTTTCAATGTCAGATAATGATATATTCATGATCTGCATGTAATTGCACATGTACAAAGTGTTATCTGTTTTTCGTTTCGATTAAAGACGAAGAATATGTAATTTTGTGTATTCTAGGTATTTGTAGAAAGTACCATATACGTATAAATTTTGAAAATGTGTTTGCCATGATTATTTACTGTATGAACATATTATATATGTGTATAACACTTACTTGGCGAGAGGGTTCGCCCTAATACATGTTTTTGCTAATATACACTATGTATGTTCAAATAGTGTATTCTAAGTGTTTGTGAAAATACTTGTAAGAGTAAGTGCTTAGATAATCAGGCTTTAGGTAGGTGTTGAGATGGGATTCTCAACTACCTTAGAAACATATATGATTTCCTCTATGATTGGTTGTTTAATTTAATCGCTTACTAGGAAATATATGTGTTTGTATTTCTTATTTACATTGTGCTTTGTAACATGCTTTATGACATGTTTGTTAACATGCTTGAATTACTTTGTTTATTATTCTTTACTCCACATGCTCTGAATAAGGATTGATTGTTTTTGGGACTATGATTATAGTCCAGACAATCGGTACCAGACTTGAGTTCGTGGTTGAGATTCATTTCGCCACGTAGGATGTGTTTGACAAACCCGAGTCGTACTTCCGTTGGCGACAGTGGTTAGGCCACGCGAAGTGCTTATGCACTTCATGTCGTTTAGTTGATTGTGGCTTGAGCTAGTCAGGCTCGTCAAGTAACCCGATATATCTAATGTATGTTCACCATGTTTGGACGCTACTGTTTGAACTTGAGGTACTAACCTTACCAGTGAAATCCCGTTAACCATGGTACCTCGATCCGCTAAGACTCATGAGCCGGGCATGGTGGTATGGGACATCGTGGTCAAGCTGTCGGCCTACACTGGGGCCACATGCCTCCCCATAATGACCAGTGAGCAACCTTGACTCGTGAGCCAAATACGGTGATATGAGACACTGTATTCGAGCTGTCGGCCTGCACTGATTGGTGACGAGCCCTTTGTAGTGACCTCGAGCATACTCTGAATTTGCGGTGAGGCAATGAGTTTTACCGCGGTGTATAGAGTATGAACTAGGCCTGTATCAATTTAGTGATGAACCGTTAAAAAGGTGATGGGAAGTGGTGTAACAATTGCATGTAACAGCCCTGACAGCCTTTGCAGTGCCCTAGAACCATACTATCGTATGAGATTATCTAGGTTTGACGACCCTAGAATGCATCATGTTTGGGAATGATACAAGGGAGGTATCTTAGTTTCCCAATCCTGCTGTTTAAAATGGACTAATAATAACTCGGTAATCATGCTCATCATTACATTGGATGTGCCTAGAAGATGTGGAGCACTGAGGAATGAACGCATGTCGTGAACGTAAGATGGTGTCGCATGAGGGAGTATGTCGGTGAGGGCATGCATCATGACTGCATTTCATACTTGCATTAATAAGAGTAGTTAGGATTGTTTGATTGTACTGCTTTATCATTACTGCTTGACTGAATTGATAACATGTTAACTTATACTTTATTGTTCCACTGAGTTAGCTACTCACTCCCACGTTATGAGACGGTGTTGTACACACCAACCTGACTCTGTCTTAGGTGCAGATGAGGTGATGACTCAGGAGGCTGAGCCGGAATACGACGAGGACCAGGATGAGCTCTCGTATATGCAGTATGCTGGTGGCTTTGCCTAGACTGCTTGGATCAACGAAATTTATAGGGCTTACTTCTTTACTTGTACTTTTGACATTTTGATCGTAAAACAGCTCGGATCATGAATATCCCACGTGGTGAAGTGCTTCCTAATAACAACTTTTTCAAGAGTGTACGAGAAAGGGATCGTTGTACGCGATACCTTTATAGTCGATGGGTTTCTTGGACTCGAGGAAACTGTCTTTTATCGTCGAAGTTGACAGATGACTTCCGTTTTGCTTCACCATATTTTCACATATAATGTGTATCCACGGTGGGGTAACCGCACGGAGTGTGCTCGGTTGATGGTGGACTTCCTATACAGGATTGGACATGGGGACAACTTATGCCTGCCCACGTTCGTCCTATTTCAGATAGTTCAGGTCGTTCGATCTGTCAGGAATGACCTCTCGCTCCCGTTTGGCTGCCTGATATGCAAGATGGCTCGTGATGTCGGCTATAGGCTTAACATGGAAGACCTTGCGCCAGTACGGGTCATAAGTGAGGCTATGCTTAACAACATGAAGATCGACCCTCGACAACTGCGAGCCCGACTCGACGAGTCTGGAGAAGAGTCGGATAGCGCAGGTGAGGAGAGTATTGATCTCGAGGCAGGAAGTGAAGAAGGAAGCGGTGATGAGATACAGGAAGAAGAAGAAGAGGCTCAGGACACTGAGGAGAGCTCTCCTCCTGGAGCACTAGAGCCGGATGCTGCTCAGGCTGCAAGGGATGCTCGTATGGTTCGCATTGAGGAGGGCCAGGCCGCCTTGCGGCAAGAGATTGGACAGGTTCGGGCCGAGCTTGGTGAGACCCGAGCCAAGCTTGAGGTGACCGAAGCCTTCATGAAGCGGAGTTTTAAGAAGGTGTCTCACACATTGAGGACTGTCCTATGCTATGTATAGGACAAGGATGCTCCTCCTCCATCGCTGGACTCAGATGCCTAGTCATCCAAGTTGTTGTTTGTAGTTTGTTTTGCTTACCGCTTTAGGCGGTTTATGTTTTCATGTTGATAGATATAGTAGTTAGTAGTATGTTTTTGTAGTAGTTGAAGCTTGGTTGTATTAGCTCCGCTGCATCTTCTATTATGATTCATGTAACTTTGTATTCCATGTATTATGACAATTTTGGTAATGAAATGCATATAACCTCTCTTGCTATGAAGTGTGTGGAATGATTAAGTGATTATGTATTGTGTTGCCATGCTTTATCTCACATGCGATGTTCCCTATGTTGTATAGGGCATGTCACGAAGGTTTACGAGGAGAACGACACCCCTCTTGCTCACTGACTCGATGGACTAGACTCCTTCCCGTAGAGGTGGTCCTACGGACCCGGGTTCTGACTCAGATCAGCCTTCTGTTGGTCCTACTGGTGGACTGCCACCTTATACACCCCTGGTTCGCGAGCGGAACTGGGCATCCTCTTTGACGCCGTATGAGCCGCAGGCTGCTCCACCTACTGACAGGTTTGAGTAGATGATGATGCTGATGCAGCAGCAGCACCAGCAGCTTCTTGCGGTCTTATCATCTCAGGGTGGGAGTGCGACTCCACCTTCGCCATCTACACGTCCTGCTGAGCCTACAGAGCCCCCTGCTCAGGCTGAGGAAGTGCCTCAGCCCACACCTATTGTGTACCCTACGGGAGACGTGGGTACTCGCGGTCTACTTGAGCGATTCCAACACTTGAGGCCTCCTACTTTTATGGGTTCTCACAGACCCGAGGAGGCTGAGTACTGGTTAGACCACATCTCGAAGATACTGAAGATGCTGCATTATTCTGAGGCTGAACAGGTTGAGTTGACCGCCTTCATGTTCTAGAAGGAGGCTAGCTTATGGTGGGACAGCATACTGCGGACCGTCGCAGTGGGATATGTGTGGACCTGGGCAGCATTTGAGTTCTGTTTCCACGAGAAATATTACCTTCAGGCCTACCGACATGAGAGGGAGAATGAGTTTCTGCGCCTCAGACAGGGAGGCATGACAGTCACTGAGTATGAGCATCGCTTTACAGAGTTGGGCCGCTTTGTCCCGACTATACTTGCTGATGAGCCGATGCGGATTCGACGCTTCTCTAAAGGCTTGCGACCTGACATCCGGTCAAAGATGTGCTGTGTCCGCATACCATCCTATGCGGAGTTGATTCATATGTCCATTTAGGCGGAGCAAGATGTTGATCGGCTGGCACGCTCCTATGGTGCTATGGTTATGAAACCACAACCAGATGTTCAGAGCAGGCCTTTCTTTGGTAAGAGGCCTTGTGCTGATTCGCTTCCCAAGATCGCAATGCCAGTGGCTCCGATGAGGCACCCTGTTGTGACCTGTACATACTGCGGAAAACTGGGTCATCCTGCTGAGAGCTGTTTTGCATGGATAAGGGATAGCGGCATGATTGATCGCCCTCACCCGTAGGCTCTATCGACTCCACCACTTCGGATGGCAGCTGCACATCAGTCCTTTAGACCACCTGCACCTCGCTTCAGGCCGCCTCAACGGCCCATGGTACCTCAGCCTAACCGATGTTAGCAGGCGCGTGTTCATGCACTTACAACAGAGGAACCAGAGACTGCACCTTCAGCGCCTATGTCCTTTGAGGTCATTGCACACGTCCAAGGTACTCCGGTCTTCTTATTGGTGGACACTGGGTCCATTACCTCTATGATTTCATGCACGGTAGTCAAGCGACTGCGTTTAGTTACTACTCTTACGAGAGGAGTGAGGGTCATCACTGCCACAGGGACTTCATCTGAAGTTACTCGTATGTGTGAGGGCTGCTCGATAGACTTGGGTAGCAGAGTGATACTAGTTAACCTGATTGTCATCCCCCTATTCCATTACGACGTTATCTTCGGTATGGATTGGCTCACTGAGATGCGAGCAGAGATCAACTGCGAGACTAGGGTGGTGACAGCCTATGGACTTGATGGCACGGCCTTTACTTTTCCTATTCAGGTCAGTCACGCTACTCGGTTGCGATGTTACGCTTCTTCATTAGAGGCTATTGATGTTCTGATGCTTATGGATATGCCTGTAGTTCAGGCTTTTGCGGACGTGTTTGAACCGATTCCTAGGTTGCCACCTCGGCGCGAGATCGACTTCACCATTGATCTTATGCCCGGTGCGACACCCATCTCTTTACCAACGTATCGCATGCCTCCGTGTGAGATGGAGGAACTGCGGAAACAAATTGACGGGCTAGTAGAGAAGGGCTTTATACGACCTAGTGTGTCTCCCTGGGGAGCACCTGTACTGTTTGTGAAGAAGAAAGATGGCTCACTACGGTTGTGTATTGATTACCGTAAGTTGAACCAGGTCATCGTGAAGAACAAGTATTATTTGCCCAGGATAGATGATCTGTTTGATCAGTTGAAGGGGGCAAAGTATTTCTCGAAGATCGACTGCAGTCAGGGTACCACCAGTTGCGCGTTAGAGATGAAGACGTGCAGAAGACAGCTTTCAGGACCTGTTTTGGGCATTACCAGTTCCTGGTGATGTCATTCGATCTTACGAACGCACCGGCCGTGTTTATGGACTTGATGAATAGGGTATTTCGGCCATTCTTATACCGATTCATCATCATATTTATTGATGACATCCTGATATATTCCACGAGTCGGGAAGAGCACGAGGTGCACCTGAGAGCAATGTTGGATACTTTGAGGAAGAACCAGTTATTTGCACAGTATAAGAAGTGCGACTTCTGGTAGGAAGAAGTCAAGTTCCTGGGACATGTGGTGTCTAAGGATAGGATATCGGTGGACCTTGCTAAGGTAGCCGCGGTTCAGGATTGGAAGCAGCCTGGCTCGGTTACCGAGGTGAGGAGTTTTCTTGGCCTGGTAGGGTATTATCGATGCTTCATTCGGGACTTCTCGAAGATTGTCAGGCCGTTGTCACAGTTGACGCGTAAGGATTTGAAGTTCGCCTGGAATGAGAAGGCAGAAGCAGCTTTTTGGGAGATGAATGACAGACTGACATTCGCCCCTGTGCTAGTATTGCTAGAGCAAGGGGTTAAGTACATGATATATACTGACGTGTCTCACGTTGGTTTGGGTTGTGTCCTTATGCAGAAGGACAGGGTGATTGCGTATGCCTCGAGACAATTAAGGAAGCATGAGGAGAATTACCCTACACACGACCTTGAGTTAGTAGCTGTCATCTTTGCATTGAAGCTCTGGAGAATTACCTCTACGGAGATGAGTTCGACCTTTTCTGCGACCACGAGAGCCTTAAGTATATATTCACGTAGCGAGACTTGAATATGAGGCAGCGCAGATGGATGTAAACCTTGAAGGACTTCAAGTTCGAGGTCTCCTACCATCCTGGCAAGGCCAACCTTGTGGTGGATACGTTAAGCCGTAAGAAGGTTATTGCATTTGTGACTCCACTGATGATAGCAGAGTGGGATATGCTAGAGTTTGTGCGGGACTTCGAGCAGAAACTCACCGTGGAGGAGCCATTTGAGTGTGTCGCGCACGTTCGGGTGCGGCCACTTATTGATGATAGGATTATCAAGGCCCAGAAGGGCGATGAACGGTTGTCTGAGCTTCGAGAGCAAGCTAGCGATGCCGAGGACTCCGAGTGGAGAGTTGGCACAGATGGGGGTTTACGATACCGTGGCCACTTATGCGTTCCTAATATTCATGACTTGCGACAGGAGCTCCTCGAGACTGCCCACAAATCGAAGCTTGCGATGCACCCTGGTAGCACGAAGATGTACCAGGACATGAGACGGTCTTATTGGTGGGACGACATGAAGACTCACATAGCAGAGTATGTTTCTCATTGTTTGATGTGCCAGCAGGTCAAGGCAGAACATCGCCGACCTCCTGGACTGCTTCAGTCCATGCCCATAGCTGAATGGAAGTGAGACTTCATTTCCATGGATTTCATATCGGGGTTGCTGAAGACGAGGAAGGGACATGATTCGATTTGGGTGATTGTGGACCGGTTGACCAAATTGGCCCATTTTCTCCCTATCAGAGTCACAAACTCTGCAGACGAGCTGGCTAGACTGTACATCAGAGAGATTGTGTGTTTGCATGGAGTTCCCCTAGAGATCGTGTCGGACAGAGACGTGCGGTTCACGTCTATCTTCTGGACTCGTATCTAGGAAGCAATGAGTGTGAAATTGAAGTTCAGTACTGCGTTTCACCCTCAGACCGACGGGCAGACAGAGCGGGTGAACCAGATTTTGGAGGATATGTTGCGGGCCTGTGTCTTGGACTTCAAGGACAGTTGGGATGACTGTCTTCCTTATGCAGAGTTCGCGTACAACAACAGCTTCCAGGCGAGTATTGGCATAGCTCCATATGAGGCCTTGTATGGTCGTCCTTGCAGAGCGCCGCATTGTTGGGCTGAGGTTGGCGAGCGTAGTTTGATTGGGTCGGAATTGGTATAGGCGACCTCGGAGAAGATCGACATTATCAGGCATCGACTTCTTACAGCGCAGAGCAGGCAGAAGAGTTACATCGATATGAGGCGGCGACCGCTTGAGTTCGAGGTCAAAGAGCATGTATTCTTCAGAGTTTTCCCTATGAAGGGAGTCCTTTGGTTTGGGAAGAAGGGGAAGCTCACACCGAGGTTCATCGGTCCGTTTCAGATACTTGATCGAGTGGGTGCTGTGGCATATCGTCTCACTTTGCCCACACCACTTGCAGTTATGCATAACGTATTTCATGTATCTATGCTGAAGAAGTACGTTCCTGATCCTTCACACATTGTCATATGGGAGCAGGTACAGTTGAGTGAGGATGCTACATATATGCTGCGCCCGACATGTATCCTTAACAGGAAGGATCAGGTACTGCGTAGCAAAGTGATTCCACTCGTGAAGGTACTGTGGACGCATCATACAGAGGAGGAAGCTACCTGGGAGACAGAAGCTGAGATCCGAAAGAACTACCCTCAACTTCTCGAGGAGTACGAAAAGGTACTAATTTCGAGGACGAAATTTTTCATTAAGGGGGGTAGATTGTAACGACTCAAAAAATTTCATACAATGGCCTGAGTATCACCTCGACCAGAAATCACTTAGGATCAAATCCTTTAGAAATTAGACAAAGTTAACTAAGTGCTAAACTAGATTAGCCATGAAATTTGTTTGAATCACTTTAAATACGATCTGCAAGACCTAAAACTTGTAGAATCATTGATGCTAGGTTACCCTAAAATCTAGGATCAAACTCATTACCCGACTACTCTCGGGAGCACATTGAAACTCCGTATCAGATCTGGACCGCACATTGGAAGTCTGAATAATACGAAGTTATAAACTTAGGACCGCCTCGCTGGGCTTGATAACCATCTCGGAGATCAAATCCAGATTGTGTACCACAGCTGTTCGCTTGAGTCTGGAGCGAGGAGTATGAGAACACTTGGTTTTCTTTATAAATAAAAATCTCAAATAGTAATCTAAGACTTGTTACTTGCGGACAATTTGTAAGCAATCAGACCATTGGAATCTGACCCAAATTCACCCTCGGATCAGGAAAAATTTCATATACATGGCAGTGTACTTAAAATCCCTGATCGAGTTTCACTGACCGTTAAACTGAAACTGGTCTGCCACGTGTGATCTGGGAATTCGGCTAGAACGAAAACTTAACTCCACCTGGATCCAAGGTTGGTGAGCTTAAGTCCGACCTTTGGCTCAAGGGGGCCCTCCAGAAGTGCTCCGTTGAGCTGGAACAGGCTCACTTTGGTTATAACCTAAGTATACCTTGACCTTAAGTCTGTTTTGGTGTGATTTTAGGCTATATAAGGACCTTAAAACCCTCTCTTATCCAGCCATACGAATTTGAGAAAAAACCCTAGGAGAGAAGAGAGAAAAAACAGAGAAAGTTAGAGAGTTGTGGGAGGATTCTTCCTACCCTTTTTCCCTGCCGCTACACAAGCTTCACCACTCCATTCTCATCGCTTTCCCGGTGATTTCGACCTCGTTTCTAGGTAAGAAACCCTAACCCTAATCTGTTTTGAGGTTGTGATGGTTGTAGGTTATGAAATAGCTAACCTATTTCGTTCTATAGGTGGCCAAACTGCCGTATATGAAGGTTTAGCAAACCTATCGAATTCGTTATGGTTCTACGACAAAAGGTGCGGACTTTAGGTGCATAGGATATGGTTTTCAACGCTTTCAATGTCAGATAATGATAGATTCATGATCTGCATGCAATTGCACATGTACAAAGTGTTGTCTATTTTCTATTTCGATTAAAGACGAAGAATATGGAATTTTGTGTATTCTAGGTATTTGTAGAAAGTACTGTATATATATAAATTTTGAAAATGTATTTGCCATGATTATTTACTGTATGAACATATTATATATGTGTGTAACACTTACTTGGTGAGAGGGTTCGCCTTAATACATGTTTTTGCTAATATACACTATGTATGTTCAAATAGTGTATTCTAAGTGTTTGTGAAAATACTTGTAAGAGTAAGTGCTTAGATAATCAGGCTTTAGGTAGGTTCTGAGATGGGATTCTCAACTACCTTAGAAACATATATGATTTTCTCTATGATTGGTTGTTTAATTTAATCGCTTACTAGGAAATATATGTGTTTGTATTTCTTATTTATATTATGCTTTGTAACATGCTTTATGACATGTTTGTTAACATGCTTGAATTACTTTGTTTATTATGCTTTACTCCACATGCTCTGAATAAGGATTGATTGCGTTTGGGACTATGATTATAGTCCAGACAATCGGTACCAGACTTGAGTTCATGGTTGAGATTCATTTCGCCACGTAGGATGTGTTTGACGAACTCGAGTCATACTTCCATTGGCAACAGTGGTTAGGCCACGCGAAGTGCTTATGCACTTCATGTCATTCAGTTGATTGTGCGCTCGAGCTAGTCAAGCTCGTCAAGTAACCCGATATGTCTAATGTATGTTCACCATGTTTAGACGCTACTATTTGAACCTGAGGTACTAACCTTACCAGTGAAATCCCGTTAACCATGGTACCTCGATCTGCTAAGACTCATGAGCTGGGCATGGTGGTATGGGACATCGTAGTCGAGCTGTCGGCCTACGATGGGGCCACGTGCCTCCCCGTAGTGACCTGTGAGCAACCTTGACTCGTGAGCCGAATACGGTGGTATGGGACACTGTATTCGAGTTGTCGGCCTACACTGATTGGTGACGAGCCCTTTGTAGTGACCTCGAGTATACTCTAAATTTGCGGTGAGGCGACGAGTTTTGCCGCGGTGTATAGAGTATGAACTAGGCCTGTATCGATTTAGTGATGAACCGTTAAAAAGGTGATGGGGGAGTGGTGAAACAATTGTGTGTAACAGCCCTGACAACCTTTACAGCGCCCTAGAACCACACTATTGTATTAGATTATCTAGGTTTGACGACCCTAGAATGGATCATGTTTGGGAATGATACAAGGTCGGTACCTTAGTTTCCCAATCCTGCTATTTGAAATGGACTAATAACAACTCGGTAATCATGCTCATCATCGCACTGCATGTGCCTGGAAGATATGGAGCACTGAGGAATGAACGCATGCCGCGAACGTAAGATGGTATCGCATGAGGGAGTATGTCGATGAGGGCATACATCATGACTGCATTTCATACTTGCATTAATAAGAGTAGTTAAGATTGTTCAATTGTACTGCTTCATCATTACTGCTTGACTGAATTGATAACATGTTAACGTATGTTTTATTGTTCCGCTGAGTTAGCTACTCACTTCCACATTATGGGACGGTGTTGTACACACCAACCAGACTCTATCTTAGGTGCAGATGAGGTGACGACTCAGGAGGCTGATCCGGACTACGACGAGGACTAAGACGAGTTCTCGTATATGTAGTATGCTGGTGGCTTTGCCTAGACTGCCTGGATCAACGGGATTTACAGTGTTACTTCTTTAGTTGTACTTTTGACATTTTGATCGTAAAACAGATACATGTATATGGTGACTCAGTTGGGTTCATACTCTGGAGATTGTGATGGTTTTGTTTATTTTATATACAATTATATACAGTTTCAGTCTTCCGCTTGCCTTTATACAATTGATCTGGAGTATGAATTACTGTTTTGGTATAATCGCACTCATGTTTATTGTACTAACACAGACAACATTTAATCATCATTATCTATGTTGCATAAGTGATGTTTTGGAACTCGAGAGTTGAGTTGCTACTCGACCCTCGAATTTCAGGGCGTTACAACCTTCCTCGTGAGGCGATCATTGTCAGACCGGTGTCATTTCGATGGATGTATCCCATCGAAAGGTAATATATAAATTTAAATTTAATCATTAATCGATTGTTATATTAATAATGCTTGTATATTAACTATGTTTATGGGTTTGATGATGCATATCAACAAATTCTTATACACTTTGAAGAAGTATGTGAGAAATAGAGCAAGGCCAGAAGGTTTCATAACAGAAACCTATATAGATAACGAGTGTATGAATTTTTGCTCGATGTATTTTGAAGATGTTGAGACAAGATTCAACCGACAAGAACGAAGTTATGATATTGTTCAAGGAAAACAGCATGGGGGATTGTACGTCTTTACACAAAATGTACGCCCTTTAGGAGCTACAACACATGATGAGATGGATGTAACTGAGCTTACAAAAGCACGAATGTACGTGCTAAATAATTGCCCCAATTTCAATAACTATCTAATGTAAGTGAGCTCTTTTAAATTTTACTCATATTTCATATGTTTTACATTCAATTTATAGCATTTATCCACTTTATACGTAGGGAACACAAGCAATATATTGAGAGACAATGCACTACCAATGTGCAACAGAGGCACGAACAACAATTTTCAAATTGGTTTGAGGAACGTGTAAGTGATCAACATAGTGTTTACTTGAATATTCTTGTAAATATTTATAATTTTTTATTATAATTTATTAATCTCTTTTACACTTATTTTCAATAGATGAAACGATTACGCGAAGATAAATCGCTTGAAGCGACGGATGAACTGTATTCATTAGCATGCGGTCCTGATTCACGAGTTATAGTGGTTACATTGTCAAGGGCATTAAGTTTCATACCAACGAGCGGGATGAAAATCGTAACACTCAAAATAGTGGCGTGGTTGTGAATGGAGATCATGAAGAAAACTTACATTTTGACTTCTTTGGTATATTAACAGACATTATTATTTTAAACTACTGTGGAGGAAATTGGGTCTTCCTTTTCAAATGCGACTGGTGGGATGTTAGTAATAACAAAACGGGAAAACAAAGAGACAATCATTTTACAAGTGTAAATTTCTCTCGTAAATGGTATAAGGATGGCCTGTTTATACTAGCTATTTAAGCTGAGCAAGTTTTTTACCTCAAGGACACTAAATTGAAAGGCGATTGGCATGTCGTTCTGAGGGCACTTCCTAGAAACTGGTATGATATTCCAAATTTGGAGGAAGATGTACAAGTTGAAGAGGAAGATGAAGATCCACTAACGTCATATAGGGTTGATGGTATTATTCAAGATGACCATCATAATTTCGACATGTTGCTTAGGGATGACATGGGCCCAGAGTATTTTGATGCCAATTTAATAAATGTTGAAGTAGATAAAAATTTCATCAATGATAATGAAAATGACTGGGATGACGATGTACAACTTCTATGTAGTGATCATGATACATGAAATGGTTATGTAAGTTTTAACTTATATAATATTTTAAAATTATAAATAAAAGTTATTTTTTTCATCTTCAATATTTTTTTCGTATGGTATCATTTTTTTATTTACGTACTTTGAATTATATTATTTATAATTTGAACCTCCAACTCTAGCAGCCATGGCACCCGGCAGTGGTATTAAGAGACGTAAACTGTTCTCCTCCCATTCTTCCCCTAGTGAGCCTTTCACTACAGGACATTCCTTACCCCAGTTACGCTTGAACGAGACTCCCACCGCCCAAACTCTCTCCTCCTAGGCTTCTGTCCATCTTTCCTCTGCCCAACAGTCACCATCAACTGTTGTAGGTAAGATTTACATATATTTTATTCCTATATTTATATTTAAAGACAATGTTATACAAATGCTTAAGTTTTCGTTGATTTTTTTTTTAAATGCACTTTTAAAAGTAGGTTTTTTCTATAGTTCAGCGAAAACTTAGGCGTATATAAGGCATTGTCTCTTACATTTAATTAATGTTTGATTCGCATATATTAAATTGTATTATTTCTATTTTGCAGATGAAACTTCCACCACATCTAGAAAAGGACGTGGCCGGTCAAGAGGACTTGCTCTCACTAAACATTTGCTGATTACAGGTGAGCGGCCCTCTATCACTTTCTCACCAAGGAAGTATAAACCGATGGGGCCATGGGCAGCCATTTTCACAACTGAGGTGGGGGTGATATATCGACAGTGGGCGCCCCTTACTTGTTAGCCTTGGCAGTCCGTGCTTGATAATGATAAGACAGTCATACGCAGTCGAATATTAGTAAATGAATACTAAGTTCCATTTTATTTTATTTTTTCTTTTAAATAATTATGTCATTAAATTTATTTACAATTTATTGATTCATGTAATATATTATTTATCAGGATAAATTTGACATTGACATGGAACTTAGTAATGTTAAAAAGGGGGTTAACATGTATTTGGGCAACCGATTCAGGCAATATAAGAGTCGGTGTCATTCCTACTATAAAAAAAATGGGGGTCGTGAGGGGACATGACAACACCCTTACGATGGCATCTCCCTCGAAGATTGGGATAAAATTTGCAGTATTTTCGAGTCTGATGCATTTTTGGCGAGATCTAAATTTCATTCATGTTTTGTTTTCAATAACTTTGTTATAAGTATTGCAATAACTTATTTGTACTTTTAATGCAGAAAATGAGTAAAATAAACATAGAGAATCACTCCAAGCTTATGGTGAATCGCACGGTTGGTTCGAAGCCATTTGTCAGACTTTGTAATGAGATGGTATAATTTACTTTTTTTTTTTATCTTACACGTATTAATTTAATTTATTTATCACATTACTTGTTAACATTGAAAATATGATATTTCTTATTTAAATGGAATAGTGTGACTAGGAGACCCAGCAAGAGCCTGATCTCATTACTTTTTATAAGAACACACACATTAGGAAGATGACAGGAACTTGGGTGACTCCGCGTTGTGGAGCTATATGTGAGAATCATTTAAACTTATTTTATTACTTATTCATTTCATATTAATAATGTTTTATTAAAACTACAGAACGAAATGTTACAAATCCATACTAAATCTCAGTTGGAGGACACTACACCATTGACAGCAGACGAAACATGTTTTAGGGCCCTTAGCTCTAGATCTGGCTACGTTCGTGTCTTAGGCATGGGGAGGTGCCTGCATCGACCCATCATATCCATGTTGATTTGGATAAGGCTATGATGAGAGCCAAGCAGGCAGAGGCAACATCGGCTGAGCTGCGAGAAATGATAAATGATATGAAGACACGACAGACTCAATTGGAGGAAATGTTGCATACCCTCATGTCACAGCAACCTCAATCACATCCTCAGTGGTAAGTTGAATGTCATAATTAAATTATGCAAGTAGTATAAAATAGTCACTAATAATATTTTATTTTAATAATTTTATAGATTGTTCTGCAGATTGGTGTTATCTTCCCAGGCCGCACCACATTATCGATAACGCACATTTATTTTTATTATTATTCATTTTTATTGGACAATTTGGACATGTGTACTTTTTTATGTTCTCGATACTTATAAATTTAATTATTTTGTTTGATCTCATTACTTTTTATATTTCAATGGATGATGATGAATATTGATTAATACAGGTTATTTTGTTTGATTAAGTTGGTTCAAGTAAAAAAAATTGATGCCATTTTGTGATATTTAATGGTGACGTGTTAGCTCATCGCTAATATTTTGTGACAAGTTGTTAGTTCGTGGCAAATAATTAAATCATTAGCAATGACTTGTTGTTTTTGTCACTAAATAGAACTTATGACATCGTATTTGTGATATAATTGATGACGATCAACAATCATCGCCACAAAGGCTTTTGTGATGACTTTATGATTTTTTTAGTAATAAGTGGACTCGTCGCAATACGTCTTTATTCGCGACGAGTTTTATGTTTAGCGACATTTTACGATATGCAATGGCAACGTGTAAAATCGTCGCAAATAAGCTTTATTTAGTGACAATGTATTTAGTCATCGTAAATAATTGTTATTTGCAATAACATTGGCAACAAGCAACACTCGCCGTAAAAAAAATTTGAGACAAATTTTGGGTTTGTTAGCGACGACAAGGACTCGTCGCAACGCATCTTTATTCGCGACAAGTCTTATATTTAACGACGTTTTACGATATGTAATGGCGATGTGTCAACTCATAGCTAATTAACTATATTTTTGACAAGTTATTAGCTTGTCGCAAATAGTTGAGTTATTGGCGACGAGTACCGTTTCCCTCGCTAAATAGAATTAGTGACGCCGTATCTGCATTAAACATGGCGACGAACAACACTCGTCGCAAAAAACTTTTTGTGACAAATTTGAGTTTATTAGCGACGACGAGGATTCGTCACAATACGTCTTTTTTTGCGACGAGTCACATATTTAATGACATTTTATGATATGCAATAGCGACGTGTCAACTCGTCGCTAATTAACAATATTTTTTGACAAGTTATTAGGTCATCGCAAATAGTTGAGTTATTGGCGACGAGTGCTGTTTCCCTCGTTAAATAGAATTAGTGACGCTGTATCTGCATCAAACGTGGCGATGAGCAACACTCATCGCAAAAAACTTTTTGTGACAAATTTGAGCTTATTAGCGACGACGAGGACTCGTCGCAACATGTCTTTATTCGCGACGAGTCTCATATTTAGCGACGTTTTACGATATGCAATGGCAACGTGTCAACTCGTCGCTACTTAACTATATTTTGCGATAAGTTATTAGGTCATCGCAAATAGTTGAGTTATTGGTGACGAGTTGCCGTTTCCGTCGCGAAATAGAATTAGCGACGCCATATCTGCATCAAACGTGGTGACGAGCACACTCGTCGCTAAAAGTTTTTAGCGACGAGTTTGGAGGTTTTAGCGAGGAGTTGACTTGTCGCGAAAAGACTGAATTGTTATAATGTTCATGATATATTTAGACATGGAAAATGGTGCTGCCATGCTGAAACTGTTCTCAACAAATAATGTGAAACATGTCTAAGGAAGTGGAATATTGCATGCATTTCCCTAGTATCCAAGTACAAGTCGTCCATCTTGCACATAGAGCAATTGTCTAGCTTCATAGGTTTAAGATGAGAAGACCTGATTGATTTGGGACTTGTTTGCAACACTTACTGCAGTCCTTTACACTAGCTTATAGTCATAGATGAGATTCTAACAGGCAGACATTTGGTGGAAAAGGGAAAATCCATGATGGGATTACTCACATGTGATGAGGTGCTGACGCATCAACAAAATCACAAACATGACGGACACTTACATCACATTCTAGCGAACAATAGGGGTCATTCTAGCAATACTGATGTAACGACCTGGAAAATTCCGTACATTGGGTCGAGTACCACCTCGACCAGAAATCACATAGGATTAAATCCTTTAGAAATTTAACAAAGTTAACTAAGTACTAAACTCAATTAAATATGAAATCCATTAGGATCGCTTTAAATACGATCCGCAAGACCCAACCTTGTAATCATTGACGCTTAGGTTACCCTAAAGTTTAGAACCGAACTCATTCCCGTTGCTCTCGGGAATGAAACGAAACACCGTATTAGGTCTAGATCGCACTCGGGATTCGATTAACCCGAAGTTAAGGAACTAGGACCGCCCCTTGGACTTAACAATCATCTCAAAATCGGCCTTATCCGACATTCCACGGCCATTCGTTTCGAATCGGAGCGAGGAAGTGTGAAAAACACTATTCACAAGCCGAAATAAATATCCGGAATAGTGATCCGGCATCGTTCGTTGACGTCGTCGCATTAAGCAACCCGACCGTCGAATCGGACCAAATTACACCCTCGGATTAAGAAAAATTTCAGAACATTTACATGTACTTGGAATTTGACGATCGTGGCCCACCGACCGTCGAACCGAAAGTGGTCCGCCACGTGCGATCTGCGTATCCGAGTGAGTCAAAACGTAATCCCACGTAGATCCATTGGTGGTGAGCTTAAGTCGACGTTTGGTTCAAAAGGGGCCACCGAACTACCCTTTTGAGCCGAAAAGCGGCGAAAAACCTATATAGGCAAGACCTATGAACATAAGTCTGTTGTTCGTAATGTTTGAGGCTATAAAAGGGGCTTAGAGCAGCCCCTCTCACAGCCATACGAATTTTGGTGGAAACCCTAGAGAGAGAGAGAGAAAAGAGAGAGAAGGACTTGGAAATCGTTGCCGATCTTCCTCCACTTACCTTGGATTGCTACACGCCTACACCGCCTTATTCTCGGCGTTTTCCGGTGTTTTCCGCCTCATTTGAAGGTAAGAAAACCTAACCCTAGGTCGATTTGATGTGGAATTGAGGTAGGGTGTATATGGACTAACCGATTCCGCTCTTTAGGCTAGAAATCAGGTAGACGAAGATCCATCACCCTTCTTGATTTATTCCGTTTCCAAAGGCAAAGGTGAGGACTTTAAGTGTATAAGTTAAGGTTTTCAACGCTTTCAATATCAGATAATGGTAGATTCATGATCACGCTTGCAATTGCACATGTACAAAGTGCTTTAGTTTCTGTTTTGATTAGCGGTGTGAAATATGGAATTTCACATATTCTAGGTGTACGTAGAAATACCGTATACGTATTTTTTTGGATAATTGCTTGACATGTTTATTTAATGTTTAATTATATAACATATGAATAAAATACTAGTTTGGCGAAAGAGATCGCCAAAATATATGTTCCTTTGTAAATGTGCCGTATGTTGAAAATACGTATTGTAGAAATACCGTATACGTATTTCTTTTGGAATAATGTTTGACATATGTATTTAATGTATGATTATACAATACATGATTAAAATACTAGCTCGGCGAAAGGAATCGCCGAAACCGATGTTCCTTTGTAAACACTATGTATGTCGAAATTGGGTATACGTGAAAGTACCCTATACGTATAAAATTTGCTGATGTGTTTGCTATGTTTATTTGCTGTATGAATAGGATGTATATGTATAAAATACTAGCTCGGTAAAGGGACAACCCTAGTACACCCTTCTCTAGCATACGTCATGTATGTTGACGTAGTGTATTCCAAGTGTTGGTGAAATCACTTGCGAGTGTAAGTGTTTAAGTGTTAGAACCTTAGTTAGGTGCTGAGATGGGATTCTCTGCTACCTTAGAGTCACATATGACACTCTCCACGTGGTTGTTCACTCTAACCACTCATCTATGAACTCTAAGTAATTGTATCCCTATGTGTTTAGTGCTTTATAACATGTCTTACAACATGCTTTACAACATGCCTTATAACATGCTATACTTCATGCTTTATAATACATGCTCTACTTCATGCTTTACTTTATGTTCTACCACTGATTGAGTTTGGGACTATGCCTATAGTCCACACATTCGGTACTAGACTTACTGTTGTGGCCGAGATTCATATCGCCACGATGGACGTGTCTCGGCGAACCCGAGTCGTACTTCGGTTGGCGATAGTGGTTGGCCACACGAGTGCTTTTTTGCGCTCCATATCGCTCAACTTGTGGTGCGCTCGAGCTAGTCAGGCTCGTCAAGCAAACCGATATGTGTATATGTATGTTCACCATGTTTGGTCGCTACTGCTTGAACCTAGGGTACCAAACTTACCAGTGGCGATCCCGTTAACCATGGTACCTCGATTCGCTAAGACGCATGAGCCGGACATGGTGGTATGGGACACCGTGGTCGAGCTGTCGCCTACGCTGGGGTCATGTGCCTCCCCCGTAGTGACCATTGCGCAACCAACCTCGTGAGCCGATTATGGTGGTATGGGACACTATATTCGAGTTGTCGATATTACTGGCGAGAGCCGAAGCACGGTGAGACCCGTGCTCGTGCCGAAGCGACGAGTCCTCCGTAGTATCTTCGAGTACTCCAAGTGTCTGTGATTGGCGACAGTCTTTCACGTAACTAGAGTATGAGTTGAGCCAAGCACGGTGAGACCGTACTTGAGTGACGGCTAGTGATTGAGCAGTACGGTGAGATATGTACCTGAGCCGACGGCCAAGAATTGAGCCGCATACGGTGAGATCTCAGTATCCGCGCCGACGGGTGACGAGCCCCTCTGCGATGCCTTCACTACGCTTCTCAAACCATAACATCGTATGAGATTAACTAGGATTGACGACCCTAGAATGGATCATGTTTGGGAATGATACAAGGGAGGTACCTTAGTTTCCCAATCGCTTTGGTTGAAATGGATTAATAAAAACTTGGTAATCATGATCATCATGCACCGCATGTGCTTTGTAGATGTGGCGCACTAAGGGAGTAGCATTCGCGAACGTAAGATGATGTCGCTTGAGGGTGGTTTGCAAGGGCATACTGACATCATGTCATATCATTTTTGCACTTAACAAGAGTAATTAGAAATGTTTGATTTGTACATGCGTTATCATTACTTGCTTGATTGATTTGATAACATGTTAACCTATGCTTTATTGTTCCACCTTGAGTTAGCTACTCACTCCCACGTTATGATGGTGTTTGCAACACACCGGACTCTGTCACAGTGTAGATGGCGCCTCTGTTGAGCCGGAGCTAGACTATGAGGAGGATCGGGAGGAGTTCTCCTTTATGCAAGATACTCGGCCACGCTTAGGCCCGAAAATTTGCATGGGATTTACTAGGGCCTCTTTGAGGATTGTATTTTGATTTTTTTTGACTTAGAGACAATACATGTATATTGGTACTCGGTTAGTACTCATACTCTGGAGTTCACAAAATTTTGATACTTTACATATCTTGAATATAAAATGTTAGTCTTCCGCTTGCCTTTATACAATTGACTGGAGTATGAATTCTTTGTTTTGGTATAATCTCATTCATGTTTATTGCGCTAACTCAGACAACATTTAACCATCATTGTGTATGTTGCATAAGTGATGCGTTGGAACTCGGGAGTTGAGTTCATACTCGACCCCCGATTTTCAGGGCGTTACAACTGACAAGTTATGCTTTTGCAGGTATGGGAACAATAGAATTTTCCGGAGAGATTATCCTTTAAAAAAAATAATGATAATAAAAAATAAAAAATAAAAGAGAAGAACGGAAAAGAAAAAGAATTTTCTCGAGAGATTTGGCCATTCAAACTCTGATAGTTCACTGCACCACTTTTGGCATCCCTTAAAAGGGTTTCTTAAGTTGAAGTATGGTGCGTAGAGATTTCTAGTAAGTTCCGCAAACAATGATGCTTGAACTTTGCTTTCAAGAGGCTTCTAAAATCATTGGTAAGTTTAGTGAAGATCTTCTCCACTCTCCAGAGTAACGAGCCTATATCATATACAATGATGATATTCACATAATTTTTATCATATAACATTGTGACAGACAAGAAAATTTGAACACCAACACAGCAACTCATCCTTACAGTTACAAAATAAAAAATATTCATTAAAAAATGCATATAACATAAAAATATATATGATAAGAGTATATTAGTGCCATATCAATGGGATACAAACTATACTAAAAGATAACAAGAAAATGATAAACCAAAGGCTTCTCCTAACAGCCATGTCAACATGTGTACAGATAAATCGACATGGGGACTTTAAAAAGTGGTGTCATTGTTACATAGTGGTCTTGATGTTTTCCATCTTGCAATATCAAGAAACACTAGGAAGACTAACAGTTTTAGGCGCTTCTATAAATTCCATCTACAACTTTCAATGGGTTATGCATGACATCTATGGGATTTGAAGGGTTCCAAATCCTGGTCACTTTAGTTTACAGAACCCATGTGATCTACATTGATTGGGACATGGCTGATGCCTACCAAATCACATCATCAAGTTGAACCATCAATGTACATAGCATCAGTTACCTCATCTAATGGGAATGAGAGAATTTATCTAGCATGACACAAAAGTACAATGTTGAAGGATAAAAAAGCATTATGCAACATGCCTAAGTATGCTTGGCTGCCACAAGCCAGCTAAGAGCTTTTTAGGTAGCCTTGATAGGCATTATGGTTTCTTTGTTCATTAAAGATGGAGAAAGGGAATTTTATACCAACTATTGAACCCTCCATCTAAAGGGAATATGTAAGGTCAAAGACTGGTTATATTTATGATTTATTTGTAGTTTATTTTCAATGATCTTCTTTACGAATGACAACAAAGAAAGTGGAAATCTAAAATAGATAGCAAACTAGTGGAAAGCTTCTTTTATATTTGAAATATATCATGATTATGTAATCTCTTTTCTATATTCTAGAAAACATTAGCCAACAGGCCTTGTGAAGAGTCAATTCTTGCAACATATCAACATAGAATATGCCACCAAGAAGAAAAAGGCCAACAATGCAATAAAACCAAGGATTATGGATTGTCTTTATGTAAACAAGAAAAGAGAATGCATGATGAAATAAACACAATACCTGCAAAGGAGAATCCCCTGACGTATTTTTCACACCTGTCACGGAGCATCCCATGATCAGTCCATGCCGGCGCACTCCTCGGTACCACTTGGGACCAATCCTTTTCAACTGAACATCTTTGAATCCAGCCTTTTCGAACCACTCTATGTACTCTTCCTCCTTGGGGAAAAGCATCCACATGTCCGCAAAGAAGCGAGACAACCAAAAGGTGGTATATACAGGACCAATCAGATATAACTCAAGTACGGATTTACCCACCACACAAATTGTCCCTAGAGGCTTTGTTGTTTGTATATCTTATACATGCAGCTTGTAGTTTGAGCCAATTGATATCAGAGTGGGTTTGTGCTTTGTAATGCAAGCTACTTCTTAAAAGCTATATGTATTAAATAATATACTTTCAAAAATTATGAAGAATGAATGGTTTTGAACCCAATACGAGGAATTCTCTCAGTCTCATACAGGCATGGGGTTGCGACAAGTGGGCTCCACTAGGGGTTGCCACGGAGCAAGTGAGTTTCAGTCATGGCTTGTTATCGATAATGGCCACATAAGTGACAGTATGTTGGGAAGCCATACATGACTAGAGTCATTGTCAGAGGCTATTTAGAACTCACTGAAGAGTCTAATTTTGGAAGAGATTTAATGTCTTGGATTTTACTTATTTGGCTTTGTAGATAAGACCTTATATTTGGACTTTTACGTTGGAGAACAAGAACTACGCCAGTTGGAAGGAATGAGTTTATTAAAATTGAAGGGTATAAAAGGACAAGGAGAAATCCCAAAAGGACCAGGGAAGAGGTAGTAAAAAAAGACTTATGGTCCTCAATAGAGTGAATGGCAGAACAGGATTTTCATAGCCAACCCCAAGTAGCTGGGATAAGGTCCTTGATAGAGTGGAATGGCATAACAGGATTTTTGTAGCTGACCGCAAGTAGATGGGATAAGGCTTAGATGATGATGATGATGATTATGATTATAATTATGATGATGACCCCAAAATAACTTGAGCAGAACCTGAAATCCAATTTTTAGGCTTGTCGGTGTTTTTATCTTTCCAAAGCTTTGAAGGTTCAACTAAAATTCAAGTCTAACCCCACTCCAGACCCATTGTTTTCTCCAAATCTCCTAGATCCAAAGATTTTATTCATTAGTGACTTAACCAATACCACATGTGACTAACCCAAATTTGGATATTCCACTTTAGTTGACCATCCATCCAACAAACAAGTGTAGAAACATATCGAAGACTAAAAAAAAAAAGAGTAAAATTCTTCAAAACAAAACATGAAGAAGAAAAAAAATTGCATCAACAATGTATCGGCACTGCAACTTCAGATAATCTACTAAATTCATTGAAGCCCTATAATATGCTGAGAGGAATGCTAAGGCAATGCACACAACAGTGCCAGGTTGGCATGTGCCATACTGATGAATGGCAGTGGCCTGATTTTCAGGCCAAAACATAAGAATGCTAATGGCAGTGCTCTCCAATAGTGCCAGGTTGGCATGTGCCAGGAATTGCTTGTTTCTTCAATTTGCCCATGCAGAAATTGCATTAGCACCTCTTATTTGGTCAGTTACACACACACACACACACACACACACACACACACACACACACACAAATAAAAAACAAAGACAAAGACAGACAAGAAGACATGGAAAAAAAACAGGAAAAACAAATTCTGTATCTTTCTATTTGATCAGTGAACCAAAAAAAAAAAAAAAAAAAGAAAAAAAAGAGGAATTTGTTATAAATTAAACATCCTAAAAATTACAATTCACTTAATTCATCTAATTTGAAAAATATATATATTTGATAAAATGCCAGTAAAAAAATTGAAAAATTAAAAAAAAAAATCTTCCAACGTCCTCTTTCACCATCCACTTTTAAAAAGGGTTACAGTTTCAAGCATCAAAATCCGTTGAAATCCCATAGATTTGTAGTTCCAAACATTAAAACCCACTGACATTCGCTAATATCCTCCAGTTTTTTAAAATTACCTTCACAAAGCCTCTTTTTCAAAAAAAAAAAAAGAAAGAAAGAAAGAAAGAAAGAAAGATGGATTATTCAAGGATCTACAGTTTTAAACGTCGAAAATTTCACTAATATGCCAAAAAATATCCTCAATTTCTTTAAAATTAAAAAATAAAAAACAAAAACAAAAACATTTTCGTTTTCTCTTAATAAAACCAAAACGCAAGAGATTGAATCAAAGAATTATAGTCTCCAATACAAATAAGCAATCAATCTCACTACAAAACAAAACCCTAACATCAACCTCTTAATCTGAAATCAACTCAGTCAAAGAAAGAACATGAATTAACGTGATTTTCAACGGATTTGTGTGAAAATACCGCAAATGATTCGATCTCGAAGCTCTTTTGCATCGAGAAATTGAAAGGAGGAAGAATTTCTTACGGTTTTTCGGATCTGAGCTTCTCTCTTGAAAGCCCCACGAGAGAGAGGGTAAAAATCCACAAGCGGCTTTGGAACACTGAGCGTCAATGGCCGCAGACGCGTACCGAACCCTCCGATGAGAATGAGTGCCTTCATCGTTTGGGATTTGAGGTTAGGGAACAGAGAGAGAGAGCAAGAGCGAGAGAGAGCAAGAGAGATTTGGGATTTTGGGGGGTTTTTTGGGCGCGACTCTGTTTTCGAGCGCACGCCCAAATTTAGGCCGGGGTCTGATATGGTTATGTGGGCCCCACCATGATGCGTGTCAAAAATCTACCCCATCAGTTAGATGCACCATCCCATGGTGGGCTCAGGGATTAAAAATCAAATCAATCTATGACTTGTGTGAGCCACACCACATGCAAAAGTTGAGAGGGGTCACCCTCCATTAAAACATTCATAATTATTTTTTGGGCCCATCGAGATATGGTCCACAAATCCAGCCCATCCATTATGTGTGTGCCACTTGGATGAGGGGTCATACCAAGTTTCAGATGCATCCAAATTTCAGGTGGGGCCCACCAAGTGCTTTTATATGTTTTAGGCATGTCTTCACATGATTTTAGATGGTATGGCCCACAGGAGTTCCATATACGGCTGATTTTTGGGATATCCCATAATTTAAAGGGGACCCATCAAATGCACGGTGTTGATGTTTGACACATGTCATGGTGGGGCCCACACAGCTTGACCTCATGGGGACGACATAGATTAAACACAAAGGTCAAGCTGTGTAGGCCCCACCATGACATGTGTCAAACATCAACACCGTGCATTTGATGGGCCCCCTTTAAATTATGGGATATCCCAAAAATCAACCGTATACGAAACTTATGTGGGCCATACCATCTAAAATCATGTGAAGAAATGCCTAAAACATATAAAAGCACTTGGTGGGGCCCACTTGAAATTTTTATGCATTTGAAACTTGATCTGACTCCTCCTCCAAGCGGGACACATATAATGGATGGGCTAGATTTGTGAACCACATCTCAGTGGGCCTAACAAATGATTATGAATATTTTAATGGAGGGTAACCCCTCTCAACTTTTGTATGTGGTGTGGCCCAAAAAAGTCACGGATTGACTTTATTTTTAAGCCCTAGGCCTACCATGGAATGGTGCATCTGAGTGATGGGGTAGATGTGGGCCCACTTTGATTTATATATTGTATATCCATATGATCCATTTGTTTTGCCAACTCAACGTAGGATATGAGTCCAAAAATGAATCATAATCAAATATTAGGTGGACCACACCACATGAAAACAATAGTGATTGGTTATCCATCATTAAAATCATCGTAAGGCCAATTGTACATTTATTTTTATTTTTTTTACATGGAGATTATAATTCTTCGACAGAGACAATGTTTAACAAGTTTAACTACCGCTACAACAAGGGCAAATACTTCATAACCATGAAGAATGAATAAATCTTTCTATTTTTATTTATGTATTTATTTATTTATTTTATAGGAACAAGATTCCTTAAAATTTCACAAACAAAGGGAGAAATCCGAATTATAAAAGAGATTTCAACATCAAAGCTGGGAAAAAAGAAGAAGAAATGTGATACCTAAACACTCAAATCCAGATGGACAAAAAATCATCAAATCCCAGAACAAAAAGATATAAATGAAGAGAAAACATAAACATCAGCTTGATCCAAAACTTCTATGAATGTTATTTTTAATGGTGGATGTTCAGTCCCTACTTTGTAGTCCACTTAAGCTTTCGACCTGCCCCATTTTTTAGTTGATATCTTAAAATGATCCGAGAAAAGTGTTGAACGGTATGGAGAAAGTCAATCCATGAGTTAGGTGGGCCAAGAGCTTAAAAATAAAGTCAATCCATGACTTGGGAGGGCCACACCACATAATATAATGGAGAGGGGTTTCCTTACAACATTCATAATCATATATTGGGTCTGCCTAAATGTGATTCACATATCCAACCCACTCATTATGTGTGTCCCACTTGGATGAGGGGTCAGACAAATTTTCTGCCGCATCCAAAACTCATGTGGGTCCCACCAAGTGCTTATAAATTTTTTAGGATGTGTTCACATAGTTTTAGATGGTATGGCCCACTTGAGTTTCGTATACAGATTATTTTTGAGATATCTTATAACCTAAAGGGGACACATCAAATCCACGGTGTTGATGTTCGACACACATCATGATGGGGCCCACAAAACTTACTAACATCAATTCTTAGATTCTCACGAGGTTAGTAAGTTGGGTCATAATTTTGACTAGAATATTTGGCCCATTTTATATGTATGGTCCATTCACTCTATTTTACTAACCAATACCCTCAATTTGACTAGTTACTCGCCTCAATCAGGCTACATATGAGAAAAGATATTGGGTATACCAAGATTGATCAACAATTTTAGTGAAATTTAATTTAAACATCTGAAGTTATTTATTCTTCAATATGAACTGATCAGATTGTCTAAAAACAGCTAAATGTTGTTCATAATATAAAAATATATGAATGAATAGAAAACACAAACATCAGCTTGATCCAAAACCTCTATGGCCTCCAAGAAATTTTAAATGGTATAGGTTCAATCACACTATTTCCTGTGGTGTGGTCCACTTGAGCTTTGGATATGCTTCCTTTTTGTTCTTTAGACCTCAAATTATCTGTTAACATGGATGAATGGAGTGGATAAAATAAATAAATAATGGTGGACCCCACAGAGTTTACTCTGGTGAAGGTAACGAGTAACTCAAATGTAGTGGAGAAAGGTTTCCTTACAACATTTGTAATCATATATTGGGCTTGCCTAAATGTGATTCACATATCCAACCCACTCATTATGTGTGTCCCACTTGGATGAGGGGTCAAACCAAGTTTCAACCACATCCAAAACTCATGTGAACCCCCACCAAGTGCTTTTATATTTTTTTAGGATGTCTTCACATAGTTTTAAATGGTATGGCCCACTTGAGTTTCATTTACTGATGATTTTTGAGATATCTCATAACCTAAAGGGGACACATCAATTCCATGGTATTGATGTTCGACAGACATCATGTCGGTGCGAACATTTGCAAAAATTCAAAAGACCCTTCAGATACGAATATTTTCGTAGGTAAATATGGGTTTTACCTATGAAATTAATTATAATTCGTAGGAAAAAGTAAGCTTTTGGACCTTTTAGCTATGAATATTTTCGTAGGTAAAGACGGGTTTTACCTACGAAATTAGAATTCGTAGGTAAAAGTAAGGTTTTCGGATTTTGAAATTCAAAAGACCCTTTAGCTACGAATAATTTCGTAGGTAAAGATGAGTTTTACCTACAAATTTAGAATTCGTATGATTATTGAAAGTCAAAAGACCCTTTAGCTAGGAAGGTTTTAGATTTTCTAGAAAAATTCACAGACCCTTCAGCTACGAATAGTTTCGTAGGGAAAGATGGGTTTTACCTACGAAATTTAAATTCGTAGGTAAAAATAACGTTTTCAATTTTTTGTTTTTTTAAATGTTCAAAAGACCCTTTAGCTATGAATATTTTCATAGGTAAATATGGGTTTTCCCTACGAAATTAAATTTCGTAGGTAAAAAAAAAGGTTTTGGACTTTGTATATTATTGAAAACTTTGACAGACCCTTCAGCTACGAATAATTTCGTAGGTAAAGATGAGTTTTACCTGTAAAAGCAAAGTTTTGGATTTGAAAATTTTTAAAAATCTAGCAAACCCTTTAGCTACGAATAGTTTCATAGGGAAAGATAGGTTTTACCTACAAAATTTTATTTCGTAGGTAAAAGGAAAATTTTTGATCGTAGGTAAAAGGAAAATTTTATTTCGTAGGTAAAAGGAAAATTTTATTTCGTAGGTAAAAGGAAAATTTTCGTAGGTAAAGATGGCTTTTACCTACGAAATTAAATTTCATTGGTAAATGTATGGTTTTACCTACGAAAGTAATTTTTGTCGGTAAAAGTCATCTTTACCTACGAAAAATATTTTCATAGGTAAAAGTTTCATAGGTAAAAACCATATTTCTTGTAGTGATTATCTCTTGGTGGCTCACGTTATTTTGTTACTTTTATTGATGATGCTAGTAGAAAACTGTGGGTCTATTTCTTAAAGCATAAATCTGATGTATTTGATGTATTTAAGAAGTGGAAAGTTATGGTAGAAAACGAGACAGGTAAAACAGTAAAATGTCTCGGATTTAATAATGGAGGAGAGTACTGTGATAAGACGTTTGAGGAGTATTGTGCAGCAAATGGAATCAAACATCAGAAAACGATTCCAGGGACACCGCAACAGAATAGTGTGGCTGAGTGCATTAACAGGACCATCCTTGAGCGCGCCAAGAGCATGAGGTTACATGCAGGGTTGCCCAAGACCTTTTGGGCAGACGCTGTGAATACTGCCGCATATCTCATCAATAGAAGTCCCTCAACACCATTGGATGGTGGGTTACCAGAAGAAGCGTGGACTGGGAAAGAAGTGAACCTTGCACATCTCAGAGTATTTGGTTTCACTTTATATGTTCACATTGATGCAGAGCACAGAAATAAACTGTATGCGAAATCCAGGAGGTGCACGTTTATAGGCTACAGGCAGCATGATTTTGGCTACAGGTTTTGAGATGCAAAAAATAGAAAAATCATCAGAAGCAAGGACATAGTCTTCAATGAAAAAGTGATGCATAAGGACAGTGCGCAGGAAAATAAGGCCGAGGAGAAAGAATTCATAGAGATAGAAGAGTTACTGGACACAGGTGTTATAGCGCCACAGGATGATCATGCACAGGAGCATTATGAGGCAGAGCCGTATACACCGGTTGTGAGGAGGTCTACTCAGGAGAGGAGACCCACGGTTTGATACTCACCTTCATTACATTATCTACTGTTGACAGATAATGGTGAACCAGAGTGTTTGGAAGAGGCATTACAGACGGATACACCGGTTAAGTGGGAGCAGGCCATGGATGAGGAGATGGACTCTCTTGAGTCTAATTGTACATGGGAGCTAGTCACTCTACCTAAGGGTAAGAAGCTCTTCATAACAAGTGGGTTTACAAACTGAAGGAGGAGCACGATGGTTCAAAACGGTATAAGGCTAGATTGGTTGTAAAAGGGTTTCAACAAAAGACAGGTATCGATTTCACTGAAATATTTTCACTTATAGTGAAAATGTCTACGATTCGCATGGTCTTAAGTATAGCGGCTACAGAGGATTTACATCTAGAGCAGCTAGATGTTAAGATAGCCTTTCTTCATGGGGACCTTGAAGAAGAGATATATATGCATCAACCGACAGAATACGTGACACCAGGAAAGGAGAACAAGGTGTGCAAACTGAAGAAGAGTCTATATAGCCTAAAGTAGGCCTTGAGGCAGTGGTACAAGAAGTTTGAAAGTTTAATGTCAGGAAACGGTTACAGGAGATGTCATGCAGACCACTGGTGTTATTTGAAGAAGTTTGATACGTCATACATCATCCTTCTTCTCTATGTTGATGCATGCTTGTGGTCGGTTCAAGCATGAAGGATATTCCATATCTCAAAAGACAACTGTCTAGAGAATTTGCCATGAAGGATTTAAGAGCTGCAAAACAAATCCTACGCATGAGGATAAAGCATGACAGAGAAAACAAGAAACTAGTTTTTTCACAAGCAGAGTACATAGCCAAGGTACTTGATCGATTCAATATGAGAGGTGCTAAGTCGGTTAACACTCCATTAGCCAACCACTTTAAGCTATCTAAGGAGCAAGGTGCAAAGACGCAGGAGGAACGGGACTACATGGCTAAAGTCCCATACGCATCAGCTATTGGGAGTCTCATGTATGCTATGGTGAGCACAGGCCAGATATTGCTCAAGTAGTGGGAGTTATTAGCAGGTTCATGAACAACCCCGGGAAAGAACATTGGGAAGCTGTGAAGTGGATCCTTAGATACTTGGTAGGTACTAAGAATGTAGGGTTGTGCTATGGTGGATTGGAAATCAAGCTACAAGGCTACGTGGATTCAAATTTGGCAGGAGATATCGATAGCAGAAGAAGCACTACAGGTTATGTCTTTACTCTGGGTAGTGCTGCAGTCAGTTGGGTCTCTCAGTTACAGAAGATAGTATCTATCAGTACGACAGAGGCATAATATATTGCGGCTATAGAAGTGTGCAAGGAGATGGTATGGATGCAAGGTTTTATGGAAGAGTTAGGTAAAAAGCAAGCAGATTGCAAGCTGTACAGTGACAGTTAGAGTGCAATACACTTGGCTAAGAATTCAACCTTTCATTCAAGGACCAAACATATTGCCATCAGATATCACTTCATACACTTGTTACTGGAAGATGGATCGATTACTCTGGAGAAGATTCATACAAGTGAGAATCCTGCGGATATGCTGACCAAGGCGATCACAAGGGAGAAGCTAAAGCTCTGTTCAGCTTTGATTGGTCTTCAGGCTTGAAGATGGGGAGGTGGTGCACTCCGGATGAAGAAAACAAAGGTTTATACCAATGTATCTTTAAGTGAGAGATTGTTGAGAAGTGGAGCCACCCACGACCAGTCAAGGTTATGCAGATTCGATCCGCGTTTTTATGCGGATTTCGTGTCGCAAGTCCTTTCGCAACTGGGATGCGAAAGGAGTTTTATGGATTTCGTGTCGTAAGTCCTTTTGCAATTGGGATGCTGAAAGGAGTTTCTGAAATTATAAATAAGGGTACCTAGGGCTTTTCTAGGTATGATGGGAAAGTTATTTTAAGGTGTGGGCAAAAGGTTTTCTATGTGCTTCCAAGGGAGAGATTAGTATATTGCCTTGTAATCTTTGTTTTTCTTCATAGTGGAAGTTTTGCATCGGTGGTTTTTTACCCTTGTTGGGGTTTTTCCACATATATCTTGTCTTGTGGTTTGTTTGAATGCTTTTATTCCTTTCTAGTTTATATTTCTTCCTGTTTATCGTTTGTGAGTGAGACTTGAGATTGGATCTCAGTTCACTGCGTTGTTAGCGTGCTGCACAACAACCTCTACTGTAGTCAATTCATAATTCGGGTGCTGATAGTAGATCTCAAATGGCCAATCACATATTTGGATTTTAAAGGATGACAAAAGAAACACATTGAGGAAAAAAAAAATTTATGCAATTATAAAGCCAAACAAATTACCAATCCACATATTATTGTACGATATAGATGACTAAATATCAGAGGAGGAAATCCTCTATTCCTTTGTTTTCCCATTCATTGAGTTGATGTATTTGATAGGCAGAAGAAGGAGAGGAGATTTCTTATGAACGGTGATGCCAGGTAATTCACTCATGTCAATGTCCTCCTCGTTCATGCCAGAAGGCAATTCCCAATTAAAAGAATAGAGAAGATTTGCTAAGGCAATCTCCACGGTCACAGCTCCAAAATGCATCCCCGGGCAGATTCTCCGTCCTGCCCCGAACGGTATGAATTGGAAGTCCTGTCCTTTATAATCAACGGTGCTATCTGTGAATCTCTCTGGCCAGAACTCTCCTGGATTTTTCCATGATTCAATTTCCTGCCCAATAGCTAATGCATTGACAAATACCAATGTTTTTGGGGGAATGTCATATCCATCAAGCTTGCATTGCTGAGTGGTTTCTCTTGGAACGAGAGTAGGCGCTGCAGGGTGCATTCTGAAAGTCTCCTTCACCACTAACTTGAAATAGTCAAGTTGGTGGAGGTCATCTTCTTCTACCATACCTTTGTTTCCTATAATCCTTCTAATCTCATCCTGTACTTTCTTCATCACTTTTGGTTTCTTTACGAGTTCCGTCATGGCCCACACCACCGTTGCCGCACCCGTGTCTGTTCCAGCGATAAAAATATTCTGCAACAAAAATACAGGCTAACATTAGAGAAAAGTGTATTTTTATCATAGTCTAACGTCTACCCTAGAAATTACCTACTATGAACGTGTACATGCTTGACATTTTACCGTTTCCGATTTTGTAACATCCTGTTGATTTTAATCAACTGATGTAATAGACTAGTACATATTGCACGAGTCGGAGTTTGTGCGCTCATTGCCATTCGTAGTTTGTATCAGGTAGGTATCAGACTTAATACTTTAGCCATATATTTCATCATGAATCTTGAGGATATGACCTTCCAAAGTCTTTGGTAGGGTGACATGGTGTAATAGGATTCAAGTAGAAGTTCTGCAGGTGGTATTTCCATAAGGTACATCCCTCGTGAGGCTAACAGGGTGGCTGACAGTCTGGCCAGCTGGGGTAGTAGCAATCAGCAGAACATGATTTTCCAGGTGCCTTCTGTTCTCCCGGCCCTTTCCCGTGGGGAGCTCGTCCTTGATAGGACAGGGATTGGTGTGGTGCATACGTCATAGGTTTTCTTGTTTTTTTTTTTTTTTTTTTTTTTTTTTTTTTTTTTTTTTTTCAATATGATAGGAGGGCCTCATTGCCTGGCCCTCCCGAATGTGCAGCGTCTCTCCGGGGGTCTCCGGGTTTTTCGTCTGAGCCCCTCAGTTCTTTGTACTGTTCTTCTCTTCATTGAAATTACTGGCATGATGCCATCTTCTCCCAAAAAAAAAAAAAAAAAAGGATTCAAGTAGAAGTTGACGGATGTAGGTGTGTGCATGTGTTGTGGATGTAAATGTGGCCACGTGGGCTTAATTTTTCTCCACTTAAACGAGTCTCCCGCAACGACTAAGAAAGACCCATGTGGGAGAACGATTGAATTGAGGCCGGCTTCTCCGGCTGACAATGGGCATTAACCACAATGGCTAAGAGTTCGAAGTGGATATAAATAAGAGATCAGCTAGTGTGAAAGTATCTAATAGCATAATACAAACAATCAACTGCTAAAAGAGGAGTGTTTAATTAAGTACACCTGGAGTTACTAGCTTTAGGTGAGAACCATGTGGGGCCCGCGAGCCAACACCAAATGGCAATCAAGCCTCTTCGACCCATTGATCTTCATTAGATTATAAGTTCAATTAATTGTAATAAGGCTTAAGCGGACACATAAAAACAAGTTGGTCTCAGCTTAGTTACCAGTAAATATGCACTAGAGATCTAGATCCTTAGTACATATTGAGTTCATTTTAATAATAATTATGTATTAGCCATCAAGATCTCTAATACATGATTAGTATTAACCAAGATGAGATTATCTCATTTTTAGGCATCATGTTAGATAATTAGTTGGTATAAGGCGTAGATGATGAAGATGATTCTATTCCTATCTTATTATGGAGGATTTTATGGTATGTCCACCAAAAATAATAGAAAAGAAGATAAAGAATATGTGAAACTTTGATCGGTTATGAGAAGGCAAGGAGAAGGAAGAGTGGATGACCATAAGCAGCGCCTTGATGTGATCCCTGGTCAGATGGAGATCCTTTTGGACTCTTATCAGGACATCCACAAGGTCCTCTTGCTCCTGTTTTTCTCTCCCGGGATCGAGGTGCTCGTCAATTACTTGCTCATAGAACACATCCATGTCCTGGAAACTCTTCTCCAACCGAGCCCGCTGTCCGGTGAGCACGTCGATCCACCCCAACCATGGGATGTAGTCGGCGTAGAAGAAAGCTGCGAACAAGGCCTGCGCCTCCTCAAAACAACCATGGAAATTGGTTCTCTCTCCTTCACGGTAACTCTTACCAAAAGCAGCCCTGCTGATGATGGTGCTCGTGAGAGCAAACATGAACTCAGTTAGATTTACAGGTGTCGAAGATGAAGCAGAATGGGAAATAGATGCAATCATCCCAGCAACTTCATCCTCCCTAATGAACCTGAACGAAAGGACTCTCTTGACACTAAGGAGTTCATTGTTGAAGATTTTCCGCATGTCCCTATAATACTTCCCGTAGGGCGTGAAAACAATGTCTAAGAAATTGTAAGAGAGTTTCTTGTAGGAAACAAAGAGAGGCCTATTGCAGAAGTCGAGATCTTGAGTTTTCATCACGTCGCTGGCAAGTTTGGCTGAGGAAATAACTAGAGAGGGTAGGCTACCTAGCTTTAGATACATGATTGGGCCGTATTTTTCAGAGAGTTGCCAAAAAGAGCGATGAGACAAGTTGCTGAGCTGGTGGAGGTTACCAATGATGGGAAGCTGGGGAGGGCCTGGAGGAAGCTTTGTGGATTTTCTCTTTGGGAAGACTAGTGAGAGAGGAAGAAGAGAAAGAATCATTAGAAGAATAGGAAGCCATGACATGAAGAGAGACATTTTTAGATGGAGGCTAGCTTGAGTTTCAGCGTTGCTAAGCCGCGTTAAATAGCCTATCCTTGAACAAAATTAATATTTCTTTATTGCGACTTCAGATTTGTTTGCACACATTCAAGATGTCCACGTCTGCGAGTTGAGGGAGACGATTAGGTGTGACCTAGGTCTCACCCGAGAAGGTGCGGCCCTCACAGCCGAGAGACCTTAATGCATGTATAACATATGAATCCGGATCCTTTGCTTGTTACGAACATGTATTTTCTGTTTTCCTGCATTGCAGTTGGTCCACATCATCATTGACATTTTTATTTTTGAAATTGTTTTCATTCAATGGACAAAAAAAACTATACAACGCTGGATACATTTGAGCTTCCCCAAGATAAAATTGCCCGAGCAAAAGCCTATCATAACTACAAAGGAAATATGAAAAAAAAAAAAAAACTGAGAAACGCATGGAGAAAAGCCCGGAACCTGTCTGGCGATGCTCACTAGCCAGCTGGAATGGGGGAAAGCTGGATGACCCCAAGCCCACTTTGTCTAGGAACAGGAGACCCGGGAGATCTGATACATCATCTGATGGGTTATTTTGACCCATCTTCGACCGGTCGAGAGCCCTGCTTGACTGGTCGAAGGCTGGTGGTCGACCGGTCGAAGGTTCGAGTCGAAAACTTCGACTCAAAGTCCAGCGAGTAATTTTGCTGTTATTTACTGTAGCTTGGACTGGCCGAAGGAACCTTTGACTGGTCGAAGGGGGCCTACGACTGGTCGAAAGGATGTCTCGACTAGTCGAAGGTTACGCAGTTTGTTCCGCGATTTTGCGCGAAACTGTGGATTTGAGTCCTTTCGCAACTGGGATGCGGAAAGGAGTTTCCCAAAACTATAAAAGGGGTTGCCTAGGGTTTTTCTAGGTATCACAGAAAATAGCAAGAGGGTTTCCTAAAGCTTTGCAAGGGATTTGCTAAAGGGTTTAGGCTATCAAGGTGAGAGAGAGGGAGAAAGAGAGAGAGGAAGCTTATAGAAGGGAGGTTCTGCTCGTGGAGGTTCTCTACTTTGCAATCTACATCTCAGCGCTTCTATGTCCTCGTAATCGGTTAGATCTCTCCGTTTTCTCTATTTCTCTTATTGTTTATCCACTCCTGCGTGAGTGAAGAAGATTGTAACGTTCTACTTCATAGTAGATTGTTGATCTGGACGAGGTCCCGTGGTTTTTACCTCTTTGAGGGTTTTCCACGTAAAAATCTCTTGTGTGGTGTGTGATTGATGCTTTGATTTATTTCATTGCTTTATTATCCATAATTCTGGTTTGTTTCGGGAGGCTAGATCCTAAGGTTTGTGCAAGGCATCCCAACATCATCGTTGACATTTATAATTCCATTGCTTTAAATGCAGTACGTGATAATTTCGTCCAATCATGATACAACAAAAACAAAAATCTCAGTTGTGACAAACAGAGGATTCAGACTCATACCATATATATGTTAGCTAGCCCTTCATGTGTTTTGACTTATTATTTTAAGAAACTTACGTCTGGGATGGGCATGATAAGGTCGATTACCGTCTTCCTCAAGGGGATAAATACTTCGAATCTATGAAGTTTCTCTGGACTCCTCACAAAGATACCTCGAATCCACGAGGAAAAATAAGAAAATAGAAATAAATTCTAGAAAATTCGAAATTTCATTAGTTTGTAATAAAAACGAATTTAATTACAATCCTTTAAATAGTGATACGAAACCTTAAGAAGTGTCATAATCAAACTCCCTAAAATTTTAAATTACTATTTATAGTAAATATCCTATTTGAATTAACCACATTATTCTCCTACATTTTCTAAGCAATTTTCATGTTAGACAACTCCTAAAGCTTAAAGGATGAAGAGTTATAATCAAACTAAAACTTACTATACATAGTAAAAACGAAAAAAAAATTGATTTTTGACCGTCAATTTGATGGAATCTCACAAATTCGGCATGGAGAACCAAGCATACATAGGTTGGTTGGCTAAAGTAGCTTCTCCTACCCCAAATTCATATATGATATGTCGGGCAATCCATTCTGGTTTGCAAAATAGCCTGTTGTAAGGTTCTAACAGTTCGGATCACTTCCGCCTTGTCCATCTTAGACATGAAAGTGTCTGCGACCTACTCTACATCAGTCCCCTCTACTTCAAAAGAACTTATCCTCGAGTTTTCGTCCTGCTTCAGTTCATGAAACTCGGTCAGGTGCGCCCTGTAACGATACCTGGATCAAAGTTATGGTCAATTTATGGTCCGCCTTCTTTTGGTCCAACCATGCTAGGAATGTATCTGTGCCACGTCCTATATGAGACCCATTCACTTAGAGAATACTCAAGGGACTTTGCTTATGGTACTCAAATAATTTCTGACGCCAATGTGTTTTAACCTTTTCCTTGTACATTAAATTAGTCTCTTTAGTTGACATAATATATGTACTCATGCTCTCTTTGACTTGACTAGTATGGATTATTTCTTTTACTTGTGCCTACAAAATCTCGTATCCTTTCTGATAATAGACCAATTAGGTAGACTTGCCTCTAAGACAAGATTAATGTGGTTTTGTATATTTTGTATGGGAGGCAAAAAAATTTTTTTTCAAAAGGAGGGCTCTGGCTTCCGAAATTCATTAAAGAACAATCGCCTTGAACTCCTGCAACACTGGTTTTAAATCCTTTGGAATGTTCACAGCTCTATATAATTTTCCTTTTCAACTAATGCATCTACATATCCCGTCTTCTCAGATTGTTTAACGAAATCATGTTTCTTTATAAGTGACCATTCCTCAACTTTAGAAGTTTTGGATTGGCTTTCCGTTCCCGTAGGGACGAGGATAATCTTTTTACTATCTTTAATAAATATAAATACGTTATCCCGGCCTCTAGGCATAACATTAATATTATATTTCCATGGTCGACCAAGTAATATGTGACAAGCTTCCATGTCGACTGCGCCACACATTACTTCATCCTTATAATATTTACCAATGGAAAAGGATATATGATATCATTTGGTTACCTCTATTTTGTTGACCTCCTTAATCCATCCAATCATGTACGGAGATAGGTGCCTTTCTGTTTCCAGTTGTAGCTTTTTCACCACTGTTTTCGACACGAGATTCTCACTTCTCCTGACATCGATGATCACATTACTGACTTTTTGATTTACAATGCACCTCGTTTAAAAGATGTTGTGCCACTATAAATCTGTCTCTACCTTTGGCATGTATAACAATCTCCTCACGATCAAAGTCGTGGCCTTTGATTCATCATCATCGAGTGGTGCTCTGTAGAAATTGGGGTTGTATTATACAATGACCACGGGTGGTTGAGCATTGCCTTTTACTATGGGTAGAATTATCGCATCTGCAATACGGTCGAGGGTTGCTTGCAACCCTTACAGAGTCAACTGACTCTCCTGATGGAAAGCTTTCCATTCTTTCCAAAAGATAATGAATCCATGTATCACCATTCACAAGATTTTGACGTTATTTTCCATCGGTCTGAGGGGAGTCCTCCCTCTAATACTAAACTGACGCAGGAATGGGCATGATAATGTTGATCATCGTTTTCCTCAAGGGGATAATTACTCTGAATCCATGGAGCTTCTCTAGATTCCTCACAAAGATACCTTGAATCCACGAGCGAAACTAAGAAAATAGAAATAAACTCTAGAAATTTTAAATTTTCATTAGTAAATAATAAAAATGAATTTACAATCCTTTAAATAGTGATACCAAACCTTAAAAGAAGTTTCAGAATCAAACTCACAACTCAAACTCCCTAAAATTCATAACTTACTAGAAATAGTAAATTTACTATTTATAATAAGTGTACTATCTGGATTAACCACATTATTCTCCCAATTTTTCTAAGCACTTTAGTTTTCATGTTGGACATAACTCCTAAAGCTCAAAGGATGAGGAGTTTTAATCAAACTAAAACTTACTATAAATAATAAAAATGGAAATAAAATGGATTTTCAGCCGTCGATCTGATGGAATCTCACAAATTCGGCATGGGCAACCTAGTTAAGCTAGGTTGGTTGGCTAAAGTATTTTCTCCTATCCCAAAATCATATATGGTACATCAAGTAACTCATTCTGGTTTGCAAAATACGCCTGTTGTAAGATTCTGACGGTCTGGATCACTTTTGCCTTCGATCGGGCCTTCTCTAGTCCATCTTGGACATGAAAGTGTCCACGACCCACTCTACATCAGAAACAGACTCAAATCTCAGGTGGATGATACCATAAGAAAATGTGGTGATGGGCAAAAACTTCACGTGGGCCGCAAGAGTTTTGGATCAAGCTATATTTGATTTTTTTTTCCTTCATCCACGTTGGTGTGACCTTATCAACCGGTTGAATGGAAAATAAACGGTGTCGAAATATTATAGTGGGCCTTCAGAAGTTTTTAAGAATTGGGTGTTTAACCACCACTTTTTCTTGTAATATTGCCCACTTGAAATTTGGATATGCTTCATTTTTAATCTCCTGACCTAAATGAACTAGCAAAACAGTTGGACAATATAAATTTAAAATACACACATCAAGGTGGGCTGCAATAAGTGTAACTACCCTAAATTTATGTGTATTTAGAAGATCTAACTTGTTATCCAGAAAGTATGGGCAGATTTGACTGTTTTATGGCCATAAGGATGAAAGGTTACGATCGTACCTATTAAACTTTGAATTATATTTTGAAAGCATTGATGGTCTGGATCTAAGTGATCTATTGGTCCATTCCTAATTTGGGATTACTTGATGTTAGTGGATGGTCCAGATTTATACCTTATGATCAATGAATCATTTAAATAAAAAAATAAAAAAAATTAAGGAAAACTTACAAAGTTATAAATTTCGAATCATCTGGAAAATTCCATCAAAGTCAGTTCGATCAGTCGAAGAATCATTTCAACTAGTCAAAAATAACCTAGTATCCTGAAAATTAAAATGTGTTCTACCAGTCGATAAGACATTTTGACCAATCGAAGAAGTAGTTTTGACCGATCGAAAGGGATAGAAAGTGTCCCATGAATTTTGTTAAAATTCGAATTTAATTTGATCAATCGAAGTAGGTTTCGATCGAACCTCGACTAATGTTGACCGATCGATTCGACCGGTCAACAATACAATGATTAGGACGCTTTAGAACTTTGATATTTTAATTTTGTGAGGTAAATTAGTGATAACCTTATATCATTTAAAGATAATGGGATGATTAGAACGCTTTTGTTGGTCAAGCAAACCCCACATAAAAATATGATTAACTATAAATATTGTGAGTGAGATCTAAGATAATTCAGAATCTAACGGTTGAATTCTCCGTGTGAGCTGTGCCGAGTAAATGAATTGATCAACCAGAAGTGAAGTGATCAAATAAGTTTGGGTATATACAATTAGTGAGCTAATTGAGATAGGTAATTAGGTAATTGCAAACAGATTTATCTCAAGATAACATATTGAAATTCACATCACCAAATTTCATATGAGTGATACTAACATATTTCCTCTCAATTGTAATTAAAATAGTCATCTCATTATTTTGTTGTTTGTGATTCATTGTATTAAGGATTTTGTTAAATTTGCTTAAAATTGAAATGCCATATGCTGCTATATATATATATATATATATATATATATATATATATATATATATATATATATATATATATATATATATGACCATTGTTGAATATCACGTATCAATCATTTTCATACATCCATTACCATGCATTGTATAATTGCGTTGAATACCTAGGGTCACTCCCTGAATGACTTGTAAAGTATCGAGTGACTTAGGAGACCATCACTGGATGCCCACAATATGTAGAAATCTACCAAGATGGTGGAAGCCTATCCTAGATGGGGAGATATAGGTTGATGGAATCCAACTTAAGCAAGTGAATTGATCAACCCACTTGATGCATTCACGCATACATGTATCTCATAACATTCATGTATTTATAATTTAATTATGATGCACATGAACTATGATGGGTTCGCTCACTGGGCCTGGCTAGCTGACATTATTTTAATGAAAAAATCGTACAGATTTAGTGGACTATGAAACAGTTGCTCAAGTTTTATGGTAGGAAGGTAAACCAATAGACTATACAAAAGGGTAATGGCCATATCTTGATGAAGACGAGTTGAATGTGTTAAATCAATAGCATATCTAGTTGAATTATGTTTAATTATATTTCTGAGCTGATTTAAGTTGAATAGTTGGGAGATCTTGAATATTTTATAGTATTGTTAGTTAATAGTTTAACAAAGTTCCAAATGGATGGGTTGTAGTACAATACTTAGTTTTTTTTTTTAAATAACATAGATATGTGGTGGACTGAATGTTTATAAATTCTTGAGAATTGATATAAATGTATGATTGAAATGATTAAATGAAAGATTTCTAATAGGATGTTTGAGATTGTGAACTTAGTGTACATTTTAACTCAGCCTTTTGAAGACTTGGTGTATAAATCATGCGTTATAACTTGGATAAGAGGGTGCACATTCTGTATCCAAATTTCAGTACATGACAATAAAAGCTGAGCCTTCGTGGGTGAGGCCTGGGCCACATCTAATGGGGTTATTAAGGACATGGCAGACATTCGGGACATGTATTTCCTACTGATGATGCTGACAATAGTAAAGTAGCTACTGAAAAGTGCTCCATAGCTCAGATAAAATTTGGTCCAGACAAAAAGGAGGCAGGTCCAAATCTCAAGTGGACCACATCACAAAAACTAGTGGTGATTGAATGCCCACCATTAAAAACTCCCAGGGGCCTATTAAAATATTTATTTTACATCCAACCTGTTGATTGGGTCGTCACACGGACCTGGATGAAGCGAAAACACAAACATCAGCTTCATCCGAAACTTTCGTGGCCTCAAGAAGTTTTTAATGGTAGGCGTTCAATCACTACTGTTTTGTGTGGTGGGGTCCACATGAGATTTTGGATCTGCTAATTTTTGGCCTTATACTGGAAAAATGAATGGACGGTATAGATAAAACACATACATCATGATAGCGCCCACAGAGCACCAAGTACCTGCTAACAGGGTCAGCAGGCAATACGTGTTCATGTGGCAGCACAGATCGTGAGTTGCACGCATCCACCGGAGGCAAAACAAACAGTACTACCGGAGTTGGTATGGTAGAGATGGTAGAGACGGATGAAGCAAAATATGGTAGAGCCATCCCACTACAGTGCAACATGGACTGGTTAGGGTTGGGTTGAGGGTTAACCTGAACTCAAGAGGACCCACGCTGGCTCTACCTAAATTCCTCTGTATTTGACCCAATCCGACTCAAACCTGACCCAAGTAAATATGATTATCCCCAACTATCATAACCCAACCCAACCCAATTTCAAATCGAGCTAACGTTTTTTTAAAGGTAAATCCAACCCAAGGAGTACTTTAACAACCTGACCCGAACCCAGATTGGGTCAATTGGGTTCAGTACCGAACCCAAGTTACAACCCCACACTACAGGAAATATGGCCCGATTACCAGACACGAGAGATTGTCCATGTCGTGACCGCCCTAACCGTCCTTGACCACCTGATCAGCGGTGACTTCAAAGCCAGGGGAAGCTGAGAAATGATGGCCATGATCATATACAATATCTAAGTTCAATTTTCAAAACATGCCTATCATCATGAACCCATCGTATGTGCGCTGCACAGATCTGACACTGCCGCGTAGGCGCGTAGGCTCTTCCAGCTTTACTTTCTCATTTATTGCCCATGGTTTTTAAACCTGGAGACTCAGATTGACTCGTTCAGTCTATAGTTGAGTTGTAGATCACCGTACTAGGGGTGACTCGACAGTGACTCGTTGTATTAAACCAGATCGTGTAGCACCGAATCCGAGTCAACTCATCATTTTTGCACCACATTTGGCACCGTAGATGAGTTTAAAACCAATTTGGTAATTTTAATAGTGAAATATTAGCGATCCAAAAATCAATATTTAAACAAAGATTAGTGGGTGTTACCCTTACTGTAGGGCTCACGTTATCATATGTTGTATATCCACTCCGTCCATCCGCTTACAGCCCATTTTAGTACACGATCCTAAAAAATTAAGCACATCCAAATTACAGGTGGACCCCATCAAAAGAAACAGTGATGATTGAATATTTACCATTCAAAACTTCCCAAGGCCCACCGTAAGCCGATCCATAATGTTTATTTGCCATCCAACCCCTTGATAAGGTCAAACAGAACTGGATGAATGGAAAATATAAAGATTAGCTTGATCTAGAACTTTTGTGCCCTACAAAAAGCTTTTAATGGTCATTCATAACTTTTTCCAGTAGTGTGGTCGATCAGAGATTTGGATCTGCTTGAGTTTTGGAATAACGATCTTAAATGATCTGAAAAAGCACAAGAACGAAAAAAATTCATAAGGTGGGCCCCACACGGTAAGGGTAACACCCACTGAGCTGTTACCGGGTAACAGCTAATCCTCTCCCACAACTACTGGCTGAGAACTCAGAGGGCCAGTTTAGATTACCGTACACGTGCAGCGCGTGGATCTGCTCCAACATGCAGGATAGGCTGGTCAACAGCCATAGAAAATGGGCTTACCTCAATTATCGTGATCTATTTTATGCAGGGACAAGTACCGAGTTTTCGAGTTCAGTAAAGAATTGCTGCTGTAAACTTTAGCTACCTCGATTTATGGGTTTGTATATCTTGGCCATCTAGGCCTGTTTGGATGCGTGTATAAGGGTGTATTGTATCATATTAATGGGCTTGAAATACATTATACGTTATTTGGTTTGGAGTTGAGATCCGTGGAACACCATACGTGCAAATACATCGTTTATTCAAAAAATTGTAGCAACTGTGGTGTATTGTTAAATGTCTCTGTTGCCATTAGTACAGCCTATTCAAGGCACTGTATTGAATTGGATAAAGGATCAGTTTGTTGCAGAGAGTTTTTTTTTTTTTTTTTTTTCCTGAGGAGAACGTAAGAATTCTACTCCAACAGCTGCTTAGATCATCTTCGACCTTATGCATGTGACTTTTAGATTGGGTGGAAAATCCGATCACATGTGTGAACGACGTAGGGATTTTATCAATTATTATTATTATTAATATTTTCCCCCCTGTATTCTTACTAGATGGATGGCGTGGATGAGCGCCGACCTCATCGTGGGACCCACATCGCCTCTTCGGATTGGTGCGTGCAACACCAGCGGACGCCTTTTGCAGGAAGTTCCTACGCTGGTGACCCAGGTGGGGCCCACGTCATGTTTGTGAATGATTCTCCTCGTCCATCTATTCCGTGAGAACATTTTATGACTCCGTGCCATTTTAGATGTCATCCATACAATTAAACACGTCAATCCAACTTGGTGACAATGGATGGACAGTCAGGATTATTCAATTAGAACATGATGGATGGGTAAGATTAATCACAAACATGACAATGGGCCCCACCCGGGAAATAATGTCCGAGAACTTAAAAATAGTCACAGTCGTACTCGTGCTATCAATATTTATACATATATACAATACGCAGCCCTTATACGTTATTTCTAAACATTGATATGTACAAGAAATTGTATACTTGCCTGAACAATACCTCTTATCCAAACATTGGTTAATGGCATGTTGATTTGTATGTATTCTAAAAATGACTGAACGTATACATGAATAGTAACCAGATACAATACAATACACCCTTATATGTAAATCCAAACAGGCTCTTATCCATTTTCTAGATCATTTTATTATATGGGCTGAAAATGAAGTAGATTCAAATCTCAGGTGGACCACACCATAAGAAACAATGGTGAATGACCATTAAAAACTTTTCGTGGACCACAAAAGTTTTGGATCAAGCTGATATTTGTGTTTTCCTTTTATCCAGGTATGTGTGATGTAATTATCAATAGGTTGGATGGAAAATAAACATCATGGTGTGTCACGCACCAAACTTGGAAACCGGGCTCACAAAATTTTCGATCGTCAAATCCGGCACCGATAACCTCCGTAGTACCCATTCTCGGCTCCCAGCGCCCATTCGCTAGGTTCCAATCCTAGGATGCTACGAGGACGATTTTCAACATCAGTTTGATTTGTAATAAGCATAACCAAAGGCATAACCCACAAACAACAACCAAAAACTCCATCACATTTCCACTATGATAAAAAACTTACAGGTACAATGAGCATAAAGGGAAATACAATGATAATGGACAAAAAACTTCAAGATGATCTGCTATGCGCTCCTGCCTCAGCGTTACTGCGGTCCAACGTCACCTGCACGCAACAGTTGTGTATAAGCTTACGGAAAGCTTAGAGGGTGGTGAATGTGTGTGCGTAATGTAGTAATATTATTATGCAATATCAAAGTAATGCAGAATACGATGATGAATCTATGAATATTACTGGTCGTAACAAGGTCATACGATGCAAGGCATGAATGATGTCGGCCATACCAAGGCCATGCAATGCGAGATGCAAACCAAGCACAACAATCCTCATTTAAGTCCACATAACAATACAGCTCAACTCTGGAATATCACCGGGGTCTAGTATACTCCAATCAGATTGCCGCCCCATCACGCACAACAAGGTGAGTAGAAAAGACCTCACTATCTGCCTGCCAATATAGGACTAGGCTCGTCGATAGCGGACCCATTCCTCGAGCTGGTTATACTCAGCCTAGCTTTGCCCCCTCCTCTCAGGCGGGTAAGGCTGCACCCCCTTCCAACTGACCACGACACAGTAGAAAGCGCAGCCTTTTGGTAATCGACATTCGGCGCTCATGCACCCACTCAGTCTAAACGTTGGAGCAACCTCCTGGTACCATAAGGGTTTAAGGACTTTCACCTAGGGATATCTATAGCACCCCATGTAGAACAAGATTTTCGATATCCAATCCTGCCAACCACGATACGCCTGTGGTGGCTATGGCCCTGATGTCACTAGGGCGTACAGTAATCATGTCACATAATGCAAAATGCATGAATCACACTATCCAGTAATGCAGCAATCCTGCTCGTACCGCGCTCTCATGTGGGCAACTCCCCTTACTAGGGAGTCCATAACAATCTGTCTAATTGCATGTGCTATAATCAATCACTCAGCTCATCACACGCATGCAAATGATGCGTATGGACATGTATCATAATGTTATGTTGTCACATACTTATAATTGGTATCGGTAACCGGCGTTGGCTTTGAAAATCGGCACCGATAATCAGCATCGATAATCGGCACCGATAATCAGGCTTGATAATCGACGTCGGCCTCGATAATCAGCACCGATAGTTGCAATCGACAATCGGCACTGACAATCAGCATATTTACAAGGCGGGGTCCATAGATGAACAACCAATCGTCCATAATATAAAAATCGGCACTCGGCCATGGTTATATCAAATTCAATAGCATGGAGTCATTCATCTACGGCGAATGGGGCCCACTTATTTGGGTTAACTCATGAAGAGAATGGACCTAACAAGGCTTAAGGGAAAGTCACAATGAGGACATCTAACCATCATTGCCCCTCAATGTGGACATCTAACCAACATTGCTCCCAAAGAGTGGCTTACATAAGGAATTCATAAACAATGTAATGGCCACACACATACATTACATCGGGCCTCGCTCATGGGCCTCACACACATCGCATCAGACTTCGTATACATCAAATGGGCCGATCGAATGAGCCGATTCAAATGGGCCTACCAAATGGGCCAAATCAAATGGGCCGATCAAATGGACCAAATGCATATCAAAAGGGCCCACCTTTATGAATTTGAGATCCGACCTATTCATAAGTTATCATAGAGACAGATGAAATGAAAACAATTATCAACTTAATTAGAAACTACCATGGCCCTTAGGAGTTTGAACGGTGGATGTCACGGTCCACTATTTAAATAGTGGGGGCCACTTGAACTTTAGATCTGGCTCACCACTATTTTCCCATGCTGTAAAATGATCTCACAAATGGTTGGACGACATGCATACAACACATGCATCATGGTGGGCCCCACCGTTTTAACAGTGGACGGTGTCGATATACATCAATGTGGGGCCTGCGAGCTTGCTGCCAACAAAGGAGCAGCTAGATAGCTGTTGTACAGGCAGCTGGCTGCACAAGGAGGGCAAAGGTGGGTCCCACGTGAACCTGGCCCACCTGATTGGATCAATCTAATAATCGTGTTTTTCCTTCGGGCCTGGACAGTGTAGATCCAACTCATCCATCGGGTGGGTCCCACGAAGATGAATGTCATGGATAAAATATATACTTCATGGTGGGCCATAATCATAGAAAGAGATAGGGAAAGAGAGAGAGAGAGAGAGAGAGAGAGAGAGGGAAAAAGATCGGCAATGATGGAGGGGCCCCGCCACTATGGGCCCCTCTGAATACAAGCATACATCAAGGTGGGTCCCAACATATGTGGGCCCTTATATCAAAAAAATTAAAGAAATGAAGATCCAAGGTCACCCACCATCTTCTTCTTTCTCCCTTGGCTTCCTTTTCTCCTTAGCTTCGATTCCAATGGAAGATGATGGATTTTTGATGGTTGAGATGGGAGATGAGAGGGTAGGAAGTGGGCCACACACAAAGTTCTCTTGGAGTGTGAAAGGGCTTGGACGTGTGATTTTTTTCTTGCTTGGGAATGAGCTTGAGAAATGAGAGAGAGTGGGTTGTAAGGAGAGAGAGAGAGAGAGAGAGAGAGAGAGAGAGAGAGAGAGAGGGATGGGTGATGAAGTGATGGATGTGGTGAGTGATGGGTGTGTAAGAACTTTTTGACTTTAGGGGTAGATGGTGTAAGAAAGGTATGGGGTGTGTAAGAACTTTTTGACATATAGGGTTGCTTGGGGATGGGTGTGAGGTGATGTTGTACTTGACATATACTTGACCCTTAATGGGATTGATTGCTTGATGGATGTGACATTGGATAGAGATTCTCTTGGGTTTTGCAATGCACGGCGTTTTCCTCGAACTGAACGCGGGCCTACTTCTCTTGGCCTGGGTATCGCCTTGGAGCGCGAGACGCAGCATCGAAACCCCGACGACGGCACAGTCACTAGGGTACAAGTCTCGGGTTGAGCTGACTTTGGTTGACTGCGTGTAACTCAAGGTCGTGCATAAACGTTGAATAAAGGTTGAAGGTTGCTGGAATTCGACAGGAAGGATTGCGGGAATCTACGGAATGGAATGGACTATGATACGAGTCTTATGGTGAATCCTGGGAAGTTTTAGTGGTGGGCATTTAGTGACCATTGTTTCCTTTAGTGTGGTCCACTTGAGATTTGGATATGCTTCATTTTTGGGCCCCTATCATAAAATGATCAGAAGAAAAACCACATAGATATATAATTCATACATCAAGGTGGGCACAACGGTTAGGGTCCCACCCACAGATCCAGCGTTGCAGCTAAGTCACGTCCCTATAAATTAGTTAACCTCCCATGCCAACAAACCCATAGGCAGCAAATTTCCCTGTGACCCTAAGTTTGTCGGGGCTGGTGCGATGTACATTTGACATCCATTTGATCCATTGGTGGGACGAAATGGCCACCATTCAAACCTTTCTAAGGCCACCAGTGTGTTTATATGCCAGCCAACTCATTTGGAAGGTGACTCCCATCCGGTTGGCAAAACACATATATCAACCTGATCTAAAACTTATGTGCCCTTAAGAAGTTAAATAGTAGGTATTTCATCCCCATTGTTTCCTGTGGTATGGCTTAAATGTTCTTAATTTTTGGACTCATGTAGTAATATGAGCTTGTGAAATTGACTGATGGAGTGATATAACACTAACAAAACAACCGATAGTGTGGATGACGTTAGCAATGGCCCAAAAAAAGCAATGTCAGTGTTAATTTAAGCCCAATTTAATTTTATTGGGGGTAAAAAGTTTGTCCTAGAAAATCAATATAACCTTAATTCACTGATCATGAGGATGTGACAATGATGATCTTAGTCATAATTAAATCATGATGATTATGTATCCTTGGTGAAATTTTTGTTACATTAGTTAATATGTGGTATTATCTTAATCATATATGAATGTATACTAAGTGGAGGAATGATTCCTCTTGTTATTCTTGGGAACTGGATATTGGACACAATCATCGAGAAAGAGAGTGTTGTGGTCCATAGATCTTTGTACCTTGTATATCATGACTATCATAGGTTTTATGACCAAAACCGTAGTCATCACATGATAAATTAAAAGATATGGTCATCCGGTGTGAGGGGGCTAATTTGGGTTAAGATGGCTAATATTCAACATCAAGAATGACTCAGTGCAATATGTTTTTCGCCCTACTTCACATGGAAGTGTGAGTGTGTTATAGATACATGATTTTATTGGACCTAACGGGCACTTGTATTGGTGGATCACGATCAATTCATTAGTCTGAGTGACATTTGCTTATATTATGATTAGATTCAAGGATGCATTGGTATTTGATTAATCCTTAGACATAAGGATATGTGAAGATTAGGATCTTGGTTGTTTATGCTTTGGCCCTCTGTATGAGAGTATTGTGTAGTCAATAAAAAATATGTGTATGCTGAGTGCATCTTACGGCCCATTAATCCTTACATAGGCTAATAAGGGATCCATTAATTTCATAAGAACGTGTTTATGGCAAAGATTTGATAGACCAGAGACTCGCCAATTGGTTTTATCGTTGGGCCTAATACTTAAATGGTTTTAAATGACTTTACGAATATTTTTAACCATTAAAGTTTTTAACTATTAAAATCATTTTAATCACACTTAATGATAATATGTTGATCCATCAATTGACCAGTATGGGTATAAGGTCTTTGGTAAATGGTCATGACAATGAAAGGATTGGATTAAAAGATATATGTATGATTGAGGCGGCTTCATAGGATTCTAATGATGTGAGGCATATAGAACGCAATAGGAAAGTGAAATACCATAATTGGTACACCCTTGTAATAATCCTTATGTGCATTGATGGTGGACTGTAAGATCTGAAAAATGTCTAGCTGTTAGTACTTCGGTACACCAAGATCACAAAAGATATATGGAGAAAAAGAAAATGTGAGAGAGAGGGAGTGGAGATGCAAATGGAGAGAGAGAGAGAGAGAGAGAGAGAGAGAGAGAGAGAGAGAGAGAGAGAGAGAGAGAGAGAGAGAGTAGCAATGCTTCTAGGGTTTTGCATCTCTCTACCTTTTATTTCGTAAGAAAGAAAAAAATGCTCTGGGCCACACATAGTCACAAAGGTTTTTAACACTCCCCCTCAAGGTGGAGTGTATACATTGATTATGCCCAGCTTATTACATATTTCAGAACTTTATGTAAGTGGGAGCCCATTGGAAAAATTATCAACAAACTGATCCTTAGATGGTACATGCTTCATTATAATCTCCTTCAATGCATCTTTCTCGTGAATGAAGTGACAATCCACTTCAATGTGCTTTGTCTGGATTCGTGACAATGTATGTAGTAGCCTGATTATTACAAAATAAGATCATTGGTGTCTTATTGAACACTTTAAATTCCTGAAGAAGGGACCTAATCCAAATTAGTTTATGATCACATACGGCATGCCCCATAGCATGATATTCTTTCTCTGCACTTGACCTTCTGCAATACTCTACTTTTTACTCTTCCACGTCACGAGGTTCTCTCCAACAAAAGTACAATAGATTGAGGTCAATCATCAGTCAATCATGAATCTAACCTAGTTTACATTCATATAGGTTTTGATTGTAAGATGTCTATAATTTCTATAAATGAGGCCTTGCCAAGGAGCACCTTTCAAGAAGTGTAATATCCTTGGTATGACCTCCCAGTGGGTTGTATGGGGTTGCATGAATCGGTGAACCATTCCAACTACAAAAGAGATGTCTGGACGATTGATTGTAAGGAATATATATATATATATATATATATATATATATATATATATAGATAGATAAAGAAAAGAAGAGACATTGGAACAGAGCGTCCGGTGGACGCTCTTGTCCAGTGCCGGGAAGTTGACGCAAGCCCCTTTTAGGCGTAGCAGAGGTCTAACTCGCAGGACCTATGATAGACCTTGATCTTCTTCATCAGCCGATGGTTGTATGAGCTAAAATAATGGATGAAATAAAGGTTCTCTTCGAGGGGAACCGTCCCTCCAGGCGCTTTTGTAAAGAGTTGATAACAAAAGTCTTTCCATTCCACTTCCTCTAGATATCTTTTTATACAGGAAAATCTTTAACAAAAAGAGCTACAAAAAAGGGGGATAAACAAGCAACAGTTATAACAACGTTCAACAATGTTACAAAAGACATATTCAATCCAGATCTTCTAACAATTCTAAAGAATGAAAATATCTCTCGAAAATTTCTCTCATAACAATCATTCCCCCTTAAAAGTAACCTTGTCCTCGAGGTTAAAAGTGGGGAATCGTTCTTTGACAAAAGTGAAGGTTTCCCAGGTCTCTTCTTCAGGTGGACAATTTCACCATTGGATCAGTAATTCAATGACAGTTTTGTTATTCCTTTTTACCATGTGATGATTTAAAACCCATTCTGGTTCCTTTGTTAAGAAGTCTTCAAGCAGCAAGGTAGGTGGGGTCGTCTGTAAAGGAACAGTTGGACCTATTCTTTGTTTGAGATGAGACACATGAAATACTGGGTGAACCTTAGACCCTTCAGGTAAGTCGAGTTTATAAGCAACTAGACCAATCCACTGCTGAACTTGATAAGGGCCATAATACCTTGACAATAGCTTCATAGAACGACGTTAAGGGACCGTGCTTTAATGATAGGGTTATAGCTTAAGATAAACGTAGTCCCCTTCCTTGAACTCACGATCGGTTCGACAAGCATCAACAAATTTCTTTATATGATATTGAGCCTTAATGAGGTTATCTTTGAGAAGCTGAAGAATGACATCCCTTTACTATAACTCAGTATCTACAGCTTACACTATTGTAGTACTCGGTGCATAGCTCAATAGCGAGGGAGGAGGAATCCTGTAGACAACCTCAAAAGGAGTTGTCTTGGTTGCTTGTTATCGGACCATGCTTAAAATAAAAATAAAATAAACACTACAAATTGTATACCGATGGATAGAACATATGTAAATGTCGTTACTGCTCTCCTAATGTAGGAGTCTCTCCCAGATCTATTTGAGGTGTAATATGAAAAGAAGCCACATCATATTCCTTAATAAAGGCTAATAACTGATCATTTAGAGAGTGGACCCGTCGTTTAGAGGGCATATGGATGGTATAGATGGGAGATGGAAGAGGTGGAAGGTCAACTCTTTATCCTCCCTTATTTTCGCAGTATTTTCCTTTTAGATGGCTCTAAATATTTATTAAATTTGATAGAATTATGTGGATCGCAATGAATATTGATCCATTAAAACTCATGAGCTTGGGATTCGGATCTCGAATAACCTTATTTGGGTAACCAGATTTCAGGATGTGACAACCTTACAAGATCCTTTGACCCTAATGTGTGGAGAACTTGTTTACCTTCTTAATGCATCCACTCCAATCATCCAATTCCTTTCGTTAGCCGTAGATACCAAGCCAAGGCCATCCCATCTTAATCTTGGGCCTAATGTATCATATCTTAGACATTGGAAGTTCATCAAGCATGGTTTAAAACAAATCAATGGTTAAAAAGTAAATGGTTGAAAATTCATGATTAAGTAATTAGAAACCCAAGAAGTGATGGCCATCCTTTACAACAATTGATGAACAATCCAAACCTTAAGATCAAAGACATACTAATGTCCCAAGTGAACCAAGTGGATCCCTTATTGGATCGTGTGAACTTTGATGACCCTGATGAAACCTCCCAGTTGTACCCACTTTTAAGCACTTTTATGTAGCCTCGTAAAGCGAGACAAAGAGGTATTAATCGGGATCTCTCTAACACACACCCTCAGGTCCAAGGTCATGATGAAGTTAGTATAAATGCAATGTACTCTAGTTGAGAATTGTGGGTCCCCCTGACTAGTACTTGCAAGCATTCTTGTTAATGCGGACGATTAAAGTTCCAAACCTCATAATGATCTACGACCCGTGCACACGCTTATGCAGGGTAAAGCGAACCCGCATTAACACCAAAACAGACCCACTGGTGGAGACCATCCATTCTAGCACAAGTCAATCCCTCATATAAGATGACCAACATGCAGTGTAAGTGTATTCAAACACTTACATGGTCATGGCCAAGGTACTCAGATATGTGGACCACATCTTTCCTTGGTCACAGACGAACGTGGCACCCAAGGATAATAAACTCATAACAATACACATGTTTCATACAATTAATTAAACCAATGAATGTATAATCACATATAAAAGGTCACGAAGCAATATAAACATTGATTTTCAAAGGCTCTACCCCAACACAACCTTCATCCCCTGTCATACTAGGGCTTACATATATAACAACATGTTATGACTCACTTGAGTAAAACAGGGTGACTAACTACCTCAAAACTAGAGCAAGATTGTAGGCTCAAAACACAAAATCCCAAAAAACTTAACCCTACAAACACTAGACCCCATATTCTACAAAATCCTAAAACTTGAAACCCTAAAACTTGGATTTAAAAACCCAATAACTAACCAAACCCGATACCTTAGGAAAGATGCGTCCTTAAAATCTTGTTTAAGTCCATAATAGCTACTAAAAGCCTATTAAAAAGTGCCCCAACCCAATCCAAACTAACTTAGGGCCTCATTGGGACCATGTGGACACCAAAATAAGGTAAAAATGACCACTTTACGCCAACAAAAAATGGATTTCTATCTCATCACCTCCTTTATAGCCAAAAGATGACACGTGATCTCCTCAATTATTATAGGCAATTGCACGTCAAAAGTCAAGTCCAGTACGACAGCTAGACTAAGATCTTGTTGAACCAAAAAGATAACGGGAAATTGACTGTACTCGCCTCGAAGTTTGGGAAAATTACCTCGATTGCTACGACACTCCACATTTTCCCTAAAGGGCCTTCTGATAGCTTTTGAACCTTGTTTCGGATGAAAATGCCTCTGACCATGGTTCGGAAATTGTATGGTCCTGGAGTGAAGCGGAAGTCACTCGTTGTTGCAACCCCTGAGAAACGGACGGATCGGCTACCCCCCGGGACACTTGATAATTGCTGGTGCTCGGCGCTCTATGGGCCCCGACACCACGTACATGTTTCATCCATGCCGTTCATATATTTCTACAGATCATTTCATGGTACTAGACCAAAAACGATCATGCTCCAATCACGGTGGGCCCTAGGGGGATTTTAACGATGGATATCCAATAACTATAATTTTCCTGCAATGTGGTCCACCCGATAGTTATATCACTCTCGTTGTTGGGTTCAAGCCATAAAATGATATTTTAAACTGGACGCATGGCATGGACGAAGCACATACATCATGCTGGGGACCACAGACCACCGATCACCTGCACCACGAGCTTTGGAGGGGATAAATGTCGCACATATGTACATTTGAAAGACCCTCTCCCTCCTCTTCTTTTCTTTTCATAGAGAAGCCAAGTTTCAGGGACCAAACGGCCAGAGAGCGATGTTGTTTCTCCTCTTCGCTTCGCTCATCTGAAAGCCTCTTCCACTACGAGGTTTGTATTCTTTTATTATTGCATTTATTTGCTCTTTCATTCAAAATAATGGAGCAGATAATCGAAGAAACCATAGAGGTCCTATCGCGTTCTTCCTTTATTCGTGATCCCTTCTCTGTCTTCAGGGATGTAACATGCATCGTCCTAAAGCTCAACAGTCTCCACTGTAAGTTCTGAAGACAACTTCCGTACTCCTCCAACTCAACAATTTCAATGGGCACCCAGCCATCAGAAAAGGGTTGGCTGCTGCCATTTCCTTCTGCCCTGTGCGTAGCAGCTCCTGCGTTTCATCGGAATCATCGTTGTTGAACTGAAATACTTCCCATGTATCGTAAATTCAGTTCAACGGCGATGATTCCAATGGCACAGAATAAAACCAGAAACCAAAATAATCGAAGAAGGATACATCCATCGGCACAGAATAAAACCAGAAACCAAATATCATTGCCGGACGAGACCACTCTAATACCACTCCATTATATTTTTATGAAATTTAAAGAAATTTCATGTATTAAGCTTTTAATGAACTGTAGGATCTCTCATCTTTAGTAATATTAGATTTTTAGAATTATAAACCCCACGATAAATAGTTTAAATTTACTTGAACGGAGTGCATGCAATATGGGATCCCAAATCGATATTGATGGTGATCTTTTAAAATAGGAAGTCTGTCCCCTCTTGATCTTAAATGGAAGGTGTCACGCCCTAAATCTGGTTTTCAATGCCCATTTGTTGTGATTCGAGTTTGGGTATGATAACCTTCATAGTATTCTAATTTCGGCACTTAATACCCATTCACCAAGTTCTAAAATGGAATCCCACAAGGAGGATTTTTAGGATAATTTTTGGTTGTAAAGGAGCATAGGCACAAGGTACCACAAACCAAGACATCATCTCATATGACTATTATAAAGAGTTTTCTAGTACAATGTTGAAAAGGGAAATATAAAGCATAATTAAATATCCAAAGTTCAAGTACATGCTCTGATCGTACTATTGTTGTTGTCTGACTTAAACTTCACGTAAACAACATGCGCAAGCTTAATATGGAGCTTAGAGAGTGTGTGTGTGTGTACGTGTGTGCATAATGCATGTAATATGAAGGCCTATTGGGCCACTTGTCATATTGTAACACCCCAAATTTTTGCCAACCTGGAGTTAGACGTCCTTAGGCAATGGGTCAATCCTAACATCTTATTAATGTCTCAAAACTCAATCCCAAAGTCAAAAATCGCTTTTTAACCCATTTCCTTCAAAATCTCACCTTTTACTACCTTATTCTCTAAAATTTTCAAAGTACTTTCATATTAGACATGAATCCTAAAGTTTAGGTGAGGAAGAACAATACTTAAAATTTACTATAAATAGTAAATAAATAAATAAATAAAATGGGTTTTTGACCATTACACTTTTGGAATCTTATGGAATAAATAGGTTATTTGGATTGATTAGCTTCTCCTACCCCAAAATCATATATTGCACGTTGAACAACTCATCTCGGTTCGCAAGATACGCCCATTTCAAAAATCACGTGGCGGAAACCACCTGTGGACAGTCCAGCGAACCACGGTGGCACCGCGCTAACTGCGGCGCACTGCGGTCCAGTGGGCCGGGCGGGCCACGGCGGGCCAGGCGGCCTGTTTTCTGTGATTTTTTCTACAGTTTTTCATCCGACTTTGAAAAGTCATATCTCCCTCGTTATAACTCCGATTTAGGTGATTCAAAAGTTAGATTGAAGCCTGATAAGTCTTGTTTCATATAAAAATAAGTAAAAAATATAATAAAAATGTTAATATAGTTTAATCCAGGTTGATGTGACAACTATTCAAAAGTTATTAGTTTGGACAACGGTTACTACTAGAATTTTTAGAATTTTTCTATAACACGAAATTGTTCACTCCCCAAGTGTAGGGTTGTGATGTAGTAATAAACTCGGTAAGACCGAAGTCGAATCCACAGGGACTGAAACCTGTACGTTATCTGAAAATAATTAGAACTAGAACTAGAATGAGATGAAATCTAAACCGATTGTAATTTGAGAAATAATTGTAAAATTATTATCTAAAACTTAAGAGAAATTCAGAGGAGGGACACTAGGGATTCAGAGGATCCACTTATAGAGATCAGGGAGGTCTTATGCCTGCATAAAAAATCATGGAAATTAAACTGAACTAACATTGATATAGTTTTCAAGAGATGAAAGGTATATGAATTAGAATAGATTCCATCACCAAACTATGCCCAAGAGACAAAGCAACCAACAGAATTAAACTAATTACCAACCAATCAATATGCCATGAAGGTTAGGAAGGGTACCGTCATCCGACCATGCCCAGGAGACGATGGTGAACAACAGGGCTTCCTGACGTCATAAACATAAAGAGGAAAAGAACATGCTCAAAGCTATCGCAAACCCATTATAATTTCAGTCATAACAGACCATTAAAAACTAAGAACATTCCAATAATAAAACTAAATCAAAATCAAGTCAGTCTAAACAAAAGGCGTAAGCACAAATTCTCCCATCACGCTACAAGCTTCACCTCTTAGCCCTAGCTAAGAGGTTTAGCCTAAGAAAGACATAATTAGGCTAGTCTCTTCAAAATAAACAAAAGAGAGACAAAGAAAAAAAACCACTCCCAGCTGGCTGCCTCTTCACGTCCACGTCCAAGCCCAGATATCTGATCCACGTCTAGCCTCCCTTATATAGGATCTTCCAGTCGGTGGCTGGAGTTTACGCACTCCCCGAAACAAAAACTGAACCTGCTTTGAGTATTGGAGTTTGTGGTATTTGTGGGGGCCCACTTACAGTGATCTTTCAGTGAATCTGTATCGACCATTGTCTCAGTAGTGTCCATTTAGGCCAATATATGAAAATTGGAGTAGATCTGAGATTTTGATGGGCCACCAAGATCAACGTTTGGCAAAAGACCCAACCCTATCAGTCTTATCTGTGTACATGGCTGCGAGGGAGTAGGAAGTTTTGGTCAGTACCTTCCTCTGGTCACTTTGGACAGATGGGATCAGCCGTCCAATGATGAGAGTGGGCCGCAGATGAAGCAACGGATGGTCTGCGTGTGAACAGAGAGTTTCCGTCTCTGTTTAGGAAACCCAACTGGTGCGAATTGGGTTTGATTCCCTGTCGACAATGAAGGTGGGAGATCCGGTGTCCTGTCGGTTTTGAGCTGGCTTGAAGATGGATGGTGTGGATCTGAGATCTGATCTGTGATGGTGGGCCACCAAGATCTACCGCAGGCTCTGCTGTGAACAAAGATCACGCAGACGTTGCGCTGGGCTGTTGGTGGGGCTCATGATCAGCGTCGTAGGTGAAATCCAATCTGTCCATTAGATTCCACTCACAAAAACGTTCAGAAATGGTCATCTCTGGATTAGATCTGGTGTGGGCCACATCCTTTTCCAACCTACCGTCCAATCCCCGTTGGATCCCTCAATTCTACGAAATGAATGTGGAAATCTGTATAAAGATAGGGACACGGTCGGTTTGACTCCCTGAATCGAATAAACGGTCCAGATTACTGGTACCGTGACTGTAAGTGGGCCACACGACCTCTCAGCGGTCGTCCTGCGATCGGAGAAGAGGATTCTCTCTCACTTTGGAAAGTCGAGTGAAGCCAACTTTGACTGGTCTTCCGGTCCAGCGCACGGCGAGTGCACTGGAGTTGTGCCCACCACTGATGTGATACAGGTCCCACCTTGATACATATTCGAAATCTACTCCACCCATTCATTTTGTTGGCTCTTTTAAGACATTGATTCCAAATTTGACGCATATCCAGTAATTAGGTGGGTCCCATAATGACGATTTATGGGCCGATCTGTCTATTGGTCTACTTCTGTAGGGATCCAGGAGCTGAAATTTGACATGTACGGCTCATTTGTGGTCGTCAGGTGATGTATGAAATTCAGAGCCGATCAGATGGTGGGAACTCCTCAATCTTACGTTCTGGATGACTGTGCGGCCTCTTTAATGTGAACGGCTTGATTTCCTCTGATCTCGTGCATGTGAATTCATCGTTCTTGGTTCCCTGGGGTCCTTCCCTTACCCTGGTGATTTTGGAGTGTCAATTCTATGCATTTAATATATTTTCCTATCCATATGTATAAATCCACCTTGCAATGTAAACATGATTAAACAGGGCCGTTAAACATTATCATGTCAGTAAATCTAGGTAATAAATGGGGTCTAATATGCAATATTTGACCCTCAACAGAAATCTAATGAAATTTGGTGGAGATGAAGCAAACTTAATGATGAACTAATATAAAAATAATTAAATAAAGACGCTAACTAAAAATGCCAAAAAGGGACGTAGAACTTCCTTAGGACCGTATTCAGTCATAATTAGGGCAAATTTTGGTTAAGTGTTGAACTAAACAATCAATAGAATTAACTCGAACTACTTTAAATACGATCTGCAAGACCCAAAACTTGTAGAATCATCGATGCTATATTATCCTATAATCTAGGATCAATCTCATTACCCAGCTACTCTGGGAGCACATTGAAACTCCGTATCAGATCTGGACCGCACGTCGAAAGTCTGATTAATGTGAAGTTAAACGGTTAGGACCGCTTTGCTGGGCTTGACAACCATCTCGGAAATCAAATCCAGATAGTGTCCCCGTGCTATTCGCTTGAGCCCAGAGCGAAGAGTGTGAGAAACGTGGATTTCTTATTAAATTAAATACAATTTAAGTAATCTGAGACTTGTCGCTTACAGGCCAAATATAAGCAATCAGACCGTCAGAATCTGACCCAAATACACCCTCGGATCAGGAGAAATTTCATACACAGGTCAGTGTACTTGTAACCCTGATCGAGTTTCGGTGACCATTGAACTGAAACTGGTCCGCCATGTATGATCTGGGAACCTGATTGGAATAAAAACTTAACTTGACCTAGATCCATAGTTAGTGAGCTTAAGTCCGACCTTTGACTCAAGGGGGGCTTCCAGAAGTGCTCCGTTAAGCTGGAACAGATGCCCTTTAGATATAACCTAAGTATACCTTGATCCTGAGTCTATTTCGGAGAGTTTTGGGCCTATATAAGGACCTCAAACCCTCACTCTCTCATCTCATACGAATTTAAGAAAAACCTAGGAGAGAGAAGAGAGAAAAGAGAGAGAAAGTGTGAGAGTTGTGGGAGCATCTCCCTGCCACTCTACCCTGCTGCTATCCGTGCCTAACCACATCGTTCTTATCGCTTTCCCAGCGTTTTCAACTTCATTTCTAGGTAAGAAAACCTAACCATAATCTGATCTAGGGTTATGAACATTGTAAATGATGAAATAGCTAATCTATTTCATTCCATAGGTTGCCAAACTGCTGTATACTAAAGCTTAGCGAATCTATCGAGTCCGTTATGATTCTACGGCATAAGGTGCAGACTTTAGATGTATAGGTTATGGTTTTCAACGCTTTCAATGTCATATAATGATAGATTCATGATCTGCATGCAATTGCACATGTACAAAGTACTATCCGTTTCGTTTTTCAGATATACGCTAACTATGTTGAATATACTATATTCCTCATATTTGTAGAAAATACCATATACGTACAAATTTTGAAAGTATGTTAGTCATGATTAATTACTGTATGAACATGCTATATATATGTATAATACTCACTCAACGAAAGGATTTGCCCTAATACATGTTTTTGCTAATATACGTTATGTATGTTAAAAGAGTGTATTCTAAGTGTTTGTGAGAATGACCGAATGAGTATAGAATTCACATTCGTGCTCGCCATGACTAATTTTTATGGATATATGATTGTTGAATAGGCGATACCCCCTTTGACGAAAGGATTTGCCCTAAATCACGCCACGGCCAATATACACTATATATGTTAAAATGTGTAGCCCAAGTGTTTGTGAAAATGACTGAATGAATATGGTACTTGGATTCCTGCTTGCCATAACTATCCGTCGTGGGTGCATGCATGTTATAAATGGGGCATCTCCCTAGTGAAAGGATTTGGCCTAATACCTATGTGATCAATATACATCATGTATGTTGATGTATGTAGTCTAAAGTGTTTGTTGAAATGTCTGAATGAGTAGTAATTAGTAAATTGTAATGTATAAGGGTGTTGAGATAGGATTCTCAACTACCTTAGTGATGTGTATGATTTCTTTCATGTAAGTGTTTAGTTTAATCACTTACTGGTTTATGAAACGTATGTGTTTAGATTTCCTGTTTGCATTGTGTTTTATAACATGCTTGTTAATATATTTGAATTACTTGTTTATTTAATTCTGCTCTAACTGCTTCACATGTTTAAGTTGTATTCCATAAAATTCGTGAAGGGTGATAGGGGAGTGGTGCAACGATTCTGTGCAACAGCCCTGACAGCCCTAAGCGGACAATATTAGATATTTGATTGTATGATTTGAAATCTTGATCCATTACTGCTTTAACTATTCTGTAATTGAATGTGATTGAGGCTATTGTATAGTCCAGGCAATCGGTAATAGGTTGAATTCATAGCTGAGATTCATTCGCCACGTGAGATGTGTTCGACGAACCCAAGTCATACTTCGGTTGATAATAGTGGCTAGCCACACGAAGTGCTTATGCGCTTCATATCATTCAACTTGTTGTGCACTCGAGCTAGCCGAGCTCGTCAAGTAACCCGATCTGTCTTATGTATGTTCACCATGTTTGGACGCCTCTGTTTGAACCTAAGGTACTAACCTTACCAGTGGAATCCCGTTAACCGTGGTACCTCGATCCACTAAGACTCATAAACCGGACATGGTGGTATGAGACACCGTGGTCGAGCTGTCGGCCTACGCTGGGGCCACGAGTCTCCCTATAGTGACCATTGAGCAACCAGACTCATGAGCTGATTATGGTGGTATGGGATACTATATTCGAGCTGTTGGCCTACACTGCTTTGATGGGTGATGGGGGAGTGGTGCAACGATTCCGTGTAACAGCCCTGACAGCCTTGACCATACCCGGTGTAGTGACCTCGAGCATACTCTAAATCTGCGGTGAGGCGACGAGCCTTCCCATAGTAACAGAGTATAAACTAGGCCTGTATTGATAAGGTGATGGGGGAGTGGTGTAACGATTCCGTGTAACAGCCCTGGCAGCGCTTGTAGCGACCTAGAAACACACCATCGGATGAGATTGTCTAGGACTGACGACCCTAGAATGGATCATTGTTTGGGAATGATATAAGGAAGGTACCTTAGTTTCCCAATACTGCTGTTTGAAATAGACAAATAACAACACGGTAATCATGCTCATCATCGCATTGCATGTGCCTGGAAGATGTGGAGCACTGAGGGTGACAGCATGCCATGGATGTAAAATGGTGTCGTACGAGGGAGTATGTTGGCGAGGGCATGCATCATAATTACATCTCATCCTTACATTAATTACAGTACTTAGGAATGTTGATTGTACTGCTTTATCATTACTACTTGACTGTTTTGATAACATGTTAACCTATGCTTTACTGTTCCACTGAGTTGATCACTCACTCCCACGTTATACGACGATGTTCTGGACACCCACCAGACTTTGTCTGTTTGCAGATGGTGACGCTACTCCTGAGGTGGAGCCAGACTTTTGTGACGACGAGAATGCTTTCTCATTTGTGACTATGAGAATGTTTCCTCGTATATGCTGTTTTCTGGCGGCTTCATGTGAGCCGTGCCTTGATCGACGGGGTTACAGGGATGTTGACAAGATGACACTACACCATTCATATATTTTGAAAGTATACATGTATTATTTAACCTAGTAACATTATCACACTCTAGAGACTTACCTTAGTTTATATATTTGATATATCTATCACAGTCTTCCGCTTGCAATTTAACCGTCTCTGGAGTATGATATGCTGTTTTGGTATAATCTTATTCATGTTTCAATGCTCTCATCATAATCATCATTATCTATGTTACATAAGTGATGCGTTGGAACTCGGTAGCTGAGCTTTGCTCGACCCCCGATTTTTAGGGCATTATAAGATGGTATCAAAGCATGATTTAGATTAAACCGGACCTGGGTTATGGTCACACGACGCACTCTGACGCACTCTAACTTAGGAGGGAGCGACAGAACGTAGAAACAATCATAGGTATCCCGATTTTGCCAATTGACGAAGTTCACTGAAAACGGTCGCCGAGATTGGGTCCATACTCATTCACGATCGCATAAGTCGACCCCAAACTACTTCTAAACTGTCAAACGATGAGCGTAGATCACAAATCACCCCATCCCAACCGTTAAAAATCGGTAAATACAAATATGTATTAGAAACTTTCCGAAACGACTTGAAACGGAATCGGGGGCCAAAGGATGCAATCCGGGGGGACCCACAGTGGACCCGGGGTACATTTGGCACCCTGGGAGGGGGGTGGCCACCGCCCTACCCCGGCGGCACCACGATCAGTCCAGAGGACCGCGGTCAACCGCGGTCCCCTTGGGCCAGGCTGGTTGGGCCTGTGCGGGTCGATGTCGGCCCAACCTTTGGACACATGTGAGGCCCGCGAAATTGCGTGGGGGCCCCTCTTTCTTATCTATTTGGCCCCCTCCTTCACAAAACACCCCTCCAAGCTCTCCCTTCTTCACAAAACTTCTGATTTTCTGCTTAAAATCGCCCCTCTAACTCTCCTTCCTCCGTTTTCGAACACCACGCCCACCACCCTGTCGAAACCCATCTCCTTTGCTACCTACCCTCTCCATTTCTCTCTCATTTAAGCTCTTACACTCTCTATTTTGTGGCTCAACATCATGTAAGCTCTCCAACCCATTCTATCTCTTCATTCTCTTTCTTTAATCCCTGTCATTTGGGCCTTTATAACCTCTGTTGAGGCTCAAATCCGAGGAGAACCAGAAACTCCAGCCTTTTCTCTCCGTTTCTTCACTTTTCCATGGCCTTCTTCGAAGTCATTATGGCCTTCTTCTCGATTTCCACCTTTCTCTCTCTCATAGGAAAGAGAAAGGGTGCCCCTCCTCCGTCGCCAGACTCGAATGTGTAGTTATCCATGTCGTTGTCTCGTAGATATTTGTTGATACGTTAGGATCTTTGTGTTTTCATGTTGATGGAATGTGTAGAATGTTTGACAAGTGTGAACTCCTTCCACCCCTCCACCATTACTCCTCTTGGCCTCACCATTTCACACCCATATAGGCACAACAATCCACATTTTTTTTATGTTCCATAACTTTCACAACCTCCAAATGTTAGGATGTTTAGGGCCCGTTCGACCAATTGCATAGGTGAGTTTAAGGTGGATAGAATCGTAAAAGTAACAATAAATGCATGTGTAAGGTATTGACCTTGGATTGGGTATATCTCATGTTTTCCGACACCATGTTTGGAATGTATGCAATGAAAAGTATATCCCGGGATTTCCTTTCAAATTACACTTGGAAATTCCTCATCATGGGATTTGAAAATCCCATCTCACACATTTCAACACAAGACTCATTTTCCAAGGCCTAATAAAATTAATTTTAAACCCAACCCACCCTCCTACCAAACATGCCACTCCAAATCCCGAGATGGGATTAATAAGGCAAGCCCATTTAATACAACTTAAGACCACTGGCCAAATAGGCCCTTGGAATTTTGGACCTAGAGTGGTGTTCCTAGATACAAATGACCTAACAGTAGGGGAAATCCAATAGATTGATAACGTGAACCTTAGGACCTCCTTAGTTGGTGTGGTCATGCGTGAAGTGCTCGAGCGTAGTTATATTCTAGTTCGGGCAACTCAATTTCGATCAAACAACTTTGACCCTAAGCGATAAGACAATTTCTTATATTAGAAAGGGTATAAAATCATCTAGTGTATAAGCATAGACTTCGGATTACAACCAGTGGATTACCGCTACTCCTAAATTAAGATTAGACTACTAGTTAGGCTAAGGAAGGTAAATGACTAATTAATTATGCTAAGCCAATTGAATAATAGACTTAGTTATTTGGCTTAACCAACTTAGACCTACTACACAATTTTCCTTCCGTGTTGGCCCTACCACTTACAACTAAAAGTTTCTTAATTCGTCTTTGAGGAGTGTTAAGGACATATAACCAATAGAGATTTTCTTTTTAAGCCCAAGGAATTTCTCAAATGGGCAACAGACAGTTAGAAATTTGGTCCCAAATCGCATGCCATATTGGCATACATATTGTGCATATGTGTATAGAAAGATAACCTGCCTGTTAAGCTAGACATAAGTAAATAAGGTAAGTCGGGGCCATGATAAAGGTTCTTCTTTGGTAGAATTAGGCATCTTGCCACAAACTCACACCTGTCCCTGAATCAACCACAATACCCCATCATCTTTAGCTCCTTTCTATAACCATAGGTACCAATGCCATAGCACATATCATTGATGAAAAGAAGACCAATGTATTGCTAAATCGCTTCCCATGTCATACCAAAGATAGGTTTCAAATTTCAACTCATTCTGACATACAGATTGATGTACAAATTCTTGAACCCTGAGAATAAAAACAATTTTAAGGGGGGTAGACAAGTTATGAACCCAGTTGAGTTAAGTAGGTATACACGTCTACCCGCTCATAGGCGCAGCGGTAGCATAGTTGGCCCTTACCCCACTAGGCCAGGATCGAAAGAAATTACTCCTAGTTATATGTAAGGTTAGGTCATTAAATAGGATCTGAATCTTCCTTAGAATGTAAAGCAATTAGGGTTCAAGTATTAAACAATTTTATATTACAGAATAGGCCGGGTGCAAACTAAGTTACAATAGCCAAGGTCAACGCATCTACAACTGTGCTCGTTGAATACGAACATAATAGAAGCCCTAGCCAGTTCTATTATGAGAAACCGTTTTAGGATGATCTAGTAAGATTTGACTCACCGTTCCTTGGACATAGATAATATCGAGGACTCTCCTAGACCAAGACCCAATGGGCAACTTTATAGATAAGAAATTTGAGCCTTTCAATGATGGACATTCCCTATGTTTTTAGAGCGATCGGACTACGGAGTCACTAACATATACAACTGCGAAGTATTCGCGGCTTGACCCAATTCTTAATCCTGGGCGACTACCAATGGACTCATTGCTTGGCCGAGCAGAAGACTAGGATCTACCAGGACTAGAAAGGGATACGATGAGCTTTCTACCCTAGCCAGGTAAATGATCGATGTATTGGGATCAAGCCAACTATAACCGTCTCTCCGTATTGGTCAAACGTTGAAAACAACTATCTTACTCTAAATAGGTGGGAATTGTCGTCAAGACAACAAATAGATGATGGAATAAATTGTATCAACCTGTTAGGGGATAAGAAAGGGATAAAAGAAATAAATTTTTAAGGGGGGTAGTGCCTAAAATGTACTAGACTAGCATGCACAATATACACCCTACCGCGCATATAAACTTGAAATCAATAAGTCTTAGGCAAATGAAATAATAGAATTCTTACTTATTACCTTTAGCCAATTTTGGGGACGAAATTATTTTTAAGGGGGGTAAATTGTAACACCCCGGATTTTTGCCAACCTGGAGTTAAACGTCCTTAGGCAATGGGTCAATCCTAATATCTTATTAATGTCTCAAAACTCAATCCCAAAGTCAAAAATCACTTTTTAACCCATTTCCTTCAAAATCTCACCTTTTACCACCTTATTCTCTAAAATTTTCAAAGTACTTTCATATTAGACATGAATCCTAAAGTTTAGGTAAGGAAGAACAATACTTAAATTAAAATTTACTATAAATAGTAAATAAATAATTAAAATAGGTTTTAGACTATTACACTTTTGGAATCTTATGGAATAAATAGGTTATTTGGATTGATCAGCTTCTCTTACCCCAAAATCATATATTGCGCATCAAATAACTCATCTCGGTTCGTAAGATACGCCCATTTCAAATATCATGTGGCGAAAACCACCTGCGGACAGTCCAGCGAACCGGGGCGGCACTGCGCTAACTGCAGCGCACCGCGGTCCAGCGGGCCGGGCGGGCCATAGAGGGCCAGGCGGCCTGTTTTCTGTGATTTTTTCTACAGTTTTCATCCGACTTTGAAAAGTCATATGTCCCTCATTATAACTTCGATTTAGGTGATTCAAAAGCTAGATTGAAGCTTGATAAGTCTAGTTTCATATAAAAATAAGTAAAAAATATAATAAAAATTTTAATATAGTTTAATTCAGGTTAACGTGACAATTATTTAAAAGTTATTAGTTTGGACACCGGTTACTTATAGAATTTTTAGAAATTTTCTATAATACGAAATCTAATAAAATTTGGTGGAGATGAATCAAACTTAATGATGAACTGTTATAAAAATAATTAAATAAAGACGCTAACTAAAAATGCCAAAAAGGGACGTAGAACTTCCCTAGGACCGTATTCTGTCATAATTAGGGCGAAATTTGGTTAAGTGTTGAACTAAACAATCAATAGAATTAACTCGAACCAATTCAAAAACGATCTGCAAGACCCAAAACTTGTAGAATCATCGACGCTACATTACCGTATAATCTAGGATCAATCTCATTACCCAGCTGCTCTCGAGATCACATTGAAACTCCGTATCAGATCTGGATCGCACGTCGAAAGTCCAATTAACGCGAAGTTAATCGGTTAGGACTGCCTTGCTGGGCTTGACAACCATCTCAGAAATCAAATCCAGATAGTGTCCCAGTACTATTCACTTAAGCCCGGAGTGAAGTGTGAGAAACGTGGATTTCTTATTAATTTAAATACAATTTAAGTAATTTGAGACTTGTCGCTTGCGGGTGAAATATAATCAATCAGACCGTCAAAATCTGACCCAAATACACCCTCGAATCAGGGAAAATTTCATACACAGGTCAGTGTACTTGTAACCCTGATCGAGTTTCGGTGACCGTTGAACTGAAACTAGTCTGCCACGTGTGATCTGGGAACCTGATTGGAATGAAAACTTAACTCGACCTAGATCCATAGTCATTGAGCTTAAGTCCGACCTTTGGCTCAAGGGAGGCTTCGAGAAGTGCTCCGTTGAGCTGGAAAAGATGCCCCTTGGACATAACCAAAGTATACCTTGATCCTGAGTCTATTTCGAAGAGTTTCGAGCCTATATAAGGACCTTAAACCCTCACTCTCTCATCCCATACGAATTTGAGAAAAACTTAGGAGAGAGAAGCGAGAAAAAAGAGAGAAAGTGTGAGAGTTGTGGGAGCATCTCCCTGCCACTCTACCCTGCTGCTATCCATGCCTAACCACATCGTTCTTATTGCTTTCCCGGCGTTTTCAACTTCGTTTCTAGGTAAGAAACCCTAACCCTAATCTGATCTAGGGTTAAAAATATTGTAAATGATGAAATAGCTAATCTATTTCATTCCATAAGTTGTCAAACTGCCATATACTAAAGCTTAGCGAATCTATCGAGTCCGTTACGATTCTACGGCGTAAGGTGCAAACTTTAGATGTATAGGTTATGGTTTTCAACACTTTCAATGTCGGATAATGATAGATTCATGATCTACATGCAATTGCACATGTACAAAGTGCTGTCCGTTTCGTTTTTCAGATAAACGTTAAATATGTTGAATATACTGTATTCCTCATATTTGTAGAAAATACCTTATACGTAAAAATTTGGAAGTATGTTAGCCATGATTAATTACTGTATGAACATGCTATATATATGTATAATACTCACTCGGCAAAAGGATTCGCCATAATACATGTTTTTGCTAGTACACGTTATGTATGTTAAAAGAGTGTATTCTAAGTGTTTGTGAGAATGACCGAATGAGTATAGAATTCACATTCGTGCTTGCCATGACTAATTGTCATGGATATATGATCGTTGAATAGGCGATACCCCCTTTGACGAAAGGATTTGACCTAAATCACGCCACGGCCAATATATACTATATATGTTAAAATGTGTAGCCCAAGTGTTTGTGGAAATGGCTGAATGAATATGGAACTTGGATTCCTACTTGCCATAACTATCCGTCGTGGGTGCACGTATGTTATCAATGGGGCATCTCCCTAGTGAAAGGATTTGGCCTAATACCTATGTGATCAACATACGTCATGTATGTTGATGTACATAGTCTAAAGTATTTGTTGAAATGTCTAAATGAGTAGTAATTAGTAAATTGTAATGTATAAGGGTGTTGAGATAGGATTCTTAACTACCTTAGTGATGTGTATGATTTCTTTTATGTAAGTGTTTAGTTTAATCACTTACCGGTTTATGAAACGTATGTGTTTGGATTTCCTGTTTGCATTGTGTTTTATAACATGCTTGTTAATATGTTTGAATTACTTATTTATTTAATTCTGCTCTGACTACTTCACATGTTTAAGTTGTATTCCATAAAATTCGTGAAGGGTGATGGGGGAGTAGTGTAACAATTTCGTGCAACAGCCTTAACAGTCCTAAGCGGACAATATTGGATATTTGATTGTTTGATTTGAAATCTTGATCCATTACTGCTTTAACTGTTCCGTAATTGAATGTAATTGGGGCTATTGTATAGTCCAGGCAATTGGTAACGGGATTGAATTCGTGACTGAGATTCATTCACCACGTGAGATGTGTTCAACGAACCCGAGTCGTACTTCGGTTGACAATAGTGGCTAGCCACACAAAGTGTTTATGCGCTTCATATCGTTCAACTTGTTATGCACTCGAGCTAGCTGAGCTCGTCAAGTAACCCGATCTGTCTTATGTATGTTCACCATGTTTGGATGCCTCTGTTTGAACCTGAGGTACTAACCTTACCAGTGGAATCCCGTTAACCGTGGTACCTCGATCCGCTAAGACTCATGAGCCGGGCATGGTGGTATGGGACACCGTGGTTGAGCTGTCAGCCTACGCTGGGGCCACGAGCCTCCCGTAGTGACCATTGAGCAACCAGACTCATGAGCCAATTATGGTGGTATGGGACACTATATTCAAGCTGTTGGCCTACACTGCTTTGATGGGTGATGGGGGAGTGGTGCAACGATTCCTTATAATAGCCCTGACAGCCATGACCATACCTGGTATAGTGACTTCGAGCATACTCTAAATCTGTAGTGAGGCGACGAGCCTTCCCGTAGTAACAGAGTATAAACTAGGCCTGTATTGATAAGGTGATGGGGGAGTGGTGTAACGATTCCATGTAACAGCCCTGGTAACCCTTATAGCGACCTTAAAACACACCATCGTATGACATTGTCTAGGACTGACGACCCTAGAATGGATCATTGTTTGGGAATGATATAAGGAAGGTACCTTAGTTTCCCAATACTGCTATTTGAAATGGACTAATAACAACTCGGTAATCATGCTCATCATCACATTGCATGTGCCTGGAAGATGTAGAGCACTGAGGGTGACAGCATGCCGCGGACGTAAGATGGTGCCGCACGAGGGAGTATGTTGACGAGGGCATGCATCATAATCGCATCTCATCCTTACATTAATTACATTACTTAGGAATGTTGATTGTACTACTTTATCATTACTGCTTGACTGTTTTGATAACATGTTAACCTATGCTTTACTGTTCCACTGAGTTGATCACTCACTCCCACGTTACACGACTGTGTTTCGGACACCCACCAGACTTTGTCTGTTTGCAGATGGCGATGCTACTCCTGAGGCGGAGCCGGACTTTTGTGACGACGAGAATGCTTCCTCATTTGTGACGACGAGAATGTTTCCTCATATATGCTGTTTTCTGGCTGCTTCATGTGAGTCGTGCCTTGATCGACGGGGTTACAGGGATGTTGACTAGATGACACTACACCTTTCGTATATTTTGAAAGTATACATGTATTATTTAACCTGGTAACATTATCACACTCTAGAGACTTACCTTAGTTTATATATTTAATATATCTATCATAGTCTTCTTCTTGCAATTTAACTGTCTCTAGAGTATGATATGCTGTTTTGGTATAATCCCATTCATGTTTCAATGCTCTCATCATAATCATCATTATCTATGTTGCATAAGTGATGAGTTGGAACTCGGGAGCTGAGCTTTGCTCGACCCCCAATTTTTCGGGCGTTACATATATTGAGCCATGCAACACAAGCATGCAACTAATGATGTCTAATCCATATCATAGGACGGTTCTGATGTGGAACATCATTGGGCTCTCGTACACTTCTAACACTGGCTTCTGCCTATCACGTACATAACCAAGCAAGTGGAAGAGTCTTCAATATCCGCCTCGTCAGTGGTATCTCAAAACCCACTTTGCTGATAGATAGCGAACCCATTTTAGAGCTATTCAGACTTAACCTAGCATAAAGCCCTCTCACTCGGGTGGGTAAGATCACACCCTTTTCCAACCAACCTCAACATAGTGAGAGATGCGACCTATTGGTATTTGAATCTCACACGCTTATGAATCTACTCGATTTAAACATTGGAGCATGCTATTAGTACCACAGGGTTTAGGGCCTTTGACCCGTGGATATCCTTAGCACCCAATAAGCTGTAACAAAATTTCTAGAGTCCATAAACTCATTTGTCGACCATATCCATATTGTGGAAATACGTCTCTAATGTCTCTAGGGAGTATATGCAACATGCCATACATAATACGTCATGTATGAATCATACTATTCAAGTCATGCATCAAATCATTCGATGATCATACGGGCAACCCTATTTTGCATGTTTTCCCAGTGTGTTGTGAGGCATATATTGTAGGTTTGCCTTGCATCAAGCAATCTAATCCATGGTATGAGTACCACCCACAGTCTGTGGATGGGTGTACTCTATCATACATTCACATTCATAATCAAGCATACATATGATGTGTATGAGTATATGAATGAGTATGATATGCACTACACTAAGCATCTTATCAGTGTTGACCATTTTAAAGTTATATATTAGCATGCTACCAATCATGGTACATACATATGTATTTCTAATCACACACACACACACACACACACACACACACACTACAAAGGGTATATCAGCCTTAAATGGTACAATATAAAGAAATTAAGAGCACCCAAATGGTGGATCCTACTAGAAGTTAAATATCAATGTGGCATGGTCCACTTGAGACTTGTATCAACCTCACACTTGGCATGTACACATACAATAGGCCAGTAACATAGGTTTACGGTATAGATAAAACATATACATCAAGGTGGTTTTATGGTCTAAAATGATTTGTCAAACTAAATGGATGGCATGACCAATACACGTACATATAGGTGGCTCCTACCCTGAAATGACTTGTAAAGGTAAATGATAGGTCCACATGGCTTCATGCTTAGGTTGATTGCTAATGGTGGGTGTATTTACCACTATTTGCTAATAGTAGGGCCCACAAAAATTCCAAATCAAGTTGATGTTTGTGTGGTCCCTCTACCCTAGGTCACATGGCTTTATGAACCCAATTGGATGATGAATAAACATCATGGCAGGGCCTTAGGAAGGTTTCAAAGGTAGACATCATTATCACCATTATTTCATGTAGTGTAGTCTACTTAAGATATGTATTGGCCTAATATTTGGCCTCGGGCCCTAAAATAAGTTGAAGAACAAAGATGGACAATATGGAAGAAACAAATACATCATGATGGGTCATGGGAAGGTTACGACAATAGGCGTCACTATCTCCACTATTTTCTGATGGTGGGACCCACACAAGCTTCCAAATTAAGCTGATATTTGTGTGGTCCCACCATACATATCTGCATGACCTTATGAATAAGTTAGATGGTAAAGAAACATCATGGTGGGGCCCTAAAATAATCGGGCAGGCATGATGGATGGATGATGTGGATGAAACACATACATCATGGTAGGTTGTTATGAGAGGAATTTTCGGGAGATATTTCCGTTCTTTAGAGTCGTTAGAAGATCAAGATTGAATAAGTCTTTTATAACGTTGTTGTAACTGTTGCTTGTTTATCCCCCTTTTTAGCTCTTTTTGTTAAATATTTCCCTGTATAAAAAGATATCTGGAGGAAGTGGACTGGGAGGACTTTTGCTATCAACTCTTTCAGAGGCGTCTGGAGGGATGGTTCCCCTCAAAGAGAACCTTTATTTAGTCCATTATTTTAGTTTATACAGCCATAGGCTGACGAAGAAGATCCAAGTCTATCACTTTGGTATCAGAGCCAGATGAAATGGCTAATTCACAAGCTTCTCAAGCCCTAAAAAACATCAATGTTCAACAAGCGCTCTCAGATATCATGCAACAGCTCGCTCTTCTTGATGGCCGCTATGAGGAGATTGCCAGTTCGCTTAAAATGGGGAAGGAAACGACCGTTGGTGGACCTGGAAACAGTAATGGATCATCCCATTCAGGGTCCACAGAGCCCATCCAATCCAGAATAGTAAAGCTCAATTTTCTAAAATTCAGCAGAGGTGACCCATATGGATGGATTTACCGAGTAGAAAATTCTTCGCCTATCATCACACGCCAATAGAGGAGCGATCATTAAAGCTCAATTTTTCAACATTCAGCGGAGGTGACCCATCTGCATGGATTTACTGAGCAGAACAATTCTTTGCCTATCATCACACACCAACAGAGGAGCGATTAACCATCACCTCATTCCATTTGCAAGATGCCTCCTTTCAATGGTATCAATGGTATGAGAAATGACAAATTTAAATGTCGTGGTGGGAGTTCTTAACAACATTGAATGATTGTTTCGGGCCGAACAAATATGAAAATCACTCTGGAGCACTCATCAAGCTACGTCAAACTTCTTCGCTACAGGAGTACCAAACTAAATTTGAAAGGTTGGACAATCGGACGGATGGTCTAACTGAGGCTTTTCTCATTAGTTGCTTTGTTTGTGGCCTGCGGGACGACATCTGTTTGAATATCCAAATGTTTTGTCCTACTACCTTAACGCAGGCTATAGCCTGGGCTCAACTTTAGGAGAAAAAAGTAGCCACAAGATGATATTTGGGCCAACCAAATTCTAGTAGGACCCCTTCCGTGACTGCCAAAGAAGGAGAATCTACGGTGCTATTACCACCCATGAAACAACTTACTCCTGCTGAGGCATAAGAGTGTCGAGGTCGGGGGTTTTGCTACAATTATGATGAAAAATTTCACCCCAGGCACTGATGTAAAACCCAAAGGCTTTTACTGATCGATGGACCATGGGAACCAATGCCTGAAGATGACACCAAAGATGCAAATGAGGTAGAAATCAGCCATGAATCAAGAACTCCAACCAAATTTTCACTTCAAGTGATAGCAAGCTCACCCATTCCTCAAACCATGCGTGTTCGCGGCTATTTATATCAGAATCCGGTCACTGAGCTGATTGATTCTGGGAGTACCCACAATTTTGTGGATCCTACCACCATCAAGAAGGTCAGAATTTCTGCTTCAGCCAGGGATGCATTTGAAGTGATGGTTGCCAATGGTGATTGGTTAATGAGCCAAGGTAAGTGTACAAGTCTATCATTACAGTTGCAAGACTTCATTACCTCCACCGATTGTTATATACTTCCTTTAGGTGAGTACGATGTGGTTCTAGGAGACCATTGGTTACAAACTCTTGGGCCAATTTTATGGGATTTCTTTTGCATGTTGATGCAGTTCACTGTTGATAAATAAGAATATACTATCAAGGGTATGATGCAAACTGCACTCCAATAGGTGGATGAATCCTCATTTAATAAAAAAGCTAAGAAAGTGGGGTGGGGAATGGCGTTACATCTTTGTAGCATGGAAGGTTTATGTGATCCTACCCTCCTGACACCTAAGTTAAAGTCTATAATCAATACCTATCAAGATGTCTTCAAAGAACCTCAGGGGCTGGCACCTCCTAGGTCCCATAACAATCGCATACTATTGGAAAATGGGGCATGACTTGTTAGTGTGAGGCCTTCCGCTACTCGCATTATAAAAAAAAACTGAAATCGAGCGAATAGTACGAGACATGTTGGCAATCGAAATAATTCGGCCTAGTTCAAGCCCGTACTCCTCACCAGTGCTCTCGGTAAGCAAGGCGGATAGTAGCTGGCGATTATGTATTGATTATCGCGCCCTTAATTAAGTGAGCATCAAGGATAAATATCCCATACCGGTCATTGATGAGTTGGTTGATGAGCTTCATGACTCTTATTATTCGAAGTTGGATTTGAGGTCAGGGTACCATCAAATCTGAGTGGCAGAAGGAGATGTCCCCAAAATAGCTTTCAAAACCCACGAAGTTCATTGCGAATTTATGATGATGCCATTCGGCCTCACTAATGCACCATCGACATTCCAAAGTCTCATGAATGATATTTTTTATCCTTACTTGCAAAAGTTTATACTAGTGTTCTTCGATGATATTCTCGTCTATAATAAGACATGTTAAGAACACTTGGAGCATTTAGCCATTGTATTGGGCCTTCTGCGGTCTCATCAACTATATACAAAAATGTCCAAATGCAAGTTTGGTCAACGGGAAGCTGAATATTTGAGGCGCGTCATATTTGGTAGTGGAGTAGCCGTGGAGCCAAAAAAATAAATTCAAGCCATGTTAGGCTAGCCCAGGCCCAACTCGCTTAAAGCCTTACGAGGCTTCTTGGGCTTGACAGGTTATTACCATAAATTTATCAGATATTATGGCAAAATTACTGGTCTACTCACTGCTCTCCTAAAAAAAGATTTCTTTCATTGGAATGAGCAAGCTAACCAGGGTGTTGGAATAATGTTTGGTACTCCGTTCTAGTCAATGGAGAGACGGCCGGTTTGTAAGTGCCATGATTTGATTCCTCTTTGATTGTCAAATTTTGTGTGTTAAAACGTCTCCGTATGTTGCGTGTTTATATCTTGATAAATTTGTTCGAGACACCTCGTCAACACTTGAAGTCTAGCTTAAAGAATTCTTCAAGCTTCATGATAGTTCAAGCTACAATATTAAGAGAGAACTCCGGGTCAAGACTCAAGCTCAAGTGCAAGTTCAAGACTCAAATCTAAATGCGGAACTCATGTACAACTTAAAGTTACATTGAAGCTTCTGAAGTAGTCAAGCTACATCAAGAAGAAATCAAGCTTCGTAAAGATCAAAGTCTAAGCAAATGAAGTGTTCAATGTCCATACTTCATGTTCCAGGTTTGATAGACCATTAGATTGACCTTAGGGTAGGTCACTTTGGATACATAATCCAAATGAATATTATTACATGATTTTGGTCTACTCTAAGACCAGTCCTAGACCCTGTTTGACCAGTCATAGTACTGTCTCAACCACTCTAAGAAGTTCCAAGACTAGTCCTAAAATGGTTGCAATTTATCGAATTTTTTGGTTCGCCTACGACCAGTCCTGGAGTCTGCTCAACCGGTCGTGAGATAGTCTCGACTCGACCTTCGACCAGTCGTAAAGCTATGAGTCAAACTCCAGCGACTAAATCAAGTGTCACATGACCAGTCGTAGAGGGGTCTCGACCGGTCGTGAACTGCCTTCGACCAGTCGTGGACTACTTACGACCGGTCGTAAAACGATCTGATGCGATCGCGCTAAAAAATTCAAAAATCAGTTTATTTCAAAACCAGTCGTGGTGACCCTAGGACCAGTCGAAGATGAATTTCTTCTACTATAAATAGCACACGAATTTCAGAGTTTTTATAGAATAATTAAGTAAATTCAAGGCTCCACTCTGAGATAAGTTTGTGTTTATTTTTAAGCTATTTTGTGCATAATTTCTTTCTCTTTTTGATAGCTTATTTAATTTGATTTTGTTTCTGTATTCCAATCTGATTTGAAAAGAGGAATTGACTTATTCTTTCTTCTTAGAATCAAAATCAAATATAGCTACGCCCAACTGGTTTAAATCTAAAATCAATTAGAACTTAGAACCATATTAAAATGAGTTGTGGACATTAAACTTCTATATTCGAACGTCTACTCCTATTGGTTCTTCCGGGCAGCTACAAGAGGAGAAATCCAGGTATTTTACAATTCTGTAAATTTCATTCCTTTTTGGTTTTTGTTTGGGATTCACCAGAAAAATCTTAAATTGTGTGATTATCTGAGGAGAGCCAAAAAACTCAGAAGTGTGGGTTTTTGAATTGTGTAAACCCAAGTTAAAAAGACACAATTGTAAAGGTTTTGGGTGAACCTGTGAAAACCTATTTGATAGTGAATGCTAATATCCCCTGTGTGAGGATATTAGGAGTGGAGTAGCATTCTATGTGGCTATTGAAGAACAATTGGTGTACACACAGGCAAATCACTATAACTCTTTGTCTTATGGATTGAATGCTTGCTTAATTCTCATATCTTTTATCATTCAATTGTGTGTACATGTGGATGTGAATGTTGTAACAATTTACTTTTCAAGCAAGTGTGGAGATTGTTGTAATAAATTAGATCTATATTTCTGCATTTAATTTCAATTCTCTGCTATTCATTTATCTCTATTAATATTGAGTTCTTGATCTAAAAGAAGTTCTAGAAATAAGGTTGTCCTACCATAAGCCTTATTTATTATGGTGTAAGGTTGTCTTTAGAACTGAATTTGTATCAATCTCTCAATACTTATGTATTAAGGTGATTTGATTTCAGCATTGATAATTGATTTATAATTGTAAGGCTATTGATTAATTTTATTCCGCTGATTTTATTTTTAATTTGGCATAGTCCTATTCACCCCCCCTCTAGGACATATAGCTTGGCCTTTTCAAGTGGTATCAAAGCCTAATAGCTCGTTCTTATTGTTTGTTTTTTTGGATTTATTTCCTGAGCTAACGATCTAAGCTATATTAATAAGATGTCAAATTTTGTTAGCCTACCAGTCACTAGGCCTCCACCCTTTGATAGATCCAACTATGCTTATTGGAAAGCCAGAATGAGGATCTTCCTCAAATCAATGGATGAGAGTGTGTGGCGAGCCACAGTGACCGAATAGAACTCTCCTACCATTGAAGTAACTGAATCTGACGGTTCAAAAACTGTATCTGTACCTGCTTATTATTTATGAACCACACTTCAGAAAAGTGAATATAATGCCAATGCTAAAGCACTAAATGCAATCACTTGCGCACTATCACCAGATGAGTTCAAAAGAATTATATCCTGTAATACTACAAAGCAAGCCTGGGATATACTAGAAATGACACACGAGGGAACATCAATTTTCAAAAAGTCTAAAGTCCAACTCCTCACAACCAAATTTGAAGAAATTCATATGGAGGAAAATGAAATGTTTATGGACTTTTACACTAGACTAAATGACATTGTAAACTCTATGTGGGGTCTTAGCGATAAAATTTCAGAAAGTAAAGTGTGTGTAAAGATGCTACGCTCACTTCCTGAACGGTTTAATTCTAAAGTAACTGCGATCCAAAAACTTCATGATATAGATAATATGAGGGTAGAAGAACTAGTTGGTTCTTTACAAACCTATGAATTAAATTTTAAACCTCCTAAAGGTAAATCTATAGCTTTGAAATTTTTTAAAGGTATTTCTTAAGAAAACTCAGATTTAGAAAATTCTAAAGATGATATGGCTCTTTTGGCGAAAAATTTTTACAAAATTTTCAAAAGCAAAAAAAGGGTCGACTTTCAAAAGGGAAATGAAAAGAAACAATCTAAACTTAAGTCCAAAACTTGGAAGTCTTTAAAAGACAGTCAGTGTTACAACTGCTAAGAGTATGGGCATTTAGGAAACAAATGTCCTAAAAAGGATAGACCCAGAAGGAAGGGTATGTTGGCTACTTGGGATGAATCGTCTGATTCTGAAGCATCTTCTAAATCAGAAAATTCTGAAACCGAGTCGGGCAGTGAATTTAAAGCCCTTATGACTCTAGCCAAGTTTACTTTTTCAGATCACGATGATTCAACAAGTGAAGAAAATTTGAATAGTGATTATGAAAATGAAGAAGATCTTTAAGATGCTTATAATGCCTTATATAAGGAAAGTTGTAAAATTGTTGTCAAACTTAAGTTTCAAAAGAAAAGTTTTCTAAACTCAAAGAATGTTTTGAAACTCTTGTTTTAGAAAAATCGCATATTTCAGATTATTTGGAAAAATCAAAATGTGATTTGGAATTCAAAACCTTGTTGATTGATAATTTGAAATCTGAAAATGAGAAACTTAAAAATGAAGTATCTTCTCTTCTGAGTTTGAAGGATACATGGAGATATGTCCAGGGTGATCCAAAAGTTAGAAAAATTATTATCCGGATCAAGAAAATGAGGCGATAGATCCGGGTTGGGCTATGAGAAAAATATATCTCCTAAACAGAAGTATACTTCTCCCAGCTTTGTGAAAGGAGAAACTTCTAACTCAAAAGGAAAAGGTACTAGTCAAGTTTTTTCTAAAAATACAAAAACTTTTCATAAACTTAAAAGCAGCTATACAAATTTTAAAAATCAGAACAAAAATCCTCTTGCTGAAAAAATAATTGATTTACTTAAGGAGCTCTTAAAATCTAACTCAGTAGGTCATTCCTACAACATCAGATAAAAGAAGACCAACCATGTTTCTAAACCCAAAACAATTTTGAAAGGGGTTCCTAAAGTTACCTACTTGGTTGCCCACACTGCGTTCAAAGCAACAAGCCATTCAAAATGGTACCTAGACAGTAGATGTTCCAGGCACATGACAGGTGACAAGGCTTTATTCACCGATCTAAAAGATATGACTGATGGATCAGTCACATTTGGCGATAGTAGCAACTGCAAGATTATTGGCCAAGGTACGGTTCAACTTTATAATCTTCCCTTATTTAAGAATGTTTTATATGTTGAGGGATTAAAACACAACCTGTTAAGCATATCTCAAATATGTGACAACAACCATAGTGTTAAATTTTCTAATTAAGGTTGTGAGATTATAGATAAAAAGGGTTTTGTAATATTAACTGGTCGTAGAACTTCTGAAAACTGCTATATAGTATGCAATGGAAGCTCATTTAATCAAACGTGTAATATGGTCCATACTGATGAGACAGAATTATGGCATAAATGCCTTGGACATGTACACTACCAAAATTTGTACAAATTGAGCAAAGGAGAACTAATTAGAGGTTTACCTAGAGTGCAAAAAGGAGACAAAATATGTGGTGAATGCCAGTATGGTAAACAAACGAGGAGCTCTCACAAAAAGGTGAACTCCAATACCACATCTAGACCACTCGAGCTTCTCCATATGGATCTTATAGGACCAACTAGAACGGAAAGCGAGGCGGTAAAAAATACATCTTGGTTATTGTAGATGATTATACAAGATACACTTGGGTTTCATTCTTGAGGAACAAATCAGAAACCCTTGATGAAGTGAAAAAGATTATAAAACGGATCCAAACTGAAAAATGTTCTCAAGTGAGTAAGATCCGTAGTGATCATGGATCCGAGTTTGAAAATAGCGGTTTTGAGAAACTCTGTGGTGATCAGGGAATATCACATGAATTCTCTGCACCCAAAACTCCACAACAAAATGGTATTTGGAAAGAAAAAATAGAGTGCTTCAAGAAATGGGAAATGTTATGTTAAATAACATGAAGCTCCCTAGAAATTTATGGTCTGAAGTAGTAAATACCGCCTGCTACATTATCAACCGTGTTTATATCTATAAATCTAATAATAAAACGACTTATGAAATGTGGTTTGAGAAAAAGCCTACTGTCAAATATTTTTGAATTTTTAGCAGCAAGTGCTATATTTTACATGATCATGAAAATCTGGAAAAGTTCGACACTAAAAGTGATGAAGGGATCTTTTTAGGATACTCTTTAAATAGTCGTGCATATTGTATTCTGAATAATAGGACCGGTGTGATTCAAGAGTCAATAAATGTAGTAATTGACGATCACTTGAACACACCTACCCCTAGTTCAGATAATGATGAAGCTGTTATATATGAAAAACCAGATACTTCATCAAGTAAAACTAATTCTGAATTAAGAACTGTTAAAGATCATCCAACTGATCAAATACTTGAAAACCCTCTCACTGGTGTGCGCACTCGTAGATAATTAGAGGACATGTAACTACGTATGCTTTACTTCCCAGATAGAACCGGTTAACGTGAAAGAAACACTTTCTGATGAAAACTGGATAGTTGCTATGCAAGAAGAACTTAATCAGTTTGTCAGAAATGATGTCTGAAACCTTGTTCCTAGACCTAAAGATAAATATATTATTGGAACAAAATGGATTTTCAAAAATAAGTCTGATGAATTGGGAAATATCATTCGAAATAAGGAAAGACTGGTTGTGCAAGGGTAAACGCAAATTGAAGGGATTGATTATGATGAAACTTTTACCCCAGTTGCTCGCCTTGAACTGATCAGGCTTTTCATATCTATTGCATGTTTTAGAAAGTTTAGAATTTTTCAAATGGATGTAAAGAGCGCCTTTTTGAATGGCGACCTACATGAAGAGGTATACGTTGAACAACCGACTGGGTTTGAAGACCCTAAGCTTACCAATCATATATACCACCTTAAAAAGTCTCCTATGGTCTGAAACAAGTTTCAGATGGGTAGTGTCGATAAGACGCTCTTTGTTAAGAAACATAACGATGATATCTTAATGGTTCAAATCTATGTTGATGATATAATTTATGGATCAACTTGTACTAACATGACTGTTGAGTTTGCAGATCTAATGAAATCTGAATTCGAAATGAGCATGGTTGGTGAATTAAATTATTTCCTAGGGTTGCAAGTAAAACAACAATCTGATGGAATTTTTATTTCACAAACTAAGTATGCATTAAACTTGATTAAAAGATTCAGATTTGAAAATGGTAAGAACTTTGATACTCCTATGAGTACAACTCTAAGACTCTTAAAAGACTCTACAAGTAAAGATGTAGATCCTAAATTGTATCGTAGTATGATAGGTAGCCTACTTTACCTAACTGCAAGTAGACCTGATATTGCTTTAAGTGTTGGAATTTGTGCTAAATATCAGTCTAATCCTAAAGATCTCACTTAACTGTTGTTAAACGAATTATTCGATATGTTGCAAGTTCAGTTAATCTGGGTGTTTGGTATCCCTATGATTCTAGTGTTCAATTGGTTGGGTATTCGGATGCTGATTGGGTAGGAAATATAAATGATAGAAAATCAACCAGCGGTGGTTGTTTTTACATTGGAAACTGTTTGGTTTCTTGGTTTAGCAAGAAACAAAGTTTCATATCACTCTCAACTGCTGAGGCCGAATATATTGCAGCAGGAAATGCTTGTACTTAGTTGGCTTGGATGAAACGTATGCTGAATGATTATGGAATCACACAAGACTCTATGGTTTTATACTGTGATAATTCCAGTGCGATAAACATTTTAAAAAACCCAATCCAGCATTCACATACTAAGCACATTGACATTCGATTTCATTACATTCGTGAATTAGTGGAAGAAAAAATAATATCTTTAGAATATATTCCTACCGAGACTCAGCTTGCTGACATTTTCACTAAACCGCTCGACAAAAGTTGGTTTAACAAATTGAAATTTGATCTTGGTATGTTCAAATTTAAATGATTGATCATGCATTTTTGTATCATATTGTATATGATATTAATATGTTATTAATTTAAATTTCAAAATTTTGTGAAAATTACATTTTTTTTTCTGGTCTAAGAACAGTCGAGAACGTGCTCGACCAGTCTTGATACGACCGGTTGAGTATGTCCCAAGACCGATCGTGCACGCGATGCTCTTTTTAATTTGGAAAAAACTTGTTTCTTCTTCATTCTAACCCTCCTCACCAACGAGCTAAGCTTCGACTTGTCGAACCCTTGTGTTCGATTCCTCCAGGTTAGAGTGATTTTTCTTGTTTTCTTGGAAATCTTAATCTTAACTCTTAATTTTTTGATTATTGTTGTCTATTTCGTATAAATCTTTAACTTTTTGGGTTCTTCTTCCTTTTTGTTAAATCTAGAAAAACCCATCTCTATTTTCTTGAATTTTCTTTCATTTTTTCAAGAATATGGAATCTAGAGGTAAAAAAAAAATTCATAGAGGTGCATCTTCTTCTCGTTCAAATGCAATCATTAGACGTCATCTTAGGAATCCTAAAGATGATCCTCCGCATGTATGTGACTTGCGTATGCGCAATGTTATTGTTGAAATAGGAGTTAATTTAAATCATATTGCTTCTTTCGGTCTTTTTCCTCTCCTTCAATCTATAGGTTAAGAAAACATTTTACGCTGGGGTGGACCGGCATATCAGTCCATAGCACAGGCCATGGTTGCATGCATATTTGACTTCTCTGCTGAGCAACTAACTTTTACTATTGATACTAGAGAAGGGCCGTTTCATGTTGATCGATACTTAATTTCCAGCCTTATGGATATTCAAGTAAATGATGATGGTGTTCATCATAGTGCACTTGTTGAGAGAGTGTCAAAATCAGAAAAATGTATTTTTACTAGAGCATTGTGCAACATGAATGCTTCATGAACTGTAAATGGAAATGCCCTTAAAACTAGATACTTGTTACCCAAATACAGAGTTTTGCATCGCATCTTCACTTCTAATCTATATCCTCGCTCTGGAAACAAGACTGAGTTGACTCTGTTTATGGTTCGTATTTTGTATTCGATCATTACTGGTGCTAACATCTGTTTGCCCTCCTTGATTTGTTCCTCTATCATATAAATTCGTAGTAATCCTGGTCATGGTGATATTCCTTTTAGATATCTATTAAATGTATCAGCCACTCACATGTTAGTCGCTATGCCCGTCGGTGAGGCTCCTATCAGACACCTCATATTTAACAATTCCAACCTGAATAAGATGAAGTTAGAGTTTGTTCCTGGTTAAGTTGATGTTGATGTGGGTGATGTTGCTGCTGAAGCTGAGATGGGTGTTAAAGGTGATGAGTTACCGGCCGATGATATTGACATGGATTATATTTTTAATGAAATTGATTCTGATTTTAGAAATGATCCAGACTTTGAACCATTTGATTTCAATGCACGTCTTAGTGCATTAGAGTAAAAAGTAGAACAGATGAATGTTGGCCACAATCAACAATTTAAAAATATGCGCAAATATTTTAGGTGCTTACAGAAGAGCCTTCACCAAAGTGATCCTAACATTCCTACTCCATCGTCTGGTTCCGATTGAGAATGTTTAATCTTTGGTCTGTAACAAGTTTACTAAGTTTCGTTCCTTGGTTGTGTGAATTACTGTCTTAAAACATCACTTGTTACTTCTTTTAATATGTACTTTGACTCACCTTGCAAACTTCTCTTGTTTTGTTATTCACTCTGCATTTTTTATTATTCTATCTTTCTGAATTGTTATCTCTATTTCTATCTTTCATGTCTTATCTTTGTTTCTTCCTTTGTCATATTTTGACAAAAAAGGGGAGAATGTGTGCATTCTATTTATGAGGTATGATTAATATGATGTATACCTACTCAGAGGGAGTTGAGGTGTATTAACTCAGGGGGAGTTGAGTTTGCATTAACAGGGGGAGTTGATTTGTCTCAGTTAACAACTGGTGCATGATTTGTTATTATATAATGTGATGCTTATCTTATTGAAGTATGAGAAGTGTTTTGTCACAAATTTGACAAAGGGGGAGATTGTAAGTGATATGATTTGATTCCTCTTTGATTATCAAATTTTGTGTGTCAAAACGTCTCCGTATGTTGTGTGTTTATATCTTGATAAATTTGTTCGAGACACCACGTCAACATTTGAAGTCTAGCTCAAAGAATTCTTCAAGCTTCATGATAGTTCAAGCTACAATATTAAGAGAGAACTCCGGGTCAAGACTCAAGCTCAAGTGCAAGTTCAAGACTCAAATCTAAATGCGGAACTCATGTACAACTTAAAGTTACATTGAAGTTTCTGAAGTAGTCAAGCTACATCGAGAAGAAATCAAGCTTCGTAAAGATCAAAGTCTAAGCAAATGAAGTGTTCAATGTTCATACTTTATATTCCAAGTTTGATAGACCATTAGATTGACCTTAGGGTAGGTCACTTTGGATACATAATCCAAATGAATATTATTACATGATTTTGGTCTACTCTAAGACCAGTCCTAGACCCTGTTTGACCAGTCCTAGTATTGTCTCGACCACTCTAAGAAGCTCCAAGACCAGTCCTAAAATGATTGCAATTTATCGGATTTTTTGGTTCGCCTACGACCAGTCCTGGAGTCTGCTCGACCAGTCGTGAGATGGTCTCGACTCGACCTTCGACCAGTCGTAAAGCTACGACTCAAACTCCAGCGACTAAATCAAGTGTCACACGACTAGTCGCAGAGGGGTCTCGACCGGTCGTGGACTGCCTTCGACCGGTCATGGACTACCTACGACCAATCATAAAACGGTCTAAAGCGATCACGCTCAAAAATTCAAAAATTAGTTTATTTCAAGACCAGTCGTGGTGACCCCAGGACCAGTCGAAGACGAATTTCTTCTACTATAAATAGCACACGAATTTCAGAGTTTTTCATTGAATAATGAAGTGAATTCAAGGCTCCACTCTGAGATAAGTTTGTGTTTATTTTTAAGCTATTTTGTGCATAATTTCTTTCTCTTTTTGATAGCTTATTTAATTTGATTTTTTTTATGTATTCCAATCTGATTTGAAAAGAGGAATTGACTTATTCTTTCTTCTTGGAATCAAAATCAAATATAGCTACGCCCAACTGGTTTAAATCTAAAATCAATTAGAACTTAGAACCATATTAAAGTGAGTTGTGGACATTAAACTTCTATATTCGAACGTCTACTCCTATTGGTTCTTCCAGGCAGCTACAAGAGGAGAAATCTAGGTATTTACAATTCTGTAAATTCCATTTCTTTTTGGTTTTTCACTACAAGAAAAGCCACTTTTACCAACGAAAATTTTCGTAGGCAAAAGTCTGATTTTCGTAGGCAAATAGTTTTACCCGCGAAAATTTTCGTTGGCAAATTTCTCGCTAAAAGCCCGTGGGGAAAAGCTTTTGCCCACGAAAAAAAAATTTCGTTGGCAAAGATAAGACTTTTGCCAACGAAATTTTTCGTAGGAAAAACGTTTTACCAATGCTAATTTTCGTTGGTAAAAATATTGATAAAACTTTTTACCTACGACTACTTTTGTAGGTAAAATATTTTACAGCACTTTTTAGCTACCAACAATTTCGTAGCCAAAAATATTTAAAGACTTTTTATCTACAAATATTTTGGTAGCTAAAAGTAATTAAAACACTTTTTACCTACCAAAAACTTCGTAGCTTAAAATATTTACAAGACTTTTTACCTACCAACAATGTCGTAGCTAAAACTAGTTAAAACACTTTTTACCTACCAATAATTTCGTAGCTAAAAATAATTACAAAACTTTACCTACGAAAATTTTCGTAACTAAAAATATTGAAAGACTTTTGCCCACAAATATATTTGTAGGTAAAAACCCTTAGAAAACTTTTACCTACCACTAATTTCGTAGCTAAAAATTCTTTTACCTACGTATATTTTCGTAGGTAAAAATAGTTACCTAACATTTACCTACAAATACTTTCGTAGGTAAAAACATGGATGAGAATTTTAACAACGAAAAGTTTCGTAGGTAAAAGCTTGATGAAACTTTTGCCTACGAAAATTTTCGTAGGTAAAAAATTTGATGGAGCTTTTACCTACGAAAATTTTCGTAGGTAAAAGTTTTTTTTTTTTTTTTTTTTTAATTCCAAAGACAAAAATTCTTGATATACACCTGATATACACTGCTACAATATAGACCTGTTATGTAATATATTTCATCATATTCCACATTCACATCCATTTAACTCCAAAGTACATAAATAAATCCATCCAAACATAGATTACATCATGCATTTACATATAAGTTTAACATCATAAATAAAATATAAAAAATCACAAAGATGGAGGCGGAGGTGGTGGGGCATCGATGGGTAAGCGTGCGGCGAGAGCCTGAAACATATCCGCTATCCGTCGCTCATGCTCCACCCACATCTCCTCCATCCTCCTCTCCTGCTCCTCCCTCAGCCTCGCATGCTCCTCTATCCTCATCCTCTCTCGCTCCTCCCTCTCGCCTCGTCGCTCCTCCATCCTCCTCTCCCGCTCCTCTCTCTCCCTCGTCGCTCCTCCTCCATCCTCCTCTCGTCGCTCCTCCATCCGCCTCTCCACCGCTCACTCTTCCTCTCCAGTTGCTCTCTCGATGTCATTGACGACGACATGTAGTTCTTGAACCCTCTCTCTACGCGATATCAGCTCGGTGGGTGGCACTCTCACCAACGACGCTGGATCGGGCAGAGGCAGCTCTAGCGGGTGCCATGAGCTTGGCACCATGGCCAAGCCCACGCACATATCCAGAACGGGTGCCAAGCACCTCACTCAAGATCTCTGGCTCACTCCGCTGAGTACCACCGGGAGTGGGCTGACTGCGTAAGGTGTCCATCGCCGCCTGTAATGAAAACATATGAATTTTTTCAAAAAAAATGACATTATTATAATTTAATGCAATTAAATTTGACAATGTAAGAATTTTTACCCAAATCTCGCCAGCACTAGGATGTACCCAAGATCCCGTCGCCTGCCGACAGTGAGTCCCTTTGTAAAGGTCTATTGGTCCGGGTTCCTGACCAGTGACGGAATCTCGCTGCGCAATCGAAAGGACAATAGAGTTAATATAAAATATATTAAAAGAATATATCAACTTAATAATTACTAGTAATTTCTTACCATGTCGTGACGAATTTGTACAAATGACTTTGAACCAGCTACGTGGTTCACTGCTAACTTTCCCCTATTGTTAGAATTTATTTTGCTCCTCTTCTGAACACATTATTCATAATACATTGTTATTAATTATGAATTTAATTGTTACCTTAAAGATATCGTAAATATGTAAATATTACCTGAAAAGAATCAGACGAAAATCTATCGCAGAGTATTTGCCAGTCATCACGGGTCACGTGCGTCACGTGGTGATGCGGACAAGTGCGCCCTCCTCATTGCTCATACATCGCTTGTACCGCTTATGTAACAAGGAACGGTACTCCTTGAACCGCTCCTTGATCATATCGTCAACAAACAAAGGAAACGTATGGAACACTCAAATTCAATTCAAATTTATCCGCAATTTCGTAAATAATAGATTAAGGCAATAAACTTATAAAGAAAATAACTTAACCGTAAATGAACTTTTATCAAATAAATTAAGATTTATAAGTATCGGTTTAGGTTTAGGTTAAGGTTAAGGTTAAGGTTAAGATTAAAAGGTTAAGGTTTAGGTTTAGGTTAAGGTTAAGGTATAAGTTATAGGTAGGTTATAGGCTATATAGCTTTAGGGAATTGAGAATAGGTTAAAGTTTAGTTTAACGAAATCGGGTTCGGGTTCGTGGATCGGATTTAGGTTTGGGTTTCCATGTTTAGGCTTAGGTTTAGGTTAGGGAGTTGAGATTAGGATTAGGTGTAGGTTTAGGTTTAGGGATTTGGGAACACATTTAGGTTTTAGGTTTAGGTTTAGGTTTAGGTTTTAGGTATAGGTTATAGGTTATAGTGTAGGGAACTGAGAATAGGTTAAGGTTTAGGTTTAGGAAGGGTTTGGGTTCGAGATCGGGTTTTGCTTTGGGTTTTCAAGTTTAGGCTTAAGTTTAGGTCAGGGAGTTGAGATTAGGATTAGGTGTAGGTTTAGGTTTAGGGATTTGAGAACACATTTAGGTCTTAGGTTTAGGTTTAGGTTTAGGTTTTAGGTCTAGGTTATAGGTTATATTTGTAGGGAACCGAGAATATGTTAAGGTTTAAGTTTAGAAATCGGGTTCGGGTTCGGGATCGGGTTTTGCTTTGGGTTTTCAAGTTTAGGCTTAGGTTTAGGTTATGGAGTTGAGATTAGGATTAGGTGTAGGTTTAGGTTTAGGGATTTGGGAACACATTTAGGCTTTACGTTTAGGTTTAGGTATAGGTTTTAGGTCTAGGTTATAGGTTATAGCTGTAGGGAACTGAGAATAGGTTAAGGTTTACATTTAGGAAATTGGGTTCGGGTTCGGGATCGGATTTTGCTTTGGGTTTTCAAGTTTAGGTTTAGGTTTAGGTTAGGGAGTTGAGATTAGGATTAGGTGTAGGTTTAGGTTGAGGGATTTGAGAACACATTTAGGTCTTAGGTTTAGGTTTTAGGTCTAGGTTATAGGTTATAATTTAGTAGGGAACTGAGAATAGGTTAAGATTTAGGTTTAGGAAATCGGGTTCGGGATCGGGTTTTGCTTTGGGTTTTCAAGTTTAGGCTTAGGTTTAGGTTAGGGAGTTGAGATTAGGATTAGGTGTAGGTTTAAGTTTAGGGATTTGGGAACACATTTAGGTTTTAGGCTTAGGTTTAGGTTTAGGTTTTAGGTCTAGGTTATAGGTTATAGCTGTAGGAAACTGAGAATAGGTTAAGGTTTAGGTTTAGGAAATCGGGTTCGGGTTCGGGATCGGGTTTTTCTTTGGGTTTTCAAGTTTAGGTTTAGGTTTAGGTTAGGGAGTTGAGAATAGGATTAGGTGAAGGTTTAGGTTGAGGGATTTCAGAACACATTTAGGTCTTAGGTTTAGGTTTAGGTTTAGGTTTTAGGTCTAGGTTATAGGTTATAGTTGTAGGGAACTGAGAATAGGTTAAGGTTTAGGTTTAGGAACGGGTTCGGGATCGGGTTTTGCTTTGGATTTTCAAGTTTAGGTTTAGGTTTAGGTTAGGGAGTTGAGAATAGGATTAGGTGTAGGTTTAGGTTGAGGGATTTGAGAACACATTTAGATCTTAGGTTTAGGTTTAGGTTTAGGTTTTAGGTCTAGGTTATAGGTTATAGCTGTAGGGAACTGAGAATAGGTTAAGGTTTAGGTTAGGGAGTTGAGAATAGGATTAGGAGTAGGTTTAGGTTGAGGGATTTGAGAACACATTTAGGTCTTAGGTTTAGGTTTATGTTTAGGTTTTAGGTCTAGGTTATATGTTATAGCTGTAGGGAACTAAGAATAGGTTAAGGTTTAGGTTTAGGAAATCGGGTTTGGGTTCGGGATCGGGTTTAGCTTTGGGTTTTCAAGTTTAGGTTTAGGTTTAGGTTAGGGTGGTAAGAATAACATTAGGTGTAGCTTTAGGTTGTGGAATTTGGGAACACATTTAGGCTTTAGGTTTAGGTTTAGGTTTAGGTTTTAGGTCTAGGTTATAGGTTATAGCTGTAGGGAATTGAGAATAGGTTAAGGTTTAGGTTTAGGAACGGGTTCGAGATCGGGTTTTGCTTTGGGTTTTCAAGGTTAGGTTTAGGTTTAGGTTAGGGAGTTGAGAATAGGATTAGGTGTAGGTTTAGGTTTTGGGATTTGAGAACACATTTAGGTTTAGGTTTAGGTTTAGGTTTAGGTTTAGGTTTTAGGTCTAGGTTATAGGTTATAGTGTAGGGAACCGAGAATAGGTTAAGGTTTAGGTTTAGGAACGGGTTCGGGATCGGGTTTTGCTTTGGGTTTTCAAGGTTAGGTTTAGGTTTAGGTTAGGAAGTTGAGAATAGGATTAGGTGTAGGTTTAGGTTGTGGGATTTGAGAACACATTTAGGCTTTAGGTTTAGGTTTTAGGTCTAGGTTATAGGTTATAAGCAGACGGAATTGAGAATAGGTTAAGGTTTAGGTTTAGGAACGGGTTCGGGATTGGGTTTTACTTTGGGTTTTCATGGTTAGGTTTTGGTTTAGGTCGAGGAGTTGAGAATAGGATTAGGTGTAGGTTTAGGTTGTAGGAACCGAGAATAGGTTAAGGTTTAGGTTTAGAAATCGGGTTCGGGTTCGGGACCGGGTTTTACTTTGGGTTTTCAAGTTTAGGTTTAGGTTTAGGTTAGGGTGTTGAGAATAGGATTAGGTGTAGGTTTAGGTTTAGGGATTTGGGAACACATTTTGGCTTTAGGTTTAGGGTTAGGTTTAGGTTTTAGGTCTAGGTTATAGGTTATAGCCGAGGAGGAACCGAGAATAGGTTAAGGTTTAGGTTTATGAAATCGGGTTCTGGGGTCGGGTTTTGCTTTCGGTTTTCAAGTTTAGGTTTAGGTTTAGGTTAGGGAGTTGAGATTAGCATTAGGTGTAGGTTTAGGTTGAGGGATTTGGGAACACCTTTAGGCTTTAGGTTTAGGGTTAGGTTTAGGTTTTAGGTCTAGGTTATAGGTTAAGCATAGTAGGAACCGAGAGTAGGTTAATGTTTAGGTTTAGGAACGGGTTCGGGATCGGGTTTTGCTTTGGGTTTTCAAGGTTAGGTTTAGGTTTAGGTTAGGGAGTTGAGAATAGGATTAGGTGTAGGTTTAGGTTTTGGGATTTGAGAACACATTTAGGCTTTAGGTTTAGGTTTAGGTTTTAGGTTTAAAGTTATAGCTGTAGGGAACCGAGAATAGGTTAAGGTTTAGGTTTAGGAACGGGTTTGGGATCGGGTTTTGCTTTGGGTTTTCATGGTTAGGTTTAGGTTTAGGTTAGGAAGTTGAGAATAGGATTAGGTGTAGGTTTAGGTTGTTGGATTTGAGAACACATTTAGGCTTTAGGTTTAGGTTTTAGGTCTAGGTTATAGGTTATAGGTTGTAGGGAATTGAGAATAGGTTAAGGAACGGGTTCGGGATCGGGTTTTGCTTTGGGTTTTCATGGTTAGGTTTAGGTTTAGGTTAGGTAGTTAAGAATAGGATTAGGTGTATGTTTAGGTTGTAGGAACTGAGAATAGGTTAAGGTTTAGGTTTAGGAAATCGGGTTCGGGTTCGGGTTTGCCCTGGGAAGGTTTTACTTTGGGTTTTCAAGTTTAGGTTTAGGTTTAGGTTAGGAGTGTTGAGAATAGGATTAGGTGTAGGTTTAGGTTTAGGGATTTGGGAACACATTTTGGCTTTGGGTTTAGGGTTAGGTTTAGGTTTTAGGTCTAGGTTATAGGTTATAGCTGTAGGGAACTGAGAATAGGTTAAGGTTTAGGTTTAGGAACGGGTTCGAGATCGGGTTTTGCTTTGGGTTTTCAAGGTTAGGTTTAGGTTTAGGTTAGGGAGTTGAGAATAGGATTAGGTGTAGGTTTAGGTTTTGGGATTTGAGAACACATTTAGGCTTTAGGTTTAGGTTTAGGTTTAGGTTTAGGTTTTAGGTCTAGGTTATAGGTTATAGTGTAGGGAACCGAGAATAGGTTAAGGTTTAGGTTTAGGAACGGGTTCGGGATCAGGTTTTGCTTTGGGTTTTCAAGGTTAGGTTTAGGTTTAGGTTAGGAAGTTGAGAATAGGATTAGGTGTAGGTTTAGGTTGTGGGATTTGAGAACACATTTAGGCTTTAGGTTTAGGTTTTAGGTCTAGGTTATAGGTTATAGTAGTCTGTAGGAATTGAGAATAGGTTAAGGTTTTTAGGTTTAGGAACGGGTTCGTTAGGATTGGGTTTTACTTTGGGTTTTCATGGTTAGGTTTAGGTTTAGGTTAGGGAGTTGAGAATAGGATTAGGTGTAGGTTTAGGTTGTGGGAACCGAGAATAGGTTAAGGTTTAGGTTTAGAAATCGGGTTCGGGTTCTGGGACCGGGTTTTACTTTGGGTTTTCAAGTTTAGGTTTAGGTTTAGGTTAGGGTGTTGAGAATAGGATTAGGTGTAGGTTTAGGTTTAGGGATTTGGGAACACATTTTGGCTTTAGGTTTAGGGTTAGGTTTAGGTTTTAGGTCTAGGTTATAGGTTATAGCTGTAGGAACCGAGAATAGGTTAAGGTTTAGGTTTATGAAACGGGTTTGGGTCGGGTTTTGCTTTCGGTTTTCAAGTTTAGGTTTAGGTTTAGGTTAGGGAGTTGAGATTAGCATTAGGTGTAGGTTTAGGTTGAGGGATTTGGGAACACCTTTAGGCTTTAGGTTTAGGGTTAGGTTTAGGTTTTAGGTCTAGGTTATAGGTTATAGCTGTAGGGAACTGAGAATAGGTTAATGTTTAGGTTTAGGAACGGGTTCGGGATCGGGTTTTGCTTTGGGTTTTCAAGGTTAGGTTTAGGTTTAGGTTAGGGAGTTGAGAATAGGATTAGGTGTAGGTTTAGGTTTTGGGATTTGAGAACACATTTATGCTTTAGGTTTAGGTTTAGGTTTAGGTTTAGGTTTTAGGTTTAGGTTTAGATGTTGTAGGGAAGGGAGAGAATAGGTTAAGGTTTAGGTTTAGGAACGGGTTTGGGATCGGGTTTTGCTTTGGGTTTTCATGGTTAGGTTTAGGTTTAGGTTAGGAAGTTGAGAATAGGATTAGGTGTAGTTTAGGTTGTTGGATTTGAGAACACATTTAGGCTTTAGGTTTAGGTTTTAGGTCTAGGTTATAGGTTATAGCTGTAGGGAATTGAGAATAGGTTAAGGAACGGGTTCGGGATCGGGTTTTGCTTTGGGTTTTCATGGTTAGGTTCAGGTTTAGGTTAGGGAGTTGAGAATAGGATTAGGTGTAGGTTTAGGTTTTAGGGAACTGAGAATAGGTTAAGGTTTAGGTTTAGGAAATCGGGTTCGGGTTCGGGACCATAGGGTTTTACTTTGGGTTTTCAAGTTTAGGTTTAGGTTTAGGTTAGGGTGTTGAGAATAGGATTAGGTGTAGGTTTAGGTTTAGGGATTTGGGAACACATTTTGGCTTTAGGTTTAGGGTTAGGTTTAGGTTTTAGGTCTAGGTTATAGGTTATAGCTGTAGGGAACTGAGAATAGGTTAAGGTTTAGGTTTAGGAAATCGGGTTCGGGGTCGGATTTTGCTTTCGGTTTTCAAGTTTAGGTTTAGGTTTAGCTTAGGGAGTTGAGATTAGCATTAGGTGTAGGTTTAGGTTGAGGGATTTGGGAACACCTTTAGGCTTTAGGTTTAGGGTTAGGTTTAGGTTTTAGGTCTAGGTTATAGGTTATAGCTGTAGAGAACTGAGAATATGTTAATGTTTAGGTTTAGGAACGGGTTCGGGATCGGGTTTTGCTTTGGGTTTTCAAGGTTAGGTTTAGGTTTAGGTTAGGGAGTTGAGAATAGGATTAGGTGTAGGTTTAGGTTTTGGGATTTGAGAACACATTTAGGCTTTAGGTTTAGGTTTTAGGTTTAGGTTATAGGTTATAGCTGTAGGGAACTGAGAATAGGTTAAGGTTTAGGTTTAGGAACGGGTTCGGGATCGGGTTTTGCTTTAGGTTTTCAAGGTTAGGTTTAGGTTTAGGTTAGGAAGTTGAGAATAGGATTAGGTGTAGGTTTAGGTTGTTGGATTTGAGAACACATTTAGGCTTTAGGTTTAGGTTTTAGGTCTAGGTTTATAGGTTATAGTGTAGGGAATTGAGAATAGGTTAAGGTTTAGGTTTAGGAACGGGTTCGGGATCGGGTTTTGCTTTGGGTTTTCATGGTTAGGTTTAGGTTTAGGTTAGGGAGTTGAGAATAGGATTAGGTGTAGGTTTAGGTTGTAGGGAACTGAGAATAGGTTAAGGTTTAGGTTTAGGAAATCAGGTTCGGGTTCGGAACCGGGTTTTACTTTGGGTTTTCAAGTTTAGGTTTAGGTTTAGGTTAGGGTGTTGAGAATAGGATTAGGTATAGGTTTAGGTTTAGGGATTTGGGAACACATTTTGGCTTTAGATTTAGGGTTAGGTTTAGGTTTTAGGTCTAGGTTATAGGTTATAGCTGTAGGGAACTGAAAATAGGTTAAGGTTTAGGTTTATGAAATCGGGTTCGGGGTCAGGTTTTGCTTTCGGTTTTCAAGTTTAGGTTAGGGAGTTGAGATTAGCATTAGGTGTAGGTTTAGGTTGAGGGATTTGGAACACATTTAGGCTTTAGGTTTAGGGTTAGGTTTAGGTTTTAGGTCTAAGTTATAGGTTATAGCCGTAGGGAACTGAGAATTGGTTAAGGTTTAGGTTTAGGAAAACGGGTTCGGGATCGGGTTTTGCTTTGGGTTTTCAAGGTTAGGTTTAGGTTTAGGTTAGGGAGTTGAGAATAAGATTAGGTGTAGGTTTAGGGTTGTAGGAACCGAGAATAGGTTAAGGTTTAGGTTTAGGAAATCGGGTTCGTGTTATTGGGTTTTACTTTGGGTTTTCAAGTTTAGGTTTAGGTTTAGGTTAGGGTGTTGAGAATAGGATTAGGTGTAGGTTTAGGTTTAGGGATTTGGGAACACATTTTGGCTTTAGGTTTAGGGTTAGGTTTAGGTTTTAGGTCTAGGTTATAGGTTATAGTTTGTAGGGAACCGAGAATAGGTTAAGGTTTAGGTTTATGAAATCGGGTTCGGGGTCGGGTTTTGCTTTCGGTTTTCAAGTTTAGGGTTTTAGTAGTTAGGGAGTTGAGATTAGCATTAGGTGTAGGTTTAGGTTGAGGGATTTGGGAACACCTTTAGGCTTTAGGTTTAGGGTTAGGTTTAGGTTTTTAGGTCTAGGTTATAGGTTATAGCGTAGAGAACCGAGAATATGTTAATGTTTAGGTTTAGGAACGGGCTCGGGATCGGGTTTTGCTTTGGGTTTTCAAGGTTAGGTTTAGGTTTAGGTTAGGGAGTTGAGAATAGGATTAGGTGTAGGTTTAGGTTTTGGGATTTGAGAACACATTTAGGCTTTAGGTTTAGGTTTAGGTTTAGGTTTAGGTTATAGGTTATAGCCGTAGGAACCGAGAATAGGTTAAGGTTTAGGTTTAGAACGGGTTCGGGATCGGGTTTTTTGCTTTTAGGTTTTCAAGGTTAGGTTTAGGTTTAGGTTAGGAAGTTGAGAATAGGATTAGGTGTAGGTTTAGGTTGTTGGATTTGAGAACACATTTAGGCTTTAGGTTTAGGTTTTAGGTCTAGGTTATAGGTTATAGTTGTAGGGAATTGAGAATAGGTTAAGGTTTAGGTTTAGGAACGGGTTCGGGATCGGGTTTTGCTTTGCGTTTTCATGGTTAGGTTTAGGTTTAGGTTAGGGAGTTGAGAATAGGATTAGGTGTAGGTTTAGGTTGTAGGAACCGAGAATAGGTTAAGGTTTAGGTTTAGAAATCGGGTTCGGGTTCGCAACCCGGGTTTTACTTTGGGTTTTCAAGTTTAGGTTTAGGTTTAGGTTAGGGTGTTGAGAATAGGATTAGGTATAGGTTTAGGTTTAGGGATTTGGGAACACATTTTGGCTTTAGATTTAGGGTTAGGTTTAGGTTTTAGGTCTAGGTTATAGGTTATAGCTGTAGGGAACTGAAAATAGGTTAAGGTTTAGGTTTATGAAATCGGGTTCGGGGTCAGGTTTTGCTTTCGGTTTTCAAGTTTAGGTTAGGGAGTTGAGATTAGCATTAGGTGTAGGTTTAGGTTGAGGGATTTGGGAACACATTTAGGCTTTAGGTTTAGGGTTAGGTTTAGGTTTTAGGTCTAAGTTATAGGTTATAGCTGTAGGGAACTGAGAATAGGTTAAGGTTTAGGTTTAGGAACGGGTTCGGGATCGGGTTTTGCTTTGGGTTTTCAAGGTTAGGTTTAGGTTTAGGTTAGGGAGTTGAGAATAAGATTAGGTGTAGGTTTAGGTTGTAGGAACTGAGAATAGGTTAAGGTTTAGGTTTAGGAAATCGGGTTCGGGTTCGGGTTTTACTTTGGGTTTTCAAGTTTAGGTTTAGGTTTAGGTTAGGGTGTTGAGAATAGGATTAGGTGTAGGTTTAGGTTTAGGGATTTGGGAACACATTTTGGCTTTAGGTTTAGGGTTAGGTTTAGGTTTTAGGTCTAAGTTATAGGTTATAGCTGTAGGGAACTGAGAATAGGTTAAAGTTTAGGTTTAGGAAATCAGGTTCGGGGTCGGGTTTTGCTTTCGGTTTTCAAGTTTAGCTTTCGGTTTTCAAGTTTAGGTTTAGGTTTAGGTTAGGGAGTTGAGATTAGCATTAGGTGTAGGTTTAGGTTGAGGGATTTGGGAACACATTTAGGCTTTAGGTTTAGGGTTAGGTTTAGGTTTTAGGTCTAGGTTATAGGTTATAGCTGTAGGGAACTGAGATTAGGTTAAGGTTTAGGTTTAGGAACGGGTTCGGGATCGGGTTTTGTTTTGGGTTTTCAAGGTTAGGTTTAGGTTTAGGTTAGGGAGTTGAGAATAAGATTAGGTGTAGGTTTAGGTTGTGGGATTTGAGAACACATTTAGGCTTTAGGTTTAGGTTTAGGTTTAGGTTTTAGGTCTAGGTTATAGGTTATAGCTGTAGGGAACTAAGAATAAGTTAAGGTTTAGGTTTAGGAATGGGTTTGGGATCGGGTATTGCGTTGGGTTTTCAAGGTTTAGGTTTAGGTTTAGGTTAGGGAGTTGAGAATAGGATTAGGTGTAGGTTTAGGTTGTGGGATTTGAGAACACATTTAGGGGTTTAGGTTTAGGTTTTAGGTCTAGGTTATAGGTTATAGCATGTAGGGAACCGAGAATAGGTTAAGGTTTAGGTTTAGGAACGGGTTCGGGATCGGGTTTTGCTTTGGGTTTTCATGTTTAGGTTTAGGTTTAGGTTAGGGTGTTGGGAATAGGATTAGGTGTAGGTTAAGGTTGAGGGATTTGAGAACACATTTAGATCTTAGGTTTAGGTTAAGGTTTCGAGTTATATGTAGGTTATAGCTATAGGGAATTGAGAATCGATTATGGTTTAGGTTTAGAAGAAATTGGGTTTGGGTTCGAGATCGGGTTTTACTTTGGGTTTTCAAGTTTAGGTTTAGGTTTAGGTTAGGGAGTTGAGAATAGGATTAGGTGTAGGTTTAGGTTGAGGATTTGGGAACACATTTAGGCTTTAGGTTTAGGTTTAGGTTAAGGTTTAGGTTATAGGTAGGTTATAGGTTATAGTTGTAGGGAATTGAGGATAGGTTAGGGGTGTGGTACCTGCAAATACAGATATAAACATGGCCTGTCCAAATGGCCAGGCCCTTCCAATGCTGTCCATAGGAAATGGACAGCTTCATCATGGTCATTATAGCGGTTCCCACCTTCCAGAGACCCCCGCTCATCCGGATAGCTCCGACGCACATCCGGGTCTGCTCCATTAATCTCGAGCAAATACATAAATACGGCCTGTCCAAATGGCCAGGCCCTTCCAATGCTGTCCATAGGAAATGGAAAGCTTTATCATGGTCATAACAGCGGTTCCCACCTTCCAGGGACCCCCGCTCATCCGGATAGCTCCGACGCACATCCGGGTCTGCTCTATTAATTTCGAGCAAATGCATAAACACGACCTGTCCAAATGGCCAGGCCCCTCCAATGCTGTCCATATAAAATAACTTAATCATAAATGAACTTTTATAAAATTAATTTTAATTTACTAAAATTTACCTGAATGCGCTGACGAATGAGCTGCCGCACATCATCTGTCACGTCTGCCCAACGGGGGGTGGTGGCGGGGATCAGAGATCGGCATAAGACACCGACCTCTGACGTAAACAAGCTGGCATTGTTCCCAACAGGTCTAATACAATCTGTGGGAACTCTACCGTCACCCTACCCTCACGCGTAAGTCGCTCTAAACGCAACCCACGCGTGGGTCCACGTCCTCGTCGACTGGTCGACGACGCTGCTGCAAAAGAAATATGTAAGTCTAAACATAAACAGAAGTCATTAAAAAATTATGTGTCTAAACTTACATGCTGTGCCTGGTGTATGCGCGACTGAGGGATCAGATGCCTGCGATGCAATATGTGACGATGGCGATGCTGGCTCCGTCGCATCACGGGTAGAAGGGGTAGATCCAGTGTGCGAACGACGTGGTCTCCCACCTGGTGCCATCACTAAATATGTGCGAGCTACGAATTTTTAAATTTAAACAATGTGAATACAAGTGGAATATACTAAAACATTATACAATGCATTTGTGCTTCTACTTAGAGAGATGATTAAAATATGGTTAGACCATTACACTATAATGCAAGCAGAATATAATAAAACCGTAAACTTTAATCTATAACCCTTAAAAATTCCATTACACATTGTTATTCTATATTAAATACACATATTTCATTGTAATATGAAACAACTTTGAGGTAAACTATCTAAAGTACTCCCTGCGTAAGTTATCGTATGCTTCAGAAGTATATGTCATCTTGTGTGAAGCAGTGGACATTTTTATAGCCAGCATGACAGTCACAATAGGAGAAAGCTGATCTCTCGGGACTCCATTTAGATGTGCAAGTGACAGAGTCGCATCTTCCATATCTCGTTTCCCACGATTATATATCTCCACCAGCTCCGAAATTTTTTTGAGATCGTATAATCTTTCGTCTGAGTCGTCATTGATATATTCCACTCTACACTCATCGACCAAACCGGGTATCTCTATGGCCCTACCAGAAGAAGATAGGACTGGAAAGTCCATCCGCAACAGCTGATGAAGTATGTTGCGTACTTCTGATACGCTCCGGTTTGAAGAGGACATTATCAGAAATTGACTCAACTGCAATATCGATTATAAACAAGTTAATAATAGGAATATATCATGACTTGTAATTTTCATGTATACATGGAATACAAATTATTTGAATTGAAAAATGAAATGTAAATCATGTGTACATTAATAATCGTCGTCTGTATCACTATCGCTTAGGACTATTTCTTCTTCACCATTGCTATCGCTGATCAGTATTTCCTCTTCATTGTCTGCAACGTTGTCATCAATAAACCGCTATCATCTCTAACAATGTCATCTATTATTGAGGCATCAACATGATCGGTGGCACATCATCTCTGTCCAATTGCATCACATCAATATCAACACTTGAATCAATCCCTATATCAACATGTGACGGCATGTCTTCTTGATATGCTTGTTCAACCCTAGCCGTGTCATTTTCCCCGTCCTCCCTATCTTCAACTTCTGGTACGGGAACGTCAAATACATTCCTGGGCTTTATTTTCTGCACCACGTGCCAAGAGCCGCCTAACTTGGTGTCAGCGAGGTAAAATACTTGTTCGGCTTGGCTGGCGAAGACAAATGGGTCATCCTTAAACCACTTCTGAGATAAATTTACGCTCGTAAAGTAGTTGTCAATCTGTATTCCCAACTTCTTATTTCCAATGTCCCACCAATCACATCTAAATAAGTACACCCTCTTTCTCATACAATAATTCAGCTCAATAATATCCGTCAAAATGCCATAAAAGTTAATTTCATCATCATCATTCGTTCCCTTCACAACCACCCCACTATTTTGTGTGGTCTTGCACTTGTCGCGTTCTTCGGTGTGGAACCGAATCCCATTTACAATACAACCTGTATATCTAGATACACGTCTATCAGGGCCACATGCCAACGAGTATAGTGCATCAGACGCATCTGCAGAGTTTCTTGTACGCAACGTCTTCATCTATTATCATGTATAGAATGTAATTGTTTAGGGATTTTCTTAGATTCAAATAATGTGCATTACAACGAAAATTCTAAGTGTGGTGAGATACAGTGTGAAATCTTACACGTTTTTCGAACCATTGTGGAAACTGATCCTGATGCATTCGATCATAACTTGTGGGGAATTTGGACTTCATCTCGTCTGTGTTCGCTACACATAAATGACACGTCAGCAGTAAGAAACATTAAGATCATCGTATGTAGAGAAAACAATAATCGAGGGAAGACTTACTCCAAGTATGACTCTATTTCTTCACAATTATGCAACACATACCACCTCGCCTTTGCTAGATCCCTAAGGTCCATATCCTGAAACGTCGAGGATCCTAAAGGATGAACGTTATGTGCAAACACAGATATGAGTCCTTGTTCATGCTCCTGCCCTTCATCGGCATTCCGATCTTCTCGATTGAATCTAGTCTCTATGCCATGAAGATACATAGAGCAAAATGTAAGGCACTCATTATCAATGTACGCCTCAGCTATGGATCCCTCCGGACGCGCCTTGTTCCTCACAAATCGTTTGAGTGTGTGAAGGTATCTGTACACAAAACTACTATGTTAAGAGTATGAAAACATGGATATATGTAGTTTACGGAATGAATAAAAATTTTAATAAGTTCTACCACCTTTCAATCGGATACATCCAACGATATTGTACTGGGCCTGCAAGCTTCGCCTCGTGTGGTAAGTGAATCGCTAGGTGTACCATGACATCGAAAAATGCAGGTGGAAATATTCTTTCAAGTTTGCAAAGAATTACGGCAATGTCCCTCTCCAGTCGTTTAATAACATCTACATTCAACGATTTTGAACACAAATCCTTAAAGAATATCCCCAACTCAATCAGCGCCGCACTAATATCCTTGCTTAGGAATCCACGAATCGCAACCGGCAGTAGGCGTTGCAGAAGGACGTGACAATCATGACTTTTCATTCCTGTTACCTTACAGTCCGTAACATTTATGCACCGAGATATGTTTGACGCATACCCATCAGGGAACTTCACCGATCTCAACCATTCACATAAACGCTTTCTCTCTAGTTTTGTCAACGTATAGCAAGCTGCTGGTATAATATACGAATTTTCATGTGGTTGCAAGTGCAACTCTTTCCTTAAACCCATTTCTTGTAGATCCAATCGAGCCTTGAAACTGTCTTTTGTTTTCTTCTCTATGTTCATCAATGTTCCGAAGACATTATCACATATATTTTTCTCAATATGCATGACATCTAAGTTTTGTCGCAATTTCAAATCACTCCAATAGGGCAACTCAAAAAAGATGCTCTTCTTCCTCTAGTTATAGTCCAATACTATACGTTTCCTCTTTTTCAAGTGCGATGCCTTACCAAATCTAACTTCTCCAATGTTACTCAATTGTTGCATCACATCTTCTCCAGATAGCTCTTTCGGGGGTGGCCTATGATCTTGTTTGCCATCAAAGATCATCGTTTTCCTACGCCAACTATGATCGCTTGGAAGGAAGCGACGATGGCCCATATAACACATTTTTCTACCATGCTTCAATGACAATGAACAAGTCTCAATACCACATGTAGGACACGCCAACTTGCCCTTCGTGCTCCACCCAGACAAATTTCCATACGCGGGAAAGTCATTTATTGTCCACAAGACCGCTGCATGCAATCGAAATGACTGTCCTGCAAATGTGTCATACGTTTCTACACCTTCACTCCACAACTCGTTTAACTCATCTACTAATGGTCGCAAATACACATCAATGTCATTCCCAGGTGACTTGGGTCCAGGAATAAGCAATGACATCATGAAAAATGACTCCTTCATACACAACCAAGGAGGTAAATTGTAGGGCATAAGTACCACTGGCCACATACTGTACGAGCTACTCATATTACCAAATGGATTAAAACCATCACTTGCAAGACCTAGTCGAACATTGCGAGAATCCTCTGCAAACCAGTCATGTTGCTTGTCAAAATTTTGCCAGGCTTCAGAGTCCGCAGGGTGCCTCAGTGTACTATCATCATGAACACGTTTCTCCTTATGCCACCTCATATCTTCAGCCGTCTTACGAGACATAAACAATCTTTGCAATCTGGGTTTCAATGGAAAGTACCTTAACACCTTTCGCGGGATTTTCTTACTCGTGGCTTTGTTATTCTTCCACCTAGACTCTCCACATTCTTTACACTGATCATCCTTATCATACTCTTCCCGATACAATAAACAATCATTTATACATGCATGTATGACGGTGTAACCAAGGCCCAAGTCTCGCATCAAGGATTTTGCCTCATAATGAGACTTAGGCAATGTCTCACCGTCCGGTAATGCTTCTTTCAACAACTCAAGCAACATGTCAAACGATTTGTTACTCCAATGATTTATTGTCTTCAAATGAAGTAACTTTATAAGAAAATTCAACTTGGAGAAGTTCTCACACCCCGGATAAAGTGGACGTTGCGCATCCCTCAACAACCTACTCAACTTTTCTGATTCGACATCACCCATTGGAGGAATATCTTGGCCACTGCTTGTCGCTGCAAAATCAGTATCCGCAACTGTTCCCCTGAATACATCACCTATGATATCTTGCATTTCGTCAACGTCTTCATCCTCGTCATCCAAGCACTGGTGGGTCTTCGTTGACTTCAGTGGCTTCAACTCTATGGGTCATATCTTCACCATGATAGATCCACCAAGTGTAACCCTGGTCAATCCCAACTATGAACAAATCGTCCTCTACTTTGTCTAAAGTCTTATATATGATGTTCTTGCATTTTCGACATGGACACCTAATCTTATTCTCTGAATCTGCCAGATTTCATGCAAATTCCATGAACTCTTGAACCCCTTGTTTATACTCTAGGCTAAACCTATTCTTAGCTTGCATCCAACTCTTATCCATCTCTAAAATGAAAAAACTAGAGTCAGTTTATGGAAATAACTTTAAGATTAGGCTAGGTTATAGGTTTAGGTTATATGTTTAGGTTTATGTTATAAGTATAGGTTTTGGGATTTAAGAATAGGTTATAGGTTATGGGATAAGGTTTAGGTTATAGGTTATAGGTTAAGGTTCGGGTTCGGGTTCGGGATCGGGTTTAGGTTATAGGTTTAGGTTTAGGTTATAAACATAGGTTTTGGAATTTGACAGTAGGTTTAGGTTCAAGTTATAGGATTAGGTTTAGGTTTTTAGGTTTAGGTTTAGGTTTAGGTTAAAAGTATAGGTTTTGAGATTTGAGAATAGGTTTAGGTTATAAGTTAGGTTTAGGTTTAGGTTAAGGTTATAAGTATAGGTTTAGGTTATAAGTATAGGTTTAGGAATTTGAGAATAGGTTTAGGTTAAGGTTATAAGTTTAGGTTTACGTTTAGTTTATAAGTTTTGGGATTTGAGAATAGGTTTAGGTTAAGGATATAAGTTTAGGTTTAGGTTATAGGTTAAGGTTTAGGTTTAGGTTATAGGTTATAGCTTTAGGAAATTGAGAATAGGTTATAGGTTATAGGATAAGGTTTAGGTTATAGGTTATAGGTTAAGGTTCGGGTTTGGGATTGGGTTTAGGTTATAGGTTTATGTTTAGATTTAGGTTAAGGTTATAAGTATAGGTTTTGGGATTTGAGAGGTTTAGGTTAAGGTTATAAGTTTAGGTTTAGGTTTAGTTTATAAGTTGTTTATTTTCATTTACATTCGTAAATACATTCATCATCCATCCAAGAAAATTGAAACAAGTTCTGTCACTCTATGACTAACAGTTGAAAAGGAAAATCATGCATCTGGGTCTTCTACCACATTTTCTAAGCTCAACATTCGGATAGCTCTGACGCAAATCCGGGTCTGCTCCAACATTTTCTAAGCTAATACAATTAAATCCTAAATTAGTTACTCATCCAAGGTTGGATAGATTGTAATACTTTCATATTCCCATTTAAACATCCATGCCGAAAATCCGGCAGCATCTCCCCATGCCTCTCCAGATAAGTTGATCTTACGTTACATTCCGATGCCAAATATCTAAAGTAATGTAAAGATATTTGGCATTGGATATGGAACGGAAGAAACATATCCAGAGAGAAACGAGAAGATGGACCACGGATCAAGCATGAACATTTAAATAGATTGTATGAAAGCATACTTTCCATCTAACCTTGAACTGTCCAAAATGGGACAATTTGAACGATTTCTATGCCACCAAAAACACACTATATCTATGTATGGCCCCATAGAAATCCTCAAATGAGTAACTAATTATCTAACTTACAAATCTATAAATTACATGTCACAACTATAAACTAACTAATCACAATAATAATTTAAGACAAAAAAATGTAATATACAAGCTCATGAAAGTTTGCAAGGACAATAGACCATGGAAAAGTAATTAATGAACCAAATTTACAACGTGTGTTCACTTGCACACATATATAACCAGAATGTCACGTGTAAACAGTGTATATGGATGGACAGCATGGATAAACACATACATTAATGTGGGGCCCACATGTATCCTCTCTAAATTTTGGATGGAATTGCACGGACCAAATGCAATTCTATCCCACCTAATCCCATCTAATAGCGTGAGCCAAACGCCCCCTTAAAGCCTATTATACGTTCTAGTGGGATGAAAATGAGGGCCCTATCCACATACATGGTAATTGATTTGTATTGAGTGGGCCATCTGCTTCACTTCTATACTTATTTAGTAGATGGGTCTTAGTGTGGAGTACATGTATTTGATAGTCTCTTTATGAGCCCTACACATAACACCATTTCTTTCCTAATAAACTCTTCTTTTTTCTTGTCAAATAAATATTCATTTTTCAACTTATTATTATAAAACACTTTTATGATTGGCTTCTATTAAAGTATATACATAAATTTGACTGCTGACTACATAAAATGACGCTTCTATTTTTTAATTTATAAAAATAAGGAAAAATTCTCATTTTCCCACATTATGAGAAATTTGGATCTCACCCAAAACATTTTCATATCCAAACAGGGCAAAATGAAAATTTCTCATCTCTACAAAGTCATGGATAAAAGTATCATTTCATGCGATAAAAATCACCTATAAAAATCAACCACGTCTATAAAAGCCAGCTAAGACGAAAGTTCACTAAAGGTGTTTTATAACCACATGTGAAAAAAAAAAAGTATTTGATAATACTTAAAAATGAGTTTATTAATTAGATATAATACAAAGGGAGAGTGCTATATGTAAAATAATAATAATAAAGAAATAAAGAAATAAATAAAAATGAAACTCCAACCCAAGTTTTTCCTTATCTATATGATCCAAAGGCCATTCTAAATGAACGTACAACATTTGATCGTGATCATTTCTCGACAAGAAAAGCTAAGAACACAATCATATGAAACACTCTGATAAAGTCAAAGTGATAATGCATTAGAAATCAGAAATGTTCCAATGAAAAAGAAGAAGGCAACCATGTGCTTTCTCCACATGGACCACATGCAAAACTTTTCTGGCCATTCCTAATGGGATGAAGAGAAAAAACTAAAAATATAACCTCATGCAAAACTTTTCTGGTCACACTGAATGCCAACTTGTTCCTCTCGCACGTTCTGAAATCAGATCGAAAAACGAATGTACGGCGTTGATTTCTCACAAACATTTAGGTGAACCCATCCTTGCGCAGGAAGTTACTACGAAAGGCTTCCCTAGGAAATCCGTGTCCTTATGCCTGTGTATGTATGGTGGACGAAGATGATGGTAAACTATCACATTAATTACATTTAAAAAAAATGTTGCTGCTGCTGCATAGTGTATGAATTCATACGCATGCACTTAGAAACTGCACGTGTGGAATACATCTAATGCAATAAAAACAGACGCGGATTGCCCTACCCAGTCGGTCTCCACCTGGGAACGGACAGGAGCTTTGAGCGGCTACCGTGATGTATGGGTCTTATCCACACCGTGCATCCATTTTTCCATATCATTTTAGTGGCTACCGGATTGCGTCCTACCGTGCCTGTCTCCACCTGGGAACGGACAGGATCTTTGAATGGCTACCGTGTGTAAGTCCAAAAATGAGGTAGATCTAAGTCTAAATTGGACCACACCACAGGAAGCACCCATGTCAGTACACACACTCTATGTTAGCCACCCCCGCTAGGGATCGATACCAAGACCTCAAGTGTTGAAACGAGGTATCTCCCATTGTGTAGTTCACTTGTACTTTAAAAATATACTGAAAAATGAATGGACGGTGTGGATAATATCCATGTATCACGGTGGCCACTCAAAACTCTATGCATATATGCATTTACTTAGCTTTGGTTAATTTTCTTTTGTTGACTAAATGCTTAGCCTGGTCGTGTGATTAGGTAAATCTCATGAACGAGCACATCAGGAACCCATTCTGACCACATCACCACCATTCAAAGCATGACCAAGTTTAGTATATTTCATGCCACTTATCTAATTTGGAGTAGTTAGCATCAAGGAAATCAAGCATTAATAAACAAATGATGATATTTTTTGCACGGAACTGAGCCAATTCCTTCTTTTACATAGGACTGAAGAGGAAGAAGTCTTAGATTTCAAATAATAATAAAAATAATACGACCATTTCAATGACAAACATTTCAGTAACCCCAATATAAATACTAGCCTAATCCTCTTACATAACCCACAGCCAAAAACATTTCTCATTATAATATTTAGAGTTTCCTAGCATACATATATACATACACAATTCTAGATAGATTTTCAAGATGTCTACCGGCTTTATTCTCTTAGCATTCATTGCATTTAGTTTCTCCTTTACTACCTCTGCATCGGATCCACCCTTTACAGGATTTCTCACACAATGATGCAAAAATCACACTGATTGGATATCAAAACCGTCTAGATTAGGCCTTATTTTTATAGCCATCCTTTTTCCAAGCCATGGATGTGACGGGTTACTATTGTCTAATTAAAGGAATTCATTAGAATCATAAGCAATCTAGATGGTCTTCGATGGATCAAATTGTTGATTTGACCTATATTTTCTGTAAATTATCTTGACCGTCCATATTAAGGTCAATTGATCAAATGGTTCATATTTGTTAGATCGGCATGTTGTTATACATGGTAGCTTTTTTTTTTTTTTTTTTTGGGTTTTGCTTTGATTGTGCTTGAACTAATGAACAGTCTAGATTAATGGATTGCAGTGTCTAAGTGTCCCAATGCAACTAAGAACACTGCCCATCTATCTTTATTAATGATGATCATTTCCAAAATCCAATGAACAAGTATAGATTAATGGATCAAACAATATTTTATATTCAAATTTTAAAAATTATTTAGTAATCTATAATAAATATTTTATTTATGCAAGAAATTAACCAATAATATTGTAAGAAAAATGTCCAAATCTGAAAACCTCCCAAGAAATTCCCAGTGCATTATGATATATTACTGGGACCCTTCAAACAAAAATTCTAGAAAAGAAAGAAAAAAATAAATAAAAAGTTTTTTCAACCAAGGATCAAACAAAACAGTATTTCATCTTACCTACAAACATGAAAAGATGATTTGTCATCAGGAAACAGTGCGTGTGTGTGTAGGGTGTGTGTGCATGTGGCGTGAGTGTGTGGGGGTGTGTGTGCGTGTGTAAAAAAAATAAAATCACAACAGATTTCAGAAACAGAGAGAGAGAGAGAGAGAGAGAGAAACTTACCGTCCTTTTTCTTCTCCTTCTCCTTCTTCTTCTCCTTCTTACGGTGAAAGGGGGTTTTGACAACAGAGTTAGGGAAATGTGGCCAATAGACAGGGAGAGAGAGTGAGGGAGAGCGGGAGATCGAGAGATGGCAAAGGAAAGAGAGAGGTTGAGTGCGAGAGAGAGATGGAGAGAGAGATGGGTTTTCGTCTGGAAGGGTTTTGGAAGAAGGGCGTTTTGGAAAATGGTTTGGGGAGGGCGTTTTGGAAGAGTTTTGGAAGCAGAGTGTGTATTGAGTAACGTACTGACTAAACTCTGTGGGTCCCACTGATCATTCTTTAATTTCATCCACTCCGTCCATACATTTCAAAAGATAATTTTATATTTTTAGCCAAAAAACGAAGCATATCTAAAGCTCAAATGGACCACACGAATAGGAAACAGTGTGAATTCAACACTACCATTGAAAATTTCGTGGGGGCCATAGAAGTTTTAGATCAATATGATATTTGTGCTTTCACTTCTTCCATGTCTTTGTGATATTATGAACAGTTTGGATGACAAAGGAACATCATTGGGGCCATAGAAATGTTTCAACAGTGGAAATCATTATTCCCACAGTTTCCTATGGTATGTATCCACTTCATTTTAGATATACCTCAATTTTGGTATCAACCACTAAAATGATCTGAAAAAATGGATGGACGGAGTGGATAAGACAATTGCATTCACGGTGGGCCCAATTGAGTTTAATCAGTACGGTAAGAGCATACCATGCAATCCCACTGACGGACGCAGATTTCCTGTGAAAGCCTTCGTCAGGGAGTTCATAAACTCGTGTGATTCTGGATGGGCCCCACTGTGATGTTTGTTAGAAATCTAACCCGTCCATCCGTTTTTTGAGCTCATTTTAGGACATGAGGCTTAAAATTATTAGGATCCAAAACTCAAGTGGGCCATATTAGATGAAACAGTGGGGAAAGGAATTCCTACCGTTGAAACCTTCCCAGGATCCACCTTGATATTTATATTCCATCCAAACCGTTTATAAGGTCATTTTCACTGAGATGAAGTGAAAAAACCAAAAAATTAAACTGATACAAAACTTTTGTGGCCATAGAAATGTTTCAACGGTGGTCATTAAATCCCCACTGTTTCCTCTGGTGTGGCCCACTTGAGTTTTTGATCCTCCTTATTTTTGGTCGCATGTCCTAAAATAAACTCTAAAAACGGATGGACGGATTGGCTTTCTCACAAACATCGTAGTGGGCCCCACACCGAACCTTCCGCAGAAACATTCTGCTAAAGGCTTTCGCTGGAAACCAGCGTCCGTTTCTGACGGAAACGGATCGGCTACCCCTGCCACTTCATTTTAGATATGTGGCCCCACCATGATGTATATGTTTCATCCACGCCGTCCATCACTTTTTCCAGATCATTTTATGGTACAAGACCAAAAATGAGTTATATCCAGATCTTCTAATCCAGTTATTTGATACTTCCGCAATGTATGGTGTTTGATACACAGGCACTCAGGAATTACATACGTGGGGCATACATTAACTCCTACTAAATCGACTAAAGCGTGGAATTTGTAATCACTAAGGGTCAGTTTGGGCGGTGGGATTAGAAGGGATTAGGTGGGATAGGATTCATCTGGTCGTGTGCTAATTCCACTCCATGTTTGGGATGGAGGGAAAAGCGTGGAATTACATTAATGAAATTGCATTCGGTCCAGTGCCAATTTCACTCAATGTTTGGGAAGTTGTGTAGGTCCCACCATGATGTGTGGGTTATATCCACACCATCCACCCATTTATCAAGATTATTTTAGAGCATGGGCCAAAAAATTAAGTAAATCTAAAGCTCAAGTGGACCCCACCATTGAAAGCAACAGGGATTGAATACTTACCGTTGAAAACTTCTTTGGGGCTACATAAGTTTTGGATCTACCGCATTTTTAGGCCCATGCCATAAAATGAGGTTACAAAACAAATGAACCGTTTAGATATAACACATGTGTGTTATTCTCAGTAATTTCAAATGATGATGAGTATATCCATTCAATGTACCACCGTATTGTCAACAAAGCATGGCATTAATTTTATCCCACCGCAATAGGGGACAATCCCAGCCATTGGTAATAGTTGTGTTTTTTAAATCCCATCCCACCTAATCCCTTCTAATCCCACTGCCCAAACTGACCCTAAATCACAAACCGAAAATTAGACTGGCTAAATAATCATAACCTCTGATCATTGGACAGTCACTTTTTGAAACAAGGCTTTGGGAAATTTTTTTTTTAAAAAAACTGACTAATAAATACCCACCAATCAGATAGTCAGATAATCAAATAAGCTCAATTTTTTATTCATAATATATATAAATTGGGACCATTAATTTGGACAGTTCAACTTGATTTAATTTTATTCCACGTATGCAATTTCTAAGTGCCTGAGTATCATCCATCACACTTGCCAGTTATCAAAGTTTACATCAACGTATATTGTATAGAGAAATTTACGACTGTACACCCATTTATGGCCCATTCACGAGACCAAGCCCACCTCATTTTACCTTACAAAAATAAGCCCCAGCTGTACGGATGCCTTCCCAAAGGTTGAAAATGCCCCTCCTTTTTCAATTTCAGTCAATTCTCTCATTTACACACAAAAACATGTTCGGACTCATCTCTATCAACCGTATTCTTATTTTCACATATTTTCTTCCCTAAATTGCCATATTATCTTCATCATGCTATCACATTACATCTTCCTTGTTACATTCTCCTCAAGCCCAAGTGCATTCTTTTCACGAGAGGACGCGAATGCATTGATGAACGTGAAATCTTGAAGACCTTTCTCCAAAGAACGTGTTTCAGATCAATGCACTCTATTCTTTATCTCGAACACGGATTTCACTGAGTGTTAGGGAGTGATTGGAGTTCGTGGTCAACTACATTGAAGTTTAAATTCTAGGTAAATTCTTAAGTGCTTACCTAGAAGACCATGGTCAATATCATGCATTGCTGAGTCAATTTCATATATGTATTCTCAGTATCCACGCCGTCCATCCATGTTTTCAGATCATTTTAGGGCATTATCCCAAAAATGAAAAGATCCAATTATCAGGTGGACCATACTATAAGAAACAGTGGTGATTGTAAGCTCTACCATTAAAAATTTCTTAGGGCTCACCATAATATTTCCGTAGTGTTTATTTGACCGTGTCCCATTTAATAGAAGAGAGTATATCAGCTGGTGTTGAATGGACGGTGTTGATAAACCCATACATCACGGTGGGCCCCTCGGAGAGCAACCTGTTCCGAGTTCGGTAAATGCGGGGTAGTACCCAATCCGTGTCCATTTTAACAGGCAGCCCATATAATTTCGGTTGGAGGATCCTGACCATACATCTAGTTGTTTCAGTCGTAGATGGTCCATGGTATAAAATCGAACACAAAATTTTGGATGTGTATGTTGTTTATAAGTATATGTTTATGTAAAACATTGAATTTTTATATGTTTGATTTTATTTTTTTGAGGTGTCATTGATTGTGGACAGTTGTTTTTTCTAATGTTGGTATGAGAATTTGGGGATTTAGAGACAATAGATATTGAAATCCTCCGTATTCTCATTCTTAATATTTTTACAGGGTTTAGCCAACTATGGGAATGAAGTAATTAGCAAGTGACAACTTTTATAAAGTATAACACCCTCTCCGCCATCACATTTCAATGTCACTCAACCCTTGTGACATTGATCCACCCGTGATCCAGTGTCCATAAGATGATCGAGATCATGCGGTGGTGGTGGTCGGTGGAGAAGATGGTGGCCCGTTAATGGCGTATGTGAAGATTTTCGAGATCATACGGTGGTTGTGGTCGGTGGAGAAAATGGTACCCCGTTAATGGCAAATTCTGACTTAGAGGGTTTTTCTTCGTAATGATCTCCATGGTATGGATTAGTCTAAAGGAGCTTGTAGAATCCTACAATTGAAGCTTGGATGTGGTTATCCAGTGGGGTTCAAGAGCGAAACATTTCTGACAGTAGCCACATGCTACTATGAATGGAGGAGTTTAGACACTGTTCTTTAGGGTTTGGGGCCTTCTCAGGTACCATCCGAGGTTCTTATATCCGTTTTAGATGATCTTGATGCATTTTTGTAGTGGCGGGTGCTTTTGGAGTTGATGGAATGGAAGAAACGGAAGTGTTGTAGTTAGAGAAGGATTCGGCTGAGAGTCGATTCGTGGCTGATTAGTTCCCTGTAGAGGTTGAGCCTTACGATGGGAGCCAAGTGGGGTCCCCCGTGATGTTTGAGAGAAAATCTACTCCGTCCAAATGGTTCACCGAGTTGTGTTGAGACATGAGTCCAAAATGAGGTAGATTTAACACTTAAGTGAGCCGCATAATGGGAACAGTGAGGATGGACACTAACCGTTTAAGGCCTCTAACGGCTACCAATAAAATTATTTGTTAACATGGATGAATGGAGTGGATAAAATAAATCAATAACGGTGGACCCCACAGAGTTTACTCTGGTAAAGGTAACGGGTAACGGGTAACTTAAATGTAGTGGAGAATGGTTTCCTTACAACATTTGTAATCATATATTGGGCCTGGCTAAATGTGATTCACATATCCAACCCACTCATTATGTGTGTCCCACTTGGATGAGGGGTCAGACCAAGTTTCAACAAAGATCCAAAACTCATGTTGGCCCCATCAAGTGCTTTTATATTTTTACGATGTCTTCACATAGTTTTAAATGGTATGGCCCACTTGAGTTTCATTTACCGATGATTTTTGAGATATCTCATAACCTAAAGGGGACACATCAATTCCACGGTGTTGATGTTCGACAGACATCATGATGGGGTCCACAAAACTTACTAACATCAATTCTTAGGTTCTCACGAGGTCAGTAAGTTGGGTCACAATTATAACCAGAATATTTGGCTCATTTTACATGTCTGATGCATTCACTCTATTTTACTGATCAATACTCTCAATTTGACTAATTACTCGACTCAATTAAGCTACATATGAGAAAGATATTGGGCATACAAGATTGATCAACAATTTCAGTGAAATTTGATTTAAACATCTGAAGTTATTTACTCTTTAATTTAAATTAATTAGATTGTCAAAAAATGATTAAAGATTCAATTAGTGGGTGTGCCTAATAATTTAGTAATTTTATTTTTCACAAACAAATTTAACATTTTTTTAAAAGGTATATTTTTTTACTCTTTTAAATAAATAGCATTTTTATTATAAAATATTTCAAAAATATTTAAAAATAAATTTTGAATTTTTATTTGCAAAATCTCAAAAATTTCTCATATTTTAATTTTTTCTCAAAAATTTCAAAATGCCAATTTTTCTTTTCAAAAGCATTATTTTGTTCTCAAAATATTACTTAAACATATTTAAAATTTTGTAACTTTTCAATATTCTTTTTCATGTGATATTACAAATTTTTAAATACTACCTTTTTTTAATTACACACACACACACACACACACACACACACACACACACACACACACACACAAACACACACACATTTAGGTTATAGATAAAAATTTTAAAAATTAAAACAATTTTTAAAAAATATTTACGTAAAACTTTTCCCAACGAAAATTTTCGTCGGTAAAAGTCTTCCCGCCAACGTTTTCACCACCCCACGAAAATTTCAAAAATTTGCAAAAAGTAAGGTTTTAAATTTTAACGGACCCTTTAGCTACGAATATTTTCGTAGCCAAAGGTGAGTTTTACCTACGAATTTCAATTTCGTAGGGAAATGTAAAGTTTTTTAATTTTTGTTGGTACCCTGCGAAAATTTTGAAAGTTTGCAAAAAGCAAGGTTTACGTTATTGAAATTTCAAGAGACCCTTTAGCTACGATTATGTTCGTAGCCAAAGGTGAGTTTTTGGCAATCAATGAATAGACCTTTACCTACGAATTTCAATTTTGTAAGTAAATGTAAAGTTTTAGAATTTTTGTCTCGTTTAAGGTGCAAAAGATGCTTTCAATTTTTCGTGCATTAGAAAATTTGAACAGACCCTTTGGCTACGCATTTTTTGGTAGGTGAATGTAGGTTTTATAGTAAATTCAAAATTGAAAAGACCCTTTAGCTACGCATATTTTCGTAGGTAAATATTGGTTTTACCTACGAAAATTAATTTCGTAGGTAAAAAGTAAATTCAAAATTCAAAAGACCCTTTAGCTACGAATATTTTCGTAGCTAAAGATTGGTTTATGAAATTCAATTTCGTAAGTAATAGTAAAGTTTTTGTTTTTTGAAATTCAAATGACCTTTTAGCAACAAATATTGTCATAGGTAAAGATAAATTTTACTTAGATAAAAGTAAGGTTTTTGATTTTTTAAAATTCAAATGACCCTCTAGCTACGAATATTTTCGTAGGTAAAAATGGATTTAGGTAAAGTTTTTCATTTTTATGTTTTAAAAAATTAATTACACCCTTTAGATACGAAGCTATTTGTAGGTAAAGATGGCTTTTAGCTACGAAATTATATTTCGTAGGTAAAAGTAAAGTTTTCCGTTTTTTGTTTTTTAAAAAATTTAAAACACCCTTTAGCTACAAATATACACGTATGTAAAGATGGCTTTTAGCTACGAAATTAAATTTCATAGGTAAAAGTAAAGTTTTTCATTTTTTATTTTTTAAAAAATTAAAAACACCCTTCAGCTACAAATATAAACGTAGGTAAAGATGGCTTGTAGCTACGAAATTAGATTTCGTAGGTACAAGTAAAGGTTTCCATTTTTTGTTTTTTTAAAAATTAAAAACATCGTTTAGCTATGAATATATTCGTAAGTAAAGATGGATTTTAGCTACGAAATTTGATTTCGTAGGTACAAGTAAATTCAAAACATGATTTGTTGTTCAAAAGGCCTTTTTGCTACGAATATTTTCGTAGGTAAATAAGGGTTTTACCTACGAAATTTGTTTTGGTAGGGAAAAGTAAACTTTTTAATTTTTTGTTTTTTTAAAAATTCAAAACACCATTTAGCTACGAAGACTTTCGTAGGTAAATATGGGTTTTACCTACAAAATATGATTTCGTAGGTAAAAGTAAAGTTTTCAATCGTTTGAATGTTGAAAAAGTCAAAAGACCCTTTACCTATGAAAATTTTCGTAGGTAAAGATGACTTTTCCCTACGAATTTAGATTTCGTCGGTAAAAGTCATCTTTACCTACGAAAAAAAATTTCGTAGGTAAAAACCACATTTCTTGTAGTGTTTGTTTAGGATTCGCCAGAAAAATCTCAAATTGTGTGGTTACCTGAGGAGAGCCAGAAAACTCAGAAGTGTGGGTTTTTGAATTGTGTAAGCCCAAGTTAAAAAGACACAATTGTAAAGGCTTTGGGTGAACCTGTGAAAACCTATTTGATAGTGAATGCTAATATCCCCTGTGTGAGGATATTAGGAGTGGAGTAGTATTCTGTGTGGCTGTTGAAGAACAATTGGTGTACACACAGGCGAACCACTATAACTCTTTGTCTTGTGGATTGAATGCTTGCTTAATTCTCATATCTTTTATCATTCAATTGTGTGGAATGTACATGTGGATGTGAATGTTGTAACAATTTACTTTTCAAGCAAGTGTGGAGATTGTTGTAATAAATTAGATCTACATTTCTGCATTTAATTTCAATTCTCTGCTATTCATTTATCTCTATTAATATTGAGTTCTTGATCCAAAAGAAGTTCTAGAAATAAGGTTGTCCTACCATAAGCCCTTGTTTATTATGGTGTAAGGTTGTCCTTAGAATTGAATTTGTATCAATCTCTCAATACTTATGTATTAAGGTGATTTGATTTCAGCATTAATAATTGATTTATAATTGTAAAGCTATTGATTAATTTTATTCCGCTGATTTTATTTTTAATTTGGCATAGTCCTATTCACCTCCCCCCCCCCCTCTAGGAGATATAGCTTGGCCTTTTCACAGTTTCTTCAAGTCCTCAAGAGGTCTTCGTCAGGGAGATCCCCTATCTCCAAGCCTATTCATAATTGCGACAGAAGTCCTGAGTAGGGGTCTTAAGATTTTGGTGGAGCAGGGCCTCTGTCGGAGGCTATGAAAGCATTTCGCATCACGATGGCATGGGTCATTGGGTTCAGCGAAGGCGCGAGTCTGTGGGGCTCTTTCATGAGCTCCAAATATGTCACCAACTCCCCCCTTGACCCTCCCCATTATGGAAGAAAATATGTATGGTGTTTCCCCTTCTAGAGGACATGGTTCGGTGGAAGGTTGACTCAGGCAGCTGCAACCTCTGGAGCACCAACTGGACGGGCCTGAGCCCCCTCGAAAGTCTGGTGACAGCTCCAATTCCTCCTGCCTTAAGGCCCTGGCAAGTGAATCAAATCTTGGGCATAAACGACCCTTTTCCTCCTTCTGCGGTGTTCAGATTCTTATCCCAGGATGCAATTGACTATATTTTCCAGCAAGGGTTTTACCTTTCAGATGGCCCAGATATTCCATTTTAGCCCCTCACCCCGTCGGGTTGTTTCTTAGTCATCTTAGCCTGGGCAGTTAATAGAGAGTCTCGTGAGCGGAAAGGCTGGGCGTCTTGGGTTTGGCATGTGAAAATGCCTCCAAGAGTCTCGCTGTTTAATTGGAAGGTGCTTCACAGGGCCTTTCCGGTTGATGACGAGGTCTTGGCTCGTGGAATCCAGCTCGTGTTCAAGTGGATGTGCTGCAGTGGCAACGTAGCGGGAAGAATGTCGATGGAGTTCTTCAATCACTCGTTGCTGGATAGTGATCTGGTGGACCAGGCTTGATAACATTTTGACAACTTGTTTGGGATTAGTGTGCTACTAGCAATGATGGTGGAAGCCAGGATTCTGCAGTGGTGGGGCATGTATCCTGTTGGCAGCAAGACCTCCCTAGCTAGAATGCTGGCCCCGAGTTTTCTTTTGTGGGAAGTCTGGAAGTCCAAAAATGCGGAGCGTTTTGAAGGGAAGTCCACCTCCATAGCTGCCCTGGTGGAGAGAGTCCACTAGTGGTTTTTGACCATTTGTGGCCCCTCGGCCAGCGGGCCCCAGATGCGAGTGAGGCCTGTTGTTTCCTCTCGCCAGTAGAGGATCGTTCCTGCCTTACCTGGTGCGTCTATTAGTCCCTTGGGCAGGTCTTTGATGATCCGGGACGTGGGCAACACGAGTCAGCATTCTAAGGTGGTGAAGTGGACCAAACCACCCAATCTATGGGTGAATGTGAACATGGATGGGTCCTCCATGATGAACCCGAGTTCAACAAGTGACGGTGGAGTTTGTAGGGGAGACAAGGGACAATTTTTCATTGCTTTCTCGATGGACTATGGGATAGGATCCAACTCCTATGTGGAGCTTCGGGCGGTGCACGATGGGCTGTTTCTCTGCCTCTCGAGGGGCTTCAATCCAGTCATTATTAAGTCTGAGTCATTGCAAATGGTGAATGTGTTCAACATGCTATCCCATTCGAGTTGGAAAGGGAGCTACTGGATCAGTAGGATTTACAGGCTGAAGAGCAGGGGTCAGATTGTGTTTTCTCACATATATAGGGAAGGTAATGCCCCTGTGGATGCTTTGGCTCGCTTGGGTAGTGAAAATCAAGGTAACGACTTCTTCGACCATTTTCCTGCCCTCCCTCCCCAGATTATAGGTCTCCTGTTCCTAGATAGGGTGGGCCTAGGGGTGATTAGAAAGATTTAGCTGGGTTGCGCGGCTCCCAACGGTTTTGGTGCTGATTTTGTTTTCTCGGTGTTGGTTTTTGTCCAGTGATATGATAGGTTTCCCCAAGTCCTTTTTCTCCTGGGGAACCCCGAATCCAAAGATTATAATTATCCTCTTATATCAATGAAGCGCCTTTTTGTTTTTTTTTTTTTTTTTTAAAGCACGCTAACCAGGCTTTTGTAAACCTTAAGAAGGCCATGACAAATCCTCCTATACTTGCTTTGCCTAATTTCTCAAAGACCTTTATAGTGGAGTGTGATGCATCAGGTGGTGGGATTGGTGCAGTCTTAATGTAAGATGGTCTTCCAATTGCTTTCATTAGCCAAGTCTTATAAGGGAAAAGTCTAGCATTATCCACATACGAAAAGAAAATGTTAGCCTTGGCCCATGTAGTCCAGAAATGGAGGCCATACTTGCTTGGCCGACTGTTCATCATCAGTACCGACCACAAAAGTTTAAAATTTCTCTTAGAGCTTTATCTAGAAGGCATGAAGTGAGAGAGATCCTAGCTTTGTCCACACCTATCTCTAATTGGTTGAATGAAATTAAGAAAGATTACCATAGTGATCCAATAACCCATGACCTCGTTTAGCTTTGGAACACAGGCCAACTATATACTAAAAGGTATGATATGTTTGACGGGCTCCTGTTTTACAAAGGACGACTATTTATTGGTTATGTTCAATTAAGAACCAAATTAATGACCGAGCTGCATGCTTCGTCCACTCCTAGTCATATGGGATTTCACAAGACGTGGCAACGAATCAAGAAACACTTTTATTGGCCAGGGTGAGAAGAGCAGTAAAAGAGTTCATCATGAAATATGACATGTGCCAACGAAATAAATATGAGAATACCCCCCCAGCAGGTCTCCTCCAACCATTACCAATTCTCAAGTGTATTTGGACAGATATTGCTATGGACTTGATTAAGGGCTTTCCTCTTTCTCAAGGACAATTTGTGATCCTTGCATTAATAGATCGTCTGTCCAAATACGCCCACTTCATAGCTCTTAGTCATCCTTATACGGCTAAGTTAGCTGCACAAGCTTTTGTGGACAACGTAGTTAAGCTCCATAGGATGCCGCAAGCGTTAGTCAGTGATCTTGACTCAGTTTTCACCAATGCATTTTGACACGAGTTGTTTCATTTGCAAGGAAGCCAGCTATGCATGAGTTCAACATACCACTCCCAGACCGATAGTCAATCAGAAGTTCTGAACCAATGCTTAGAGGGGTACTTACATTGTTTCTGTAGTCACAAACCGAAGGAATTAATGGACTTGCTGGCTCCCTTGGGTTGAATGGTCTTATAATATGACGATCCATTATGGGGATATCTTGCGTAATTAATCTTAATTAATTAATATATATTTTCTAAAACTTTTATTCCACTACATTTTGATAAAAACCCTACCAATCATGGTTTTAGACCTCCTAATAATTAGGCTCATTGCTTCTGGATTTAATATTTTTGGGTGCCCAAATGTCAAGGTGACCAGGTAGATTTTTATTCATGTTATGAGAGGCTTAGATTAGCATTTTTGTTGGATTGGGTACCCGAATTAAGGGATCTAATGGTTCCAATTGCTCAAACCGTTGACGATGTAAATTTGGTGAATGATCAATTTAGGGAGTCAGTAGATCAATTTAGGAACATAGGAGGTGGATCTAAATGGTTTGATTCATTATATATGTTTATGGCATGATTATGTGATGTGTGATGGTTGATGATTATTATGGATGGCTTGATTTTATGATTATTTTAAATTTCATATATGTATGATTTGTAAGTGGAGGTGTCTTTTGAACCGTTCTCGAATTGTAAAAGAATTTAGAATTTTATTCTTCTTTATATATTTGATTTGTATGTCATCATGGACGGTTTGGATTGAACAAGTTGCTGACTTAAATTGAAGATCTAAGGCCTATCCCAAGCCCTTGAAAAGCCTATTATGGACACACGTACATTCGAGATCATATGATGATGTTGGAGTAATTAGAAGGGTTTCATCGAGGAGAAGAAGATGGACAATCCAAACCATCCATATACGCCCATATTATGGGGCTCAATTTTGATAATCTGTACATACCCATGATATTTTGGACTTCCGGTTTTGTGAGGAAAATGGACGTCGATTGAATATTCACAGGTTGAGTAGCGAGACTCCCTACTAAAGTGACACCATCAAGTTCTGTGGGGCAACCATGATTTATTTGTTGTATCTACACCATCCGTACATTTGTAGACATCATTTTAGGGCATGAGACAGAATGAGTCATATCAAAATCTTAAGTGGACCCCACCATAGAAAATAGTGGGGAGAGTGACACTAACCGTTGAAACCTTCCTAAGGTCCACTATGATGTTTACTTGAGATCCAGCCAGTTTATAAGTTAAGAAAGACATGAAAGAAGGAAAAAAAAAAAAATCAGATTCATCGAAAGCTTTTGTGGCCCTTAGAATTTTTTAATGGCAGACGTCACTCTCTACACTGTTTTCTGTGGCGGGGTTCAATCGAACTTTGTATCTGACTCATTATTTGTCTCATGACCTAAAATGATATCTCCAAATGGATGGACGATGCGGATACAACACATACATCATGGTGGGCCCCACATAACTTGGCGACATCACTTCAGTAGTGAGTCTATCTACTCAACCCATTAGTAACTTATCCGTGTCCGAGAAAAATGAGTGGGAGGTGCTCATGCATGCAACCCTCCTTTAGACGTGGATTAGGTGCTCACAGGTTGAGCAATGAGAATAGCTACTGAAGTGACATCGCCAAGTTCTGGTGGCCCCACCATGATGTATGTTTTGTATCCATTTAGAGAGATCATTTTAGGGCAAAAGCTAAAGAATGAGTCAAATCCAAAGCTCCATTGGACCCCCACCACAGAAAACAGTGGGGAAAGTGATGTCCACCATTAAAAACTTCTAAGGGCCACAAAAGTTTTCGATTAAGTTGATATTTGTGTTTTGCCTTCTTTCATGTCTGTGTTAACTTGTGAACAGTTTGGATTTCAAATAAACATGATGGTGGGCCTTAGGAAGGTTTCAATGGTGGGAATCACTCTCCCCACTGTTTTTTTATGGTGGGGTCTACTACTACTTTGTATCTACCTGTAATGACCTGGATAAAATGTAACCAACCTATGCATGCATGCACTTACCAAATCAAAACCACACACACTATACACCCTTCACATGTCACACACATATGACAAACATGTGAAAAAGAAGAAATAAATGAATATAATAATATTTTTTTTAATTTTAGAGAAATGTAAATAATGTTAGAATTCCACACACTCCACCCATATGGACTATTCGAATCTCGTCATACTCCATTCAAAGAGTTCAATCCCTGACCTACTTCCCAATAGATGGTCAAACCAACACTACGCCAAAGTAGTCAATTTGCGATGTATTTTTGCGACGGACTTCATCCGTTGATAAAATCTCTTGGTTTAACGATGGATTTAATCCGTGGCTAAAGGAAAATGTTTGTCGCTAATCCCGTGTTTCTCGAAAATCCGGTCTCAATGTCTTTGAATTTAGCGACGGACCAAAATTTGTCACTAAAATCTGATTTACGATGGATTTTGGTCCGTCGTTAATAGGCGACGGATGAAATCCGTCGCAAAATTTGATTTTGTCACAGCTAAATTCCCACCCAAAACGCCAAATGGCGGGCTTTTCAGTTGCTTTTACGACGGATCATGGTCCGTCGTAAAAGGACTTTTGCCTTCACATTAATTTTTTTCAATTTATTTTTTAAAGAATACGATGGAAAAGTTTTTTTGTAGTCTAATAGTTATTTTTAATAGAATTTCAGTGGTTTAATTGTACATATTTATATCTAAGATTATTTTTTAACAATTGATTGAATGCAAAAAGAAAATTTATTATGTTTTTATATCAAATGAGTGGAATTTTTATTTTTATTTTTTAATTTAAAATTAATATTTAAATGATTTGTAATATCACATGAAAAAGAATGTTGAGAAGTTAAAAAAAAAAATTAACAATGTTTGAGAAAAAAATAGATTTTGAAAAAATAAAAATTGTAATTTAATAAAAATCTATTTTGTGGGAATAAAAAAGAATTTTGAATCAAGTTGATAAATTTGATAAAAAAAAAAAAAAGCATTTGATTTTAAGAAAAAAATAATATCCTGAAAAAGAAAATTAAAAATATTTTAAAAAATGTGAAAATTTTCACAATGTTGAAAAATGAAATGAAAATTGAAAATATTTTAAAAAGGAAAATGAGAGTTTGAAATTTGAAAAATAAAATAAAATTTCATATTTTAAAAAATGTGAAATTTTATTTTATTTTCACTCAAAATAAAATTTGAGTGAAAAATAAAATAAAACAATATTAAAAAATTGATACTTTATCAAAAAATAAACATTTTGAAATGAAAAATAAATAAGTTGAATAATTTTGTGATTTTGAAAAATAATTGAAACTGTTCAAAATTCAAAATTAAAAGAAAAAGTTATTTATAAAAACACTAATATATATATATAATTTTTAAAAAAATTGAAAAGTGGAAAACAACATGATGCTTTTGAAGAAAAAAAAAATCGGCATTTTGGAATTTTTGGGAAAAAAATTAAAATTTGTGAAAATTTTAGATATTTTGAAAATAAAAATTCAGAATTTGTATTTTAATTTATTTTTTGAAATATTTTATAATAAAAACGATATTTTGTTAAAAGATTTCAAAGAAAAATTAGAGTAAAAAAATATAGATTTTAAAGAAATAGAATGTTAAATGGAAATTGAAATTTATCTATGAAAAAAATATTTTTTTAATAAATTATTAGGCACATCCACTAATTGAACATTTAACCGTTTTTGGACAATCAAATTAGTCCAGATTGAAGAGTAAATAACTTCATATGTTTAAATCAAATTTCACTCAAATTGTTGATCAATCTTATATTCCCAATACCTTTCTCACATGTAGCTAGCCTGAGTGGGGCGAGTAACTAGTTAAATTGAGGGTATTGATCAATAAAATAGAGTGAATGGACTATATATATAAAATGGGCTAAATATTATTGTCAAAATTGTGACCCAACTTATTGACCTCGCGAGAACCTATGAATTGATGTTAATAAGTTTTGTGGGCCCCATCATGATGTGTGTCGAACATCAACACCGTGCATTTAATGTGTCCCCTTTAGGTTATTAGATATCTCAAAAATCATCCGTAAACGAAACTCAAGTGAGCCATACCATCCAAAACTATGTCAAGACTTCTTAAAAAATATAAAAACACTTGGTGGGGCCCACATGAGTTTTGGATGCGGCTAAAACATGGTCTAAGCCCTCATCGAAGTGGGACACACATAATGAGTGGGTTGGATATATGAATCACATTAAGGTAAGGCGAATATATGATTATGAATGTTTTAAGGAAACCCCTCTACATTTAGGTGAGTTAGTCATTACCCTTACCAGAGTAAACTCTGTGGGGTCCACCGTTATTTATTTATTTTATCCACTCCATTTATCCATGCTAACAGATAATTTGAGGTCTAAAGAAAAAAATGAAGCATATCCAAAGCTCAAGTGTGATAGAACCTCTACCATTGAAAAAATCTTGGAGGCCAAAGAAGTTTTGGATCAAGTTGATGTTTGTGTTTTCTCTTCATTCATATATATTTTATATTATGAATAGGTTGGATGGCGAATAAATGTTACTGTGGACCTAAGGAAGGTATCAATGGTGGAAATCATTATTCCACATTGTTTCGTGTGGCATGGTCCACTTGAGTTTTGGATTTACCGAAAATTTGGGATCAACCCACACTGTTCATCCATTTTTCGAGATCGTTTCAAAGAATTATTCAAAAAATGAATCTGTAATGACTCGAAAAATCCCATACAAAGGCCCGAGTACCACTTCAGACAGAAATCACTCAAGACCAAATCCTTTAGAAATTAGACGAGGATTAACTAGTGTTAAACTAGATTACATACGAAATCCGCACTAATCACTTTAAATACGATCTGTAAGACCCATAACTTGTGGAATCGTTGATGCTACATTACCCAAAAATCTAGGATCAATCTCATTACTCGGCTGCTCTCAGGAGCATCACAAAACTCCGTATCAGATCTGGACCGCACATCGAAAGTCCCAATAATGCGAGGTTATAGAATTAGGACCGCCTTGCTGGGCTTGACAACCATCTCCGAAATCAAAACCAGATAGTGTCCTAGAGCTATTCGCTTGAACCCGGAGCGAGGAGTGTGAGAAAACATGGTTTTCTTTAGAAATTAAATATAATTTAAGTAATCTGAGACTTGTCGCTTGCGGGCCAAATATAAGCAATCAGACCGTCGGAATCTAACCCAAATACACCCTCTGATCAGGGAACATTTCCCATACATGTTCGTGTACTTGTAACCCTGATCGAGTTTTAGTGACCGTTGAACTGAAACTGGTCCACCATGTATGATCTGGGAACCCGACTAGAACGAAAACTTAACTCGACCTAGATCCAAGGTCAGTAAGCTTAAGTCCGACCTTTGGCTCAAGGGGGGGCTCCAGAAGTGCTCCGTTGAGATGGAATAGTCCGTATTTGGACATAACCTAAGTATACAATGGCCCTGAGTCTATTTTCGTGAGTTCTGGGCCTATATAAGGACCTTAAACCCTCACTCTCTCATCCCATATGAATTTGAGGAAACCCTAGGTGAGAGAGAGAGAGAGTAAAGAGAGAGTGTGGGAGAAGTGGGAGAAAGATCCTGTTGCTGTAACTTGCTACCATACGTGCTTAGCCACCACCGTCTAATCGTTATTCTGGCAATTCTGTTTTCGTTCTTAGGTAAGAAAACCCTAACCTTAACTTGTTCTAGGGTTTCAAATATTACAAGTAGCAAGATAGTTGACTTAATTCATGTTATAGGTTGTTATGCCGCCGTAGACGAAGACTTAGAGATTTTATCGACTTCATTACGCTTCTACGGCGTAAGGTGCAGACTATAAATGCTTAGGTTATAGTTTTCAATGCTTTCAATGTCAGATAATGATAGATTCATGATCTGGGTGTTATTTCACATGCAAAATGCGATGTTCATTTTGCGATTCAGTTACGTATGCAAATTATGGCATTTAGTGTATTCTGTATATTTGTAGAAAATACCGTATACGTATAAAATATGGAAGTGTGTTTGCCATGATTAAGTACTGTGTGTATATGCTATATATATATGTGTAATACTTACTCGGTGAAAGGATTCGCCCTAATACATGTTTTGGCTAATATACGTTATGTATATTAAATAAGTGTTGTCTAAGTGTTTGTGAAAATGCTTGTATGAGTAAGTACTTAGGAGATAGTGTTTTAGGTAGGTGTTGAGAGAGGATTATCAACTACCTTAGAGATGTATATGATTTCCTCCATACAAGTTGTTTAGTTTAATCATTTACTTATGAAATGTATGTGCTTGAATTTCCTGTGTAAGTGGTGTTTTATAACATGCTTGTTATCATGTTTGAATTACTTAGTTAATTTTTCTCTGATTACTCTATATGCTTTCTGGTTAGTGATTGGGGCTATGATATAGTCCAGGCAATTGGTAACAGGCTTGAGTTCGTGGCTGAGATTTATTCGCCACTTAAGATGGGTTTGACAAACCCGAGTCGTACTAAAGTTGTCGGCAGTGGTTAGGCCACATGGAGTGTTTGTGCACTTCATGTCGCTCAACTCAAAGTGCGCTCGTACTAGTCGAGCTCATCAAGTAACCCGATCTGCCGATGTATGCTCACCATGTATGGACGCCTCTGTTTGAACCTAAGGTACCCAACTCACCAGTGAATCCCGCTTAACCTTGGTACCTTGATCCGCTAAGACTCATGAGCCGGGCATGGTGGTATGGGACATCGTGGTCGAGCTGTCGGCTTACGTTGGTGCGATGTGCCTCCCCGTAGTGACCAGTGAGCAACCCAGACTTGTGAGCCGAATACGGTGGTATGAGACACTGTATTCGAGCTGTCAGCCTACAATGATTTGGTGATGGGGGAGTGGTGTAACGATTGCATGTAATAGCCCTGACAGCCCTTTGTAGTGACCTCGAGCATACTTTAAATCTTTGGTGAGGCGACGAGTCTTCCCGTAGTAAACAGAGTATAAACTAGGCCTGTATTGATAAGGTGATGGGGGAGTGGTGCAACGAGCGCATGCAACAGCCCTGACAGCCCTTTATAGTGACCTAGAACCACATTATCGTATGAGATTATCTAGGACTGACCACCCTAGAATGGATCATTGTTTGGGAATGATATAAGGGAGGTACCTTAGTTTCCCAATATTGCTGTATGAAAAGGACTAATAACAACTCAGTAATCACGTTCATAACATAGCATTGCATGTGCCTGGCGTTGTGGAGCACTGAGGGATGAACACATGTGGCGGACATAAGATGGTGTCGCACGAGGGAGCATTGGCGAGGGCATGCATCATGTCTGCATTCCATACTTACATTAATAAGAGTATTTAGGAGTGTTTGTTTATACTGCTTTATCATTACTGCTTGACTGAATTGATAACATGTTAACTTATGCTTTATCGTTCCACTAAGTTAGCTACTCACTCCCACGTTACGAGACAGTGTTCTGGACACCCACCAGACTCTATCTTAGATGTAGGTATCGACGAGACGCAGGAGGCTGAGCCTGATTACTATGATGATCAGGATGAGTTCTCATACATGCAGTTCTCTGGAGGCTTCGCTTAGGCCATTCAGATGATGGGGCTATAGGGTTTACCATTATAGTTGTACCATTTTTTTGGCATTTTGATTTTGAAACTAATACATGTATATGGTGACTCAGTAAGGTGTTCATACTCTGGAGATTGATTGTGACCGTTTCTGGCTTTATATACATTTATATACATCTTTCAGTCTTCCGCTTGCGTTTTATAATTTGATCTGGAGTATGAATTATTGTTTTGGTATAATCCCACTCATGATTATTGCACTAACATAGACAACATTCAATCATAAGCATTTATGTTGCATAAGTGATGTTTTGGAACTCGGGTGTTGAGTTGCTACTTGACCCCCGATTTTCACGGCGTTACAAGTTGGTATTAGAGCATGATTTGGATTAAACCAGACCTAGGTTATGGTCACATGACGTACGCTGACATATTTTGACATAGGAGGGTGCGAGAAAATGTAGAAACAGTCGTAGGTGTCCCAGTTTCACCAATCGGCCAAGTTCACTGAAATTGGTCATTTTGTTTGAGTCTGTACTCAACCGTGATCGCACAAGTTGACCCCAAAACACTTCTAAACCGTCAAACGACGGGTTTAGATCACAACTCACCCCATCCCAGCCGTCAAAAGTCGGTAAATACAAGTGTATATCAGAAACTTCCCAAAACGACCCGAAACGACTCAAAATGGAGTCGTGGGCATACCCACGCTAATCCAGAGGGATCCAGGGTGGGCCCCATACTTTTTTGGGGCCTAGGGGACAGGAGGGCCTCGCAGAAATGGCGAGCCCTTGCCAACTTGTCCAGGGAGTGGCGAGGGCCTCGCCGAGTTGGCGAGGCCTCACCGGTCAGCGGGTTCAGCCGGGCGGGCCGCTCGGGCCAATGATGTTTGGGGGTTAGGGTAACCCCCTGGTGTGTGGGCCATCGACTAAAACACCCCCAAACACACCCCTCCTTCACAAAACACACCTCTAAGCTCTCCCTTTCCCTTAAAGTTTCTGTTTCCTCTCTCAAACCTCCCCTTCAATCACCCAATCCGTCAATTTCTGTCATAACCCACTCACCTCCATCATTTACAGCAATACCTACCCCTTTACCCTCTTCATTTTCTCTCATTTGAGCTCTTACATCCCTCATTTGTGGCTCAAAATCGTGTAAGCTCTCTAACTCATCCCATCTCTTCACTTCCCTTCTTTAATTCTTGTCATTTGGGCCTTTACAACCTCCGTTGAGGCTCAAATTCATGGAGAATCAAAAACTCCAGCCCCTATTCCCCCTTATCTTCACTTTCTATGGCCCTCTTTGAGTTCATTGTGGCCATTTTCTTGATTTCCATTGTTCTTTCTCTCATGGAAAAGAGAAAGGGGGCCGTGGATGAGGCCGGGCTTAGTCGCCCTATACGTTCAAGGAGGCCGAGAGGCGCCGCCGTGAGCACAAGTGCCAATCGAGAGTTTTGGACGAAGCGAGATCTTGATCCCCAGGCTCCTGTTGGAAGGGCTCTGTTGGCAGAGCTGTCTCATGGAGTATATGAGGACCGTAGGGTCCTTTTTGAAGCTCAAGTGGATGGGCGGCTCTTTGGGGAATATCCGTTGTTCGAGTTCCTAGAAGGGGCCCATTGGGGTCCATTATTTAATGGAGGGTCTCGTGCCAATGCGAGCACTATCCGAGCTTTCTATGCCAACATTCATGAGCCTACGTTTGAACCCCTACAGTTCCAGATCCCATGTGGAAGGGATCGGTTGGCCACAGTTGATGTCAGATTGATATCTCGACTTCTGAATGTGCCTCTTGGCGAGGTGCATGCTAGCGAGCTAAATCTGAGGAATGCACGTGAAAGGGATCACCGCACACGTTTCCTTTGTGGCCGACTGGTCCAGTGGCAGCCGAACAAAAGTCTTCTAGCGACCAATATGTCTAATGACTTCCGTTTACTCCATCACATCTTCACGTTCAACGTCTACCCTAGGTGGAACAATTGCAGTGAGTGTACGTACCTCATGGTAGATTTCCTGTATCAAGTGGGGCAGAGAGCGAACCTGTGTGTGCCTACGTTCATGTTGCGACAGATAATCAATACGGCATCTCCGCTAGAAGGACTGATTCGCTCCCCTTTGGCTGACACATATGCAAGATTGCGCGTGAGTTTGGCTACAGTCTTGGGGCGGAGATGCCGGTGCCGGTTCATCACATTGGCGAGACTACCCTCAACCAGATGGAGATTGGGCCACGGCAGCGCCAAGCTCGACTTGAGGAGAGCGATGATGAGATAGAGAGAGAGGAAGAAGAGAGTGAGGAAGAAGATGAAACTAAGATAGAAGAGGAGGAACAGGAAGAAGAAGAAGAAGATGAAGAGGAGGCCCAAGATACAGAGGAGAGCTCACCGCCTATGGCACCAGAGCAGGAAGCTGATCAAGCTGCTAGGGATGCTGTATAGCCCAACTTGAGGAGGGTCAGGCTCTCCTACATCAAGACATTATGGATTTTCGGGACCTCGTGAAGCATCAGTATAAGAAGGTGACTCACACCTTGAAGTCTATCCTGTGCTGCTTGCAGGATAAGGGTGCCCTTCCTCCATCGCCAGACTCGGATGCTTAGTCATTCATGCCGGCGTCTTGCAGCTCGTTTTGGATACTACTCCTACAAAGGGAGTGAGGGTCATCACTGCCACAGGGACTTTCTCTGATGTTTCTAGTATGTGTGTGATGAGGGTCAAATATTGCATATTAGACCCCGACTATTACCTGCTTTTACCAATATGATAATGTTTAACGGGATATTTTAATTGTGTTTTTATTGCAGAGTGTAATTAAGAGTGTTAACTGAAAAAAGAGTATTAAAAGCGTGGATTTGATGCCCCAAAGTCACCAGAGCAAGGGTCAGACTCCAGAGGACTAATATTGAAGGATTTACACGCCATAGATCTGAGGAAATCAAACCATTCACGTTAAAGAGGCCCGAAACTGGTGCAGAATGTAAGATCATAGGGTTCCCATCATCTGATTGGCTTGAAACTTCATGCGTGGTCTGAGGGCCACAAATAAACCGTACATATTAAATTTCAACCATTGGATATCTCGAGAAATGGGCCAACGGACAGATCAGCTCATTAATCTCCAATTTTAGGCCCACTTGATATCTCGAACTGCCTCAACTTTGGTCTTGACGGTTTAAACAGGGAGAAAAAGTGAATAGATGGATTTGATTTTTCAAAAACATCACAGTGGGCCCCATACATGATGCATGTACACCATGCACATTCACGCCTGCGCGTGTACAGGACCCGCCAGTCGGTCCAAGTGGGCGCTGACCCGCGTTTAAGTGAAAACGGCAGTTGCCGTTTTTGGCTCCAGCGTAACCGACGGATGGCGTCTGTTTTGCGGACGCTAGTGGTCCCACCCATCACCCATACGGCTCATCCAATCCGTCCACCGTGTAGAGGGATTCGAGAGCTTCAAAACCATGCTGATACTTTACACCCATGCGTGTACACGTGTGCAGCACAGAGGCCACAAACGGACTGCCCTGCTACGTTCAAAACTGATCTTTTTGTGATTTCTTCTCTGGGCCGCGTCAATGGACATTCAAAACCACCCATTTTTTACTGAAATTTCATCCTGAATCCAATGGACAGGGTGATTTTCCAGAAAATACTTCTGTAGGGCCCACCAATCACGACAGCGAAAGGGTGAGAAAGGTTTCATACATATTAGGAAATCTGGTTTTCCAGGCGATTGTGGGCCACCATCTTTGATCATATGGTAGATCTGAACCGTCCATCATGTAGAGGACCCAAGACAGTCCTAAGGAACAGTGTTTTTTTGGAATTTGAGCGAGGAAAGTGCTGTGTTTCGAGACCCCGAACTTGGCTACGAAAAGGCTTTCTCTGCGCGTGCGACAACTTTCCAAATCCGATTTTCTCCACTCCAGCAGTTATAAAAAGGGTTTTAGACGTGGGAGGCAGGGAATTCCAGATCCGGAGTAAGGGAGAGAAGAAAGAGAAGAAAGAGAAGAAAGAGAAGAAGGATGTTTTCTTTATATTTCATTTAACCTTCTTTTATTTGAATTCATGGCTTGCTAATCTCTCAGCTAGGGCTGAGATGAAACCCCTAATTTGAATATCCATTGTTATATGTTAAATTTACTTTAATTTGATTGAATTATTTCTTTCTCTAGTGTGCTTGATTAGTTTAAACTCTGTACTTCTCCATCTATGAACTTGACCAGAGTCTATATATGGATGTTGTCTGGATGCTTATTCTAGGTGCTTGTGTTTGATCATGAACAGGTTTCCTATAGAGGAAGGAACAGGGTGCTTTAATGAATTATACATTCTATGTGCCCAATCAAGGACACAGATTATGCTTTCTTTATATAAGTTGTATCAATCTAGATTAGGGTGAATCAACAGATAAAACAAGGGATAGGATAATTAGGGGTGGATTCGAAAGTCCTAATGCTCTCTCTGATTGAATTTTCTTCCCCGTTTTCAATTGTTTTTCATAGAATTATGCTTAGTAATTCGCTCCATTATTTGTTGGATTAGTTAAGGAGAATCACAGATTTGAATTGTGACGACCAGTCCTCATGGGAACGATCTCGTAATACATACCATATCTACATTTGATTCGTATACTTGCGAGTTTAAAAATCATTTAAATCATGTTGGTTTAAATAAAACATCAAGTTTTTGGCGCCATTGTCGCGGACTGTTTCGTTCCAAATTGAATTTAGGATTATCTCTTATCATAATTCTTAGCTTAGGATTTTACTGACTGTAGACTTAGAATTCATTTCTTTATTTTAGAAACTAACCTATTTCCTGTTTTATAGGGTCCTGACATATACTTCTAATTTGGTAACATCTTTCTAAATTCTCCATTCTTCTCTACTTTCTATTTTGAGAATTAGGTTTTTATTTTTTAGGAATTTTCTATTTTCTAACTTTGGATTTAGAAACTTTCTATTTTCTAGTTTTAGAAACTTTCCTTTTTAGAAACTAACCGTTGCTTAGGTTTAGTCTAACGTTATTTTAGGAAATCTAATCTATCTTTGTTTTTATTTTGTCTACAGAAATTAAGGAAGCTGAAAATAACACAGTCTTTAAAGAGGAGCTCTCAATCTGTCAATCATTGATCATCCCTTTTTCCGGGTTCTTTTCTTCCAATTCATGTTTTCATAGTTTCTTCTTATTTTTTTTTTTGGAATTCATAGTTTTTTAGTTCTAGTTTTATTGCTCTTAGGTTGTATCATAGTTTAGCTTTCTTGCATTGTAGTAATTTAGTTTATGCTAGGACATAGATCTTTGAATATAGAACTAGCACCTTTTGATCCTGAAATAGAAAGAACACTTCGTGAAAGATTGAGAAAAAATCTAGTTGAAATGGCAAACGAGAATGAAGTTAAAGCTCTTAGAGATTATTTAGCTCCTGTCCAATTTAATGCGCCTTCATGCATAGTGTTGCCAGCCACTACGGCAACACTTTGAACTTAAACCTGGGGTCATACAATTGTTGCCATCCTTTTATGGGTTAGACAAGGAGGACCCATATCATCATGTAAAAGAATTCTTAGACATTTGCTCCACTTTTAAGTTCCAAAACTTCTCAGACGATTCGATTCGCCTACGCCTGTTTCCTTTTTCTTTGAAGGATAAGGCGAAAGCATGGTTGAATTCTCTAGAAGTTGGATTTATCACTACATGGGATCACCTGTCTAGGAAGTTCTTAAACAAATTCTTCCCAGTTCACAAAACTAATGCTCTCCATAGAGAAATCACTAATTTCACACAAAAAGAGGGTGAGCACTTTCATGAATGTTGGGAAAGATGGAAGGACTTACTTCTTAAATGTCCACACCATGGTTTTGAAAAGTGGCAACAGGTTCAATACTTCTATGACGGTTTGACACTCCAGAACCGTCGCATGGTTGATGCCACCAGTGGAGGGTCATTCATGACCAAAAGTGATGTCGAAGCGTGGAATTTCTTTGAAACCTTGAGTGAAAATTCTCAGCAATTGAACTATTCAAATAGAGGTGACAGAAGTCCCCAACCACAGAAGAGAGGTGATATATATGAGATAGGAGTCACGCCAGATCTCTATGCCAAGATTGATGGCCTGACAAAGAAGGTTGATGCTCTGATGTTGCATAATGGACCTCCACAAACAGCTCAAGTCGAGGCATGTGCCATATGTTCTAGTCCTGCCCATCCTACGCAGTCTTGTCCATCTGGTGCAGCATCCTCAGAACTTCTTTCTGAACAAGTACATGCAATGAACACTTTTCATAGACCTGGAAATAATCCTTACTCAAAAACTTACAACCCAGGTTGGGTTAGGCATCCAAATTTCTCTTGGGCAAAAGGACCACAACAAGGAGGACCATCTGGAAATCCTCCCATACAACCTTACCCTCAAGCTGGCAATCAACAAGTTCAACAGTCTCCGCAATATCAACAAGTCCCCTCACAATTATGGAAACCATCCCTTGAAGAAACACTCAATCTTTTTGTGCAGAGTTCTCTCCAATTCCAAAAAGACACCCAACAAACCTTACTAGCCAACCAGTAAAGCTTACATGCAAATGCGCAATCCATTGCCAAGCTGGAAGTACAAATGGGTCAACTAGCTACCACATGGAATGAGAGAGAGAAAGGTAAGTTCCCTGGTAAACCTGTGGCTAATCCAAAGGGACAGTATGAGATTGGCTCTAATTCCAACCAAGGGCAATATCATGAGCAAGCCAAATCGATCACTATCCTTAGGTCAGGCAAATAAATAGACAATAGAATAGAGATGCCTAGGGATGAATCAAATTCCAAAGTAGAAGATCAAGATGAAGCAGAGAGACACACTAATGCATCCAAAGCAAAAAAACTCTCTGACTCTCCAAGAGCCACTAATCTGCTACCCTACGTGCCCAAAGCACCCTTTCCTCAACGTCTGGCACCAATAAAGAAAAGAAACAACTTTGATAAAATCTTGGATATGTTTAAAAAAGTGCAAGTCAACATTCCGTTGCTTGATGCTATCAAGCAAGTCCCTGCTTACGCTAAGTTTCTTAAAGATTTATGCACTCAAAAGCGTAAGCAGAATGTTCATAAGAAAGTCTTCCTTGCAGAGCAACTCAGCTCCATGATTCAACATAACACCCCTCCTAAATTTAAGGTCCAGGAGCTCCCACCATTTCTTGCGTCATAGGAGATCATAAGATCGGGAAGGCATTGCTTGATTTAGGGGTGAGCGTCAATTTGTTACCATATTCAATTTATGAGTAGCTAGGACTTGATGAGTTGAAACTGACTAAAGTAACATTACAACTAGCTGATAGATCTGTCAAGGTGCCCCGAGGTATTATTGAAGATGTGCTAATCTAGGTTGATAAGTTTTATTTTCCAGTGGATTTCATCGTTATAGATACCCAGCCTGTCCAGAATCCGACTAGTCAAATCCCGGTCATCTTGGGTCATCCATTTTTGGCCACATCTAATGCTATTATAAATTGCAGGAATGGAGTTATGAAGTTGTCCTTTGGTAATATGAATATTAAACTCAATGTCTTTAATGCTGGACAACAATCCGCAAATTTGGAAGACATATTTGAAGCGGATATGATCGAGAGTCTAGTGCAGGACTCCTTCCGTAAATCTTTTGAAGATCCACTTGAGACCTGCTTAGCACAATATGGCATGGATTTTGACATAGATAGTCCCATCCATGAAGTCAATGCATTGCTCGATTCTACTCCTATAATGGAGACTTCAAAATGGAAAGCGAAAGTGGAACCTCTTCCACCCTCTCAGTCCAAATTGGTTCCATCTGTTGAAAAACCACCTAATCCTGACATTAAACAATTACCTGAAAATCTCGAGTATGCATTGTTAGGTCCCTCTGAGACTCTGCCTGACAGCACAGTTTCCAACTCTGAGAAGGCAAAGGAGAGCAGGCTGCTTAATGTTCTTAGAGCATATAAGGCAGCAATTGAACGGAAGATAGTGGAAATACAGGGAGTATGCCCCACTGTATGTATGGATCATGCTGCGGAAATGTCGTGTGAAATGCAAAGGAAGCATGATCCTAACATGGAAGAAGTCGTTCGAGCAGAAGTCCTTAAATTATTTGATGATAGTATCAATTACCTCATTTCAGATAGCACAGTTCATGGGAACTCACATCACTTGTCTGGGATTGGTTAATCAAGGTGTTGAGGTAATTTCTATGGCGGACTTGGTTATAAAGATTAGTTAATTCATTGTCCGTTCTTGTCTGGCTGAAGATGTTAAACTTAGCGCTCCTGGGAGGCAACCCAACCTTTTTATTTTCTTTTATTTCTTTTTCCTAGTTAGTTAGTTCAATGTTTGTGAGTATCATTTCTGCAAACCCTCACGAGACTATAACTCGTCCACTATGGGTAATTTAGGGGTTTAAAGGCTTGTTGCATAAGCTAAATGCAATCGAGAGCACCTGCGAAAGTGGTATAGGTAGGATCTTTTTTTGTGATTTTATTTTTGTTATTTTTGCTTTTGTTGATTTCTCTCTTGTGCTGACTCGCTTTTACGTTGATATTTTTGAGAAAGCCTCTTAATTCTCCGTCCAGGTACTATCTTTCCATCACTCCCCTTTTATTTTCGTTGTCCCATGTGCATTGCATGCTTATTTCTTTTACATTGAAGACAATGTAGATTTAGGTTGGGGGTGGGCGATTAGGTTACCTAATCAGTATTTTTTTAGTCTTGAGCACAAATTGTGAAATTTTTTAAATTTTTCTGGAATTTCTTGTGCATTTGAAGTGATTTTGAAGGATAGTTGTGATTTGAGAATTACAAAATACGTGATGTTGGTAATTTATGACTCTTGGATTCAGTATCTGTTAGTTTTCACAGTTAAGTTCGAGTTATTAATCCATGATTGGAAGTTGTAAACATTGATTGAGTCATGATTACACATATTACATCTAGCTTACACATTAAGGTTCCGGTTCGATAATTGAATGATTAACTTGGTTATCACTAAGCTTGAAAGGAACTAGCTTGAAAAACATAATTCTAGCATCAGTTTATAAAGAAGAATTGAAAGGGTAAGTCGAATAATCTTTACCATAGGTTTGCTCTTATAAGTGTAGATTCAATTCCCCATGGTTGACATATACAAAAAAAAAAAAAAAAAAAAAAAAACAGTTAGGCGACAAGTGTTCACCATAGGTTTGCTCCCTATAGGTGAGGATTTGATTCCCTTCCTTGACGTTACTATTCATGAAAAAAATCAAAGGCTAATAGAATGAAAAAGGCAAGTGTTGGTTTCAGTTTTCATGAATTTCGTTGTTAAATACCAATGGTATCATGAAATTGACAATTGGATCTCTTAATGTTTATAAGTCGAGATTACACTTCACATTTATGGAGCTCGATGTTCAGAATTGTTCTAATTAATGGATTAATAGTTTGAACTTAATTATGAAATTTGATGTGAAGCTTGATTCCAGGAGAAAATTTCACTCACCATTTATGAATTTTCGATTCTCAACTATTTGTTCACAAATAATTCGAGTTTACAGGAGTTGTCGTATATTTCTAAAAAAATTATTTTTCGCATATTTTACTCGGGACTAGCAAAATGCTGGTTGGGGGTTGTGATGAGGGTCAAATATTGCATATTAGACCCCGACTATTACCTGCTTTTACCAACATGATAATGTTTAACGGGATATTTTAATTGTGTTTTTTGTTGCAGAGTGTTAACTGAAAAAGAGTATTAAAAGTGTCGATTTGATGCCCTAAAGTCACCAGAGCAAGGGTCAGACTCCAAAGGACTAATATTGAAGGATTTACACACCATGGATCTGAGGAAATCAAACCATTCACGTTAAAGAGGCCCGAAACTGGTGCAGAATGCAAGATCATAGGGTTCCCATCATCCGATTGGCTTGAAACTTCATACGTGGTCTGAGGGCCACAAATAAACCATACATATTAAATTTCAACCATTGGATATCTCGAGAAGTGGGCCAACGAACAGATCAGCCCATTAATCTCCAATTTCAGGCCCACCTGATATCTCGAACTGCCTCAACTTTGGTCTTGATGGTTTAAACAGGGAGAAAAAGTGAATAGATGGATTTGATTTTTCAAAAACATCACAGTGGGCCCCGTATGTGATGCATGTACACCATGCACATTCACGCCCGCTTGTGCATAGGACCCGCCAGTCGCTGACCCGCGTTTAAGTGAAAACGGCAGTTGCCGTTTTCGACTCCAGCGTAACAGATGGATGGCATCTGTTTTGCGGATGCTAGTGGGCCCCACCCATCACCCATACGGCTCATCCAATCCGTCCACCATGTAGAGGGATTCGAGAGCTTCAAAACCATGCTGATACTTTACACCCATGCGTGTACACGTGTGCGGTACAGAGGCCACAAACGGACTGCCCTAATACGTTCAAAACTGATCTTTTTCTGATTTCTTCTTTGGGCCACGTTAATGGACATTCAAAACCACCCATTTTGACTAAAATTTCATCCTGAATCCAATGGACGGGGTAGATTTTCCAGAAAACACTTCTGTGGGGCCCACCGATCACGACAGCGAAAGGGTACGAAAGGTTTCGTACATATTAGGAAATCCAGTTTTCCAGGCGGTTGTGAGCCACTATCTTTGATCATATGGTATATCTGAACCATCCATCATCTAGAGGACCCAAGACAGTCCTAAGGAACGGTATTTTTTTGGAATTTGAGCGAGAAAAGTACCGTGTTTTGAGACCCCAAACTTGGCTACAAAAAGGCTTTCTCTGCATGTGCAACAGCTTTCCAAATCTGATTTTCTCCACTCCAGCAGTTATAAAAAGGGTTTTGGACATGGGAGGCAGGAAATTCTAGATCCGGAGCAAGGGAGAGAAGAAAGAGAAGAAAGAGAAGAAAGAGAAGAGAGATAGAAGGATGTTTTCTTTATATTTCATTTAACCTTCTTTTTATTTGAATTCATGGCTTGCTAATCTCTCAACTAGGGCTGAGATGAAACCCCTAATTTGAATATCCATTGTTATATGTTGAATTTACTTTAATTTGATTGAATTATTTCTTTCTCTAGTGTGCTTGATTGGTTTAAACTCTGTACTTCTCCATCTATGAACTTGACCAGAGTCTATATATGGATGTTGTCTGGATGCTTATTCTAGGTGCTTGTGTCTGATCATGAACAGGTTTCCTATAGAGGAAGGAACAGGGTGCTTTAATGAATTATACATTCTATGTGCCCGACCAAGGACACAGATTGTTCTTTCTTTATATAAGTTGTATCAATCTAGATTAGGGTAAATCAACAGATAAAACAAGGGATAGGATAATTAGGGGTGGATTTGAAAGTCCTAGTGCTCTCTCTGATTGAATTTTCTTCCCTGTTTTCAATTATTTTTCATAGAATTATGCTTAGTAATTCGCTCCATTATTTATTGGATTAGTTAAGGAGAATCACATATTTGAATTGTGACGACCAGTCCTCATGGGAACGATCTCGTAATACATACCATATCTACATTTGATTCGTATACTTGCGAGTTTAAAAATTATTTATATCATGTTGGTTTAAATAAAACATCAGTGTAAGGGCTGCTCGATAGACTTAGGTGGCAGAATGATACTAGTTGACCTGATTATCATCCCCCTAGTTCACTACGACGTCATTTTCGGTATGGACTGGCTCACTGAGATGCGAGCAAAGATCGATTGTGAGACTAGGATGGTTACAGCCCACGGACTGAAGGGCACGACTTTTACTTTCCCTGTTCAGGTCAGTCACGTTTCTCGATTGAGATGCTACGCTTCTTCACTGAAGAATATTGATGGTCCGACGCTTGTGGATACGCCCATAGTTCAGAATTTTACGGATGTGTTTGAGACGATTCCTGGTTTGCCTCTTCGGTGCGAGATCGACTTTACCATTGATCTTACGCCTGGTGCGACACCCATTTCATTACAGATGTATCGCATGCCTCCATATGTGTGGAGGAATTAAGGAAACAGATTGACGAATTAGTAGAGAAGGGCTTCATACGACTCAGTATGTCTCCTTGGGGAGCACCTGTGTTGTTTGTCAAGAAGAAAGATGGGTCGCTACGATTATGTATTGATTAGCGCAGGTTAAACCAGTTGACCGTGAAGAACAAATATCCTTTGCCTAGGATAGACGACCTGTTTGATCAGTTGAAGGGGGCAAAGTATTTTTTGATGATCTATTTACAGTCAAGGTATCATCAGTTGCACGTCAGGGATGAAGACGTGCAGAAGATGGCTTTCAGGACATGTTTTGGGTATTACGAGTTCCATGTGATATCGTTCGGTCTTACGAACGCACCGGCCGTGTTCATGGACTTGATGAACCAGGTATTTCAGCCATTTCTATACTGATTCGTCATCGTATTTATAGATGACATCCTAATATACTCCACGAGTCGGGAAGAGCACGAGGAACACTTACATGCAGTCCTAGATACTCTGAGAAAGAACCAGTTGTTCGCGCAGTATAAGAAATGTGACTTCTGGCAGGAGGGAGTCAAGTTCCTGGGACATGTAGTGTCCAAGGAAGGGATAGTGGTGGACCTTGCTAAGGTAGCTGCCGTTCAGAACTGGAAGCAGCCTGGTTCGGTTACTAAGGTGAGGAGTTTTCTGGGCCTGGCAGGCTATTACCGATGATTCATTTGAGACTTCTCGAATATAGCCAGATTGTTGTCACAGTTGACACGAAGGGATCTGAAGTTCGGCTGGAATGAGAAGGCGAAAACAGCTTTTCAAGAGCTGAAGGACAGACTGACGTCCGCCCCTGTGCTAGTATTGCCAGAGCAAGGGGTTAAGTACACTATATATACTGACGCGTCTCTTATTGGTTTGAGTTGTGTCCTTATGCAAAAGGACAGGGTGATTGCGTATGCCTTGAGACAATTAAGGAAGCATGAGGAGAATTACCCTATGCACGACCTTGAGTTAACAGCGGTCATATTCGCATTGAAGCTCTGGAGACATTACCTCTATGGAGAGGAGTTCGAGATTTTCTGCGACCACAAGAGCCTAAGTATATATTCACTTAGTAGGACTTGAATATGAGGTAGCGCCGATAGATGGAGACCTTGAAGGACTTCAAGTTCGACGTTTCCTACCATCCTGGCAAGGCCAACCTTGTGGCAGACGGGTTGAGTCGCAAGAAGGCTATAGCATTTACGGCTCTGCTGATGATAGCAGAGTGGGATATGTTGGAGTTCGTGCGGGACTTCGAGTAGAAACTCAGTGGAGGAACCATTCGAGTGTGTCGCACACGTTCGAGTGCGGCCACTTATTGATGACCAGATTATTGAGGCCCAGAAGGGCAACGAGCGGTTGTCTGAGCTTCGAGAGTAAGCTAGTGATGATATGGACTCCGAGTGGAGAGTTGGCGCAGATGGGGGCCTATAATACCGTGGCCGCCTATGCGTCCTAGATATTCAGGACTTGAGACAGGAGCTTCTCGAGACTGCCCACAGATCGAAGCTTGCGATGCATCCTGGTCGCACGAAGATGTATCAGGATATGAAGCGATCATATTGGTGGGACAATATGAAGGTTCATATAGCAGAGTATGTTTCCTGTTGTCTCACGTATCAACAGGTCAAGGCCGAGCATCGCCGACCTCCTAGACTCCTTCAGCCCATGCCCATAGCTGAATGGAAGTGGGACTTCGTCTCTATGGACTTCATCTTGGGGCTACCAAAGTCGAGAAAGGATTATAACTCTATTTGGGCGATCGTGGACCAGTTGACCAAATCGGCTCATTTTCTCCCTATCAGAGTGACGAACTCTGCAGATGACTTAGCTAGGTTGTACATCAAAGAAATAATGTGTCTGTATGGAGTTCCCTTAGAGATCGTGTCAGACCGCAACACGTTATTCACGTCTATCTTCTGGACTCATATCCAGGAAGCGATGGGTGTGAAGTTAAAGTTCAGTACTGCGTTTCACCCTCAAACTGACGGGCAGACAGAGCGGGTGAATCAGATTTTAGAAGATATGCTGCGGGTTTGTGTTTTGGACTTCAAGGACAGTTGGGATGACTGCCTCCTGTACGCAGAGTTCACCTACAACAACAGTTTTCAGGCAAGTATTGGCATGACTCCTTACGAGGCCTTATATGGGAGCCCTTGTAGAGCACCGCATTGCTGGGTAGAGGTTGACGAACACAGTTTGGTTTGCCCAGAATTAGTATAGGCGACCTCAGAGAAGATCGACATTATCAGGCGTTGACTCTTGATGGCCCAGAGCAGACAGAACAGTTATGCCGATACAAGGCGGCGACCACTTGAGTTTGAGGTTGGAGTTCATGTATTCCTCAGAGTTTCCCCTATGAAGGGAGTTCTTCGGTTTGGGAAGAAGGGGAAGCTTACGCCGCGGTTCATTGGCCCATTTCAGATACTTGATCGAGTGAGAGTGGTGCCATATCGTCTCGCTTTACCCACAGCACTCGTGGGCGTGCACAACGTATTTCATGTATCTATACTGAAGAAATACATCCCTGATCCTTCACACATCACCCATTGGGAGCAGGTGCAGTTGAATGAAGATGCTACATATGTACTGCGTCCAACGCATATCCTAGATAGGAAGGAGCAGGTGTTGCTCAGTAAGGTGATTCCACTCGTGAAGGTATTGTGGACGCATTATATAGAGGAAGCTACCTGGAAGATAGAAGCCGAGGTTAGAAAGAATTACCCTCAGCTTCTCGAGGAGTACGAAAAGATTCTAATTTCGAGGATGAAATTTTTCCTTAAGGGGGGTAGATTGTAACGATTCAGAAAATCCCGTACAAAGGCCCGAGTATCACCTCAAGCAGAAATCACTCAGGACCAAATCCTTTAGAAATTAGACAAGGATTAACTAGTGTTAAACTAGATTACATACGAAATCCACACTAATCACTTTAAATACGATCTACAAGACCCAAAACTTGTGGAATCGTTGACGCTACATTACCCAAAAATTTAGGATCAATCTCAGTACCCGGCTGCACTTGGGAGCATCACGAAACTCCGTATTAGATCAGGACCGCACATCGAAAGTCTGAATAATGTGAGGTTATAAAATTAGGACCACCTTGTTGGGCTTGACAACTATCTCGGAAATCAAAAACAAATAGTGTCCCAGGGCTATTCGCTTGAACCCGGAGTGAGGAGTGTGAGAAAACATGGTTTTCTTTTGAAATTAAATCCAATTTAAGTAATCAGAGACTTGTCGCTTGCGGGCCAAATATAAGCAATCAGACCGTCAGAATCTGACCCAAATACACCCTCGGATCAGGGAACATTTTCCATGCAAGTCCGTGTACTTGAAACCCTGATCGAGTTTCAGTGACCGTTGAACTGAAACTGGTCCGCCACGTGTGATCTGGGAACCTGACTGGAACGAAAACTTAACTCGACCTAGATCCAAGGTCAGTGAGCTTAAGTCCGACCTTTGGCTCAAGGGGGGGCTCCAGAAGTGCTCTATTGAGACAAAATAGTCCATATTTGGACATAACCTAAGTATATCATGGCCCTGAGTCTATTTTCATGAGTTCTGGGCCTATATAAGGACCTTAAACCCTCACTCTCTCATCCCATACGAATTTGAGGAAACCCTAGGTGAGAGAGAGAGAGTAAAGAGAAAGAAAGTGTGGGAGAAGTGGGAGAAAGATCCTGTTGCTCTAACTTGCTACCATACGTGCTTAGCCACCACCGTCTAATCATTATTCCGGCGATTCTGTCTTCGTTCTTAGGTAAGAAAACCCTAACCCTAACTTGTTCTAGGGATTCAACTGTTACAAGTAGCGAGATAGCTGACTTAATTCATGCTATAGGTTGTTGTGCCGCCGTAGACGAAGACTTAGAGATTCTATCGACTTCGTTACGCTTCTACGGTGTAAGGTGCAGACTATAGATGCTTAAGTTATGGTTTTCAATGCTTTCAATGTCAAATAATGATAGATTCATGATCTGGGTGTTATTTCACATGCAAAATGCGATGTTCGTTTTGCAATTCAGTTACGTATGCAAATTATGACGTTTAGTGTATTTTGTATATTTGTAGAAAATACCGTATACGTATAAAATATGGAAGTGTGTTTGCCATGATTAAGTACTGTGTGTATATGCTATATATATGTGTAATACTTACTCAGCGAAAGGATTCGCTCTAATACATGTTTTGGCTAATATACGTTACGTATGTTAAATAAGTGTAGTCTAAGTGTTGGTGAAAATGCTTGTATGAGTAAGTACTTAGGAGATAGTGTTTTAGGTAGGTGTTGAGAGAGGATTCTCAACTACCTTAGAGATGTATATGATTTCCTCCATGTAAGTTGTTTAGTTTAATCATTTACTTATGAAATATATGTGCTTGAATTTCCTGTTTAAGTGGTGTTTTATAACATGCTTGTTATCATGTTTGAATTACTTAGTTAATTCTGCTCTGATTACTCTATATGCTTTCTGGTTAGTGATTGGGGCTATGATATAGTCTAGGCAATCAGTAACAGGCTTGAGTTCGTGGCTGAGATTTATTCGCCACTTAAGATGGGTTTGACGAACCTGAGTCGTACTAAAGTTGTCGGTAGTGGTTAGGCCACACAGAGTATTTACGCACTTCATGTCGCTCAACTCAACGTGCGCTCATGCTAGTCGAGCTCTTCAAGTAACCCGATCTGCCGATGTATGTTCACCATATATGGACGCCTCTGTTTGAACCTAAGGTACCCAACTCCCCAGTGAATCCCACTTAACCTTAGTACCTTAATCTGCTAAGACTCATGAGCTGGGCATGGTGGTATGGGACACCGTGGTCGAGCTGTCGGCCTACGCTGGGGCGATGTGCCTCCCCGTAGTGACCAGTGAGTAACCCAGACTCGTGAGCCGAATACGGTGGTATGGGACACTGTATTCGAGCTGTCAGCCTACACTAATTTGGTGATAGGGGAGTGGTGTAACGATTACATGTAATAGCCCTGACAGCCCTTTGTAGTGACCTCGAGTATACTTTAAATCTGCGGTGAGGCGACGATTCTTCCCATAGTAAACAGAGTATAAACTAGGCCTGCATTGATAAGGTGATAGGGGAGCGGTGCAACGAGTGCGTGCAATAGCCCTGGCAGCCCTTTACAGCGACCTAGAACCGCATGATCGTATGAGATTATCTAGGACTGACGACCCTAGAATGAATCATTGTTTAGGAATGATAAAAGGGAGGTACTTTAGTTTCCCAATACTACTGTATGAAATGGACTAATAACAACTCGGTAATCACGTTCATAACATAGCACTGCATGTGCCTGGCGTTGTGGAGCACTAAGGGATGAACGCATGCCGCTGACATAAGATGATGTCGCACAAGGGAGCATTGGCAAGGGCATGCATCATGACTGCATTCCATACTTGCGTTAATAAGAGTATTAAGGAGTGTTTGATTGTATTGCTTTATCATTACTGCTTGACTGAATTGATAACATGTTAACTTATGCTTTATCATTCCACTAAGTTAGGTACTCACTCCCACGTTACGGGACGGTGTTCTGGACACCCACCAGACTCTATCTTAGATGTAGGTATCGACGAGACGCAGGAGGCTGAGCCTGATTACTATGATGATCAGGATGAGTTCTCCTACATGCAGTTCTCTGGAGGCTTTGCTTAGGCCATTCAGATGACGAGGCTACAGGGTTTACCATTATAGTTGTACCATTTTTTGGCATTTTGATTTTGAAACTAATACATGTATATGGTGACTTAGTAAGGTGTTCATACTCTGGAGATCGATTGTGACCATTTCTGTCTTTATATACATTTATATACATCTTTCAGTCTTCCGCTCGCGTTTTATAACTTGATCTGGAGTATGAATTATTGTTTTGGTATAATCCCACTCATGATTATTGCACTAACATAGACAACATTCAATCATAAGCATTTATGTTGTATAAGTGATGTTTTGGAACTCGGGTGTTGAGTTGCTACTCGACCCCCAATTTTCAGGGCGTTACAGAATTAAATCCAAAGATTAAATGGACCGCACCACAAATACCAGCATGGATGGGAACGGATTGGCTTCTCCCCTGCCACCCGCTTGTTGGCTAGTATTCGGTGCTATGTGGGCCCCACCATGATGTATGTATTTCATCCATTTTTACTGATCATTTTAGGGCTTGATAGGGATATAAACCTAAGGTGGACCACATCATAGGAAAACAATATTGATTGGATATCCACCATTAAAATCCTCTTAAGGCCCACAGTACTGTTTATTTGACATCCAATCTGTTGATTAGATCATACAAGCCCTGATGAAGGGAAAAAACAAAGATCAGCTTGATCCAAAACTTTTATGGCCCCAAAAGGGTTTTAATGGTAGACGTTCAATCCCTCACTGTTTTTTTCACTGTGGTCCACTTAATGGTTAAATCTGTCTTATTTTTTGTCTTAAGCCTTACGACGAGCTCGCCAGTTGGATGGACGGTTTGGATATACCTCATGATGAGACCCATAAAACTTGCTGACGTAAGCCAACTATTCATCTCCTTCATTTGACGGGAAATGGAATGGCTACTCCCCCTGCCACCAACCCCGTAGCTGGTGGTCGATGCTTTGTGGGCCTCACTATGATGTACGTGTTTCATCTATTCTGTTCATCCATTTTTTCAGATTATTTTACAGTTTTATAACAAAAATTAGCGAGACATAAATCTCAGGTGGACCACACCACATGAAAACAATGGCGATTGGATATCCACCATTAAAATCCATCTTAAGCCCCACTGTACTGTTTATTTGACATCTAATCTATTGATTAGTTCATACAGGACCAGATGAAGGGAGAAACCAAAGATTAGCTTGATCCAAAACTTTTATGGCCCCCAAAAGGTTTTTAATGGTCCACGCTCAATCAACATTGTTTCCTATAATGTGGTCCATTTGAGATTGGGATATACCTCATTTTTGATCTTATACCAAAAAATTATCTGAAAAAAAATAGATGGAAGGTGTGGATGAAACACGTACGTCATGTTGGGGCCCACAAAGAACCGGCCACTGGCCATTGGCTGGTCGCCACTTTGAATGACGGATGCGGAAGGAGCCCTTGGTGTGAAGTTCCTACGTAAGGATGCTGGGTAGGGCCCAACACCATATGTTTGAAAAATCTACTTCGTTAATCTGTTTTTAGATATCATTTTAAGACAAGAGACCAAAAATTAGTTGGATCCAAAAATCAAGTGGGTCACACGATAGGAAATAGTGGCGAAACAAATACCTACGGTTGAAAACTTCCTAGGCTCCACCTTGATGTTTATATGCCATCCAAACAGTTGATAAGGTCATTAACACTGGGATGAAGTGAAAATACAAAAGAAACAAAAAAAGAAGCCTGAAATAAAGCTTTTTATGGCCGTAAGAATGTTTCAACGGTTCTCACTGAATCCCCACTGTTTCATCTCGTGTGGCCCACTTGAGTTTTGGATCCACTTAGTTTTTGGTATATTTTTCTAAAATGAGATCTATAAACGGATTGCGTAGTAGATTTCCCACAAACATGGTAGTGGGCCTCACCCAGCATCCTTTCGCATGAACTTATCTGCGAAAGGCTTTAGCATGCGGAACGCTCACCTGTGAACCAGTTCGCACAGACTATGTATGAAATTTTTTGAGAACTCATCACACATGATGAGTCTCTAAAATCTGAATGGTCCACATGAAGCAGAACCTCATAAAACCCCCTGGTATCAATTTTTACTTTGAACCAAGACTTCGGTGGGCCATGAAAAATGTAAACAGTTTCTTCCCTTGATTTGCATTTCTCTTTGCTATGGCCCACCAGAATATTAGATCAAGGTGAAAATTCACCCCCTTGGATTTCATGGGATTCTACATCTTATGGACCGTTTGGATTCAAGACCCATGACACGTGTGCACAGGTGTGCACGTGCGTAGGTGCGTAGGTGAGCATGCCTCCTTTAGCACGAAATCCATGTTTGAGCTTTGAAGACTCATTAGGGGCCCTGCCCCAACCTGTATCTGTTTCAACCCCTCTCATACATCTCCTCTCTCTCTTCCTTCAGATTTCTCGTTCCTCTCTCTCTTTCTGTCGATCTCTCTCCCTCCTCTCTCTCTTCCTGTCAATCTCTCTCTCTCTCTTCATGGTGAAAATTTGGTGACTCGCCTGATAGAAAAGGTGGATTTGAAGATCAGGTTAAATCATATTCAGACAGGTGAAAGTATTTCTTTCTCTCTCTCTCTCTCAATCTCTCTTAATATTAATGCCGATTTAGGAATTTGGGAGTTAGTAGTTTGTAAATTCCTGATTTGAATGTGGACCCTTATTTCAGGATCTGGAGATTTTAAGGTTTACAAATTTGAATGTGGACCCAAAATTGGGGATTTCGGGATTTTAGGATTTTGGGGATTTGTGGACTTTTAAAATTGGGGATTTTCTGATTTTGCAAATTGGGATTTTCTGATTTTACAATTATTTTTTTTCACATTTTGTTGCTGTTCTCTTTCTAATTTTCACGATGGATCCTAAAAATCAAGGCCACGCCATAAGGAATAATGTCAAATTATGTTAAATTTACTATATATGGCCAAGTTGAGTCTTGGAATATCCTGATTTTCAGGGAATCCATTCATCCCAGTGTGGTAAATCATATAAGTAGATTGGATGGCATATAAATATCAGGGTGGAACCTGTATGTACTTTGGACGATTTTAGTGGTGGGAATTACTATTTCAATTGTACCCCGACAGGTGTTGTCTTTGGTTTTGGAAGATTTTGGGTACCACCCACTCCGCATGGTCCATATAAGCAATTTGGATCATTGCAACATGCCCTGGATCTAGCTGCAGTTATGATATGTAGGTTGATGTGGTAAGTGACAAGCACTCAAAAGCAAGTTATGATAATGATGGTGGAAAAGGATTCATGTAGTTGACCCCAATTAGTTGGGAAAGGCTTAAATGATGATAATGATGGTCTTCCTTATTTTGCTTTAGGTCATTCAGGTTGGCAGCTGGTATACAGGAAGTCAAAGTTGAAATGGTAAATGGTTTCCTTTATTTACTCCATTTTTATACATGCAAATTGATTTTCACATTCTGTCCTACATTTGATATGATTGTGTGCCAGAAAATGATGTCCATCCCAAGCATTACAACAAATATGATGTTGAATTGTGGTGTCAATTATTTCTATTGTTAGTTATTATGTTGGAGGTAACTTCAATTTTTTTAGCTAGCGATATCGAGGGATTCATTGAGCTAACTAGATTGTATACAGGAACTAGGGTCCATTCAACTACAAGTCTACTTGTACTTCTAAGATGTGAAACTATAGATGAGCCTGAGTCTCTTCTTTTTTTCTTATCTTTGTTGATTTGTCCTAGGTTCCATTGTCTTTCATAAGGTTGATAAATTATTAGATATGGTGACAAGGCAGCTCAATTGAGTAGTTGCCTTGTAACCTTACATGCTTGCATTGATGTCTTCATCCTTGAACAAGCTTTGCATTGATGTCTTTATTTTGCACCCATGTATGTGAGTGGATAAGTGATGTCATTCTTGTAAAAAATTTGCAAACCATATTTGTTCTTAGTTTTTTTATTTATCCATTTTTGTGCTTACACTTCGGTTTTTCTTTTGCTTTTGAAGGTTTGCTAGGACTTTTAAGGAAATAGTGGGGAAACAAATGCCTACGGTTGAAAACTTCCTGGGCTCCACCTTGATGTTTATATGCCATCCAAATAGTTAATAAGGTCATTAACACTGGGATGAAATGAAAATACAAAAGAAAAAAAAAAAGTGGAGTTGTGGAGTTTGTACTCGAAAATTGTTAACGATGTTGTGGAGTTTGTACTCCAAAACTTCACAGAGATGAATAAACTTTGGGTCCGAATGCAGCATCAGGTTAGTTGAAATTTCAGAGAACTATCACCTGCTGTTGCATTTGGGAACAAACAGTAAGTGCATGCCATGAATGAAAAACTGAAGCATGGGGGCATGATTTTGTAGCATAGTCGTAGTTATGCTCATGTAGGTGTTATGGTGATTGTTGATCATTCATACTGTTAGGTGATCCTGAGTTGAGGCTTGGAATCGAGCTTTCTCATCTGCAGGGTCCTATCCGGGTGAAAGAGAAACGGGAGAGAACGGAACGAGCTTCGTGATCTTGTAATATCAGTAACTTGTTAGCACCACTATGCTGAAATGATTTGGAAATTTTAGTATTTCTTGATAAATGTTATTGTATTGTAGCTGATCTTTCCTTATTAGGTTGGAAAAAATCTGCATGTCCTCAGTCAGATAGAGGGTGTGGACCTTGATATGTACAAAGAGACTGTACTTCCCAGAGTCTTGGAACAGGTCAAATTCTCATATTTCCTTATTTTTTTCGCTTTCGAATATATATATATATATATATATATATATATATATATATATATATATATATATATATTGTGGTATAGAGACCTATGTTAGCTTAGCATTCTAATCCTCCTGTTGTGGAATTTGCATCCAAATTGGCTTCAACAGGTTGTGAACTGTAAAGATGAGCTTGCTCAATATTTCTTGATGGATTGTATAATCCAGGTCTTTCCAGATGAATACCACTTGCAAACTCTTGAAACATTACTAGCTGCATGCCCACAGCTTCAAGTTGGTAATTTGATCAGTGTTCCCATAATTTGAAAGAATATCAAGCAATCATTTTTTTTTCTTCGCGTAAAACCATTGCAATAATGTTCGCAAAATCATTTGAGAGATTGTTGTTGTTTGGCATGATCTTTTCTGTGCTCTTCATGTTTTATTCGTACCTAGGGATCAGAGTTTCTTGTTTTGATTTTGAGTTATGTGAGGTAGAAGAATGTTGAGCAAGTTTATTAGAAAAAAATTATGCCCTTAATTGGGCTTTTAAATCCATATAACTTTGTTCTATATTTTGTTGTTGATATATGGCCTAGCCGCTTAGGTATGGAGTCTTGTGCATTTCCTTCAATTGTTGTAAATATAAAGTATAAACCTTTTCTTAAGGTGCAGCTTGTACATCAGCATTATTTGTTGTTGGTTTGGCAATTATCAGGCTTGTATTAGATTACCCAGATGATCTTGCAATCTTTTATTATAGGGAATGATACAATTTGGACGCTCAATTTTGTTAGTTTGTTTCCTAGAATAGAAATAAGGACTCACTAAGAAGAAAATCTCATGTAAATATTAATGTTACTTTACATGGTTTATTAGAACATAGGATAACATAAGAATTCTCTTGCTGCAAAGAATATTTCTTATGATTTCTTTTAATTTTGTTTGGCTTCTTCTTTTCTTAGAAACGAAACCATGCCTCTCTTGCATTGAAGACAAATAACTAGACATGATTTGTACATGCTCATTCCTGAATAATATTTGTTTCTTACCAGAGTGTATTCAATGATCTGTTGATAAGATATCTAAATTCACTATTCTTTTGGTATTTTGATATTGTTTCAAGTCGAATTCCATCCAGAATAGTTGCAGAAGCAATCCAGGACTTCAAGTCTACTCTTAAGATGAGAAAGGCTCACCATCGAATTAAAAACAATCTGGTTATGGATTTGTTTCTTAATCCTTTGTGAATATGAGAATGGAATTTTGTTTAAAAACTTTAACATTGTGCAAATTTGTGCATAATACATGTAACATACAATAGTTGTACCAATTATGTTATTTCCCTTGCCTTTGTTTTTGCAGCCAACTGTTGACATCAAAACAGTGTTATCTCAACTAATGGACAGGTTGTCAAATTATGTTGTGTCAAGTTCAGAAGTGAGTTATCCACTTGAGGTTTCCTGGCTCAAAATCTGGTGATTGTTCCTAACAATTTTATGCTGTAGGTTTTGCCAGAATTCTTGCAAGTAGAGGCCTTTGCAAAATTAAGCAATGTCGTTGGGAAGGTAAACTTCATGATTATGTTTTTAAATGCTTGTGAGTATTAAATTTATCTGATTTTTTGCATGCCTACTTATCATTGTTAGCTTGTTATATGAAAACTGTAGGGTGAATTTTTGGCTATGTATTAGTTTAATTATAGTGACACAAATCTATATAATCTAATCTGAGTATCACCATCGTATATTGATAGATTTAGATGATAGTTCACCACCACCGTTTCAAAATTTATCGCGAGTATTTCACTATACTCATGGCATAATTCTACAATAATCCAGACTTTCCAAATTGTTGGACCAATTTGGACAGAGCATGATGAACATTACACTAGGAAGATGATAGTAACCATCTATTGTTGCCTCTGAAAATTGAACCACTGACTGTTTTTCTTTTAACCATCAATTGGATGGTTAGGATTGGTTGATTAGTGTGATTTTCAAGATATCCATCCACAATGTGGCCCACACTTTGGATGGTCTGAAATGGTATACACCAGTGGCCCAAATGATGAGGACAAGTTACCTCCGTTTCACATGTTGAACTCTGATAAGACTCAGCACTTTGATGATAGATAGACAGTTCATAACAATTTTTAAAATGGTAGTGACTCTTCCATCATACACATGGCATGCTTGTAGGACAATCAAGACTGCCCAAATAGCTGGCCCACCTTGGATGATTAGGATTGGTTGATGATTATGAGTTTTGAGATGTCCCATCAATAACTAGCGCCAAAATTTTGATGGTGTGGATGGCTATACATGAGTGCCACATGTGTGTGGATGACTCACCACCATGTCCAAAATGGTGGTGAACTATCATAGGGGTGTAGCCTGATTCAAGTTGCCTGCTTGCATAATGGAAGAGAAAAGGTTGATAATCTGCATAATGCAAGCACTTAGAGAATGTGAAGGTGGCCTAAAATCAACTTAAACAAAACCTTCCAACTTATGGGTCCCGGTTAGCCTAGTCAACCGATTGGTGGACATTTGGAGGTTGAAGTGAAAAAGTGCCAATGGTTTTAATTCAGCAAGAAAGTGTCAATGAATCAGAGGTTAGAATGTTTCATCCATTCTTCTTTTAGGATGGTGGCCTATTTACAACGGTTTGTGCAATTTGAGTTGGTTTATGCCACTCTTACAATTTTTAGTTCCTCCATGTCAACCATTCCAGAATTTTAAAGTAACTTCCACTTTAAAACTTTGTTTCTGAGAGGGTTAAAAAATGACTACTCTGCCCAACTCGATGCAACTAAGATCTAAGATGGAAACTGAGTTTCTATAAACTGTGTTTAGAAAATAGTGTCATCCAAACTCACCCAACACAATCTTTTTCATAAAAATGGCGTTGAATGCAATTCAACACTATTTTAAGTGCCATCCGAACATGGTCTAAGGCTTTTTGGTTTTAAAGCTAATCTAATTGAGTATAATTTACTTGCAAAATTAACGAAAGGAGAAGCATTCCTTGGGCTACTCATCAAACATCTTTTCTCTTGTACCTAATGCACTTGCCTTAAATAGTCTCCCATATTGTTGTTATTGCTCAAGGCATTAGTGGACATGCATGAGTTTGGCTCTCTAAAATATGATGGGTGCTTTAAAGCTTTACATACTACAATTCTAATAATCTAACAATGATTATGATGTCACCTTTAACAAAGAAGATCCTTGGTGCCTGTCAATTTTTTCCCCCTTGTTTCTATCTCTAGCATTTTTTAAACTGTTATCATCTTTATTTTCATGGCAGGTGATAGAAGCACAAGTGGACGTGCCCATTGTTGGAGCTATTTCTTTATATGTATCTCCCCTTACATTTACCCTCCGCGTGCACTCCGATCGGCTTGATTATGTGGATCAAGTTCTGGTACAGTTTATTGCAAGGTTGATTTATATTGTGTTATGTTGCCAGGCTATACTATGGGTGCTTGCTATGCGAAAAGAAGAGTCTATCATAACTTGATACACATGGGATATTTTTATATGATATATATACATGTGCAAGTGTATGTGTGTGTGTGTGTCTAGGTTCCAGAGACTCTTAAAGTTTTTCTTTTATTTATTTTTTCTGGTCATGTGTGGATAAAGCTTATCTACATGCATGGTTTCAACCAAAATCTCCCAAAAAATCATTATTATCTGAAAAGATAAAGGTTCCTCATCAATAATGTAAAGCCATGAGCATATTACAAGACCATGGAAGAAAATACCAATGTGGGGGCACTGAAAAGTTTTATGCCCATGCCATCTTGTGATTACATTGTCCAGGCATGATTGCATAGTCCAGGCGGCATGTACATCTAGTGAACTAACCACATAATTTAGTTTTTTGCAATATGTTGTTTGGATGACTATTTCATCTGTTAGCCCATATTAAGTTTAACACCTTAGATAACACCCCTTTCCTTGGTTATTTGTCTGCAGGGAGAATGTGTTCGGAAACTTTCAGGCAAAGCAAAGCTTGAAGATAGCAAAGCAACAAAACAAATTGTTACACTTTTGAGTGCTCCCTTGGAGAAATACAATGATATTGTGACTGCAATGAAACTTTCTAACTATCCACGTGTCATGGATCACCTTGATAACGGAACAAATAAAGTCATGGCAGTAGTAATCATTCAAAGCATCATGAAAAACACCACTTGTATATCAATTGTTGATAAGGTATGCTTTTGTCTGTTGTTTCTACTGCCCCTACAAACTGTTCCTGGTCAAACTTGGTGCAATCACTGTTGCTTCAGGTTGAGGCACTATTTGAATTAATAAAGGGACTTATAAAGGACATGGACGGGACACCTGCTGATGAGGTACAATTATGAAATGTTACTGTGCATTTTTTTGTTGTTTATATATATATAAACAACAAAAAAATGCACAGTAACATTTCATAATTGTACCTCATCAGCAGGTGTCCCGTCCATGTCCTTTATAAGTCCCTTTATTAATTCAAATAGTGCCTCAACCTGAATATATATATATGTGTGTGTGTGTGTGTGTGTGTGTGTGTGTATGCTGGTAGTGCTTGGCATACTTCTCCTATTGTTGTGCCTTATCATTGCATCTTTTGTTACTCACATAATATTACGTTGGAATATGTTTGTTGTCCATTTCTCATCTTCCACTAGCTTGATGAGGAGGATTTCAAGGAGCAAAATTCTGTTGTTCGTCTGATTCATATGCTGTTTAATGAGGACCCTGAAGAGATGATGAAGGTAACTGATGCTTTGAAGTTTTCTCTCTCTTTTCTTTTCCATTTTTCTTTGTTTCTTTTTTTTTTTTTATTGTTTCTGCTTATGTGCGTTGTCATGTATTTTCGTATGGCTTTTGACATCTATACTTTCAGAATGTTCGAATGCACTCTCTCTGAATTGGCATATTTAAATGGAAGAGTTGATTTGTGGCTCATGTGAAAGTGCTATAGATTTTCTCCACACTAGTTTGGTGTATTTTTGCTTCTTCTTTTTTTTTTTTTTTTGTGAACTTCTTTTCATCTGATATTTCATCATAATTTTATTGTGTATGGATATTGCAGATTATTTGTATTGTGAGGAGGCATATTCTTCAAGGAGACCCAACACGTCTTCCTTTCACTGTTCCTCCCCTAATATTTTTAGCTCTTAAGGTTTGTATTGTCCCTTTTCAGTTTATAGTGAAATTACATGCATTTTATTGATGACAAACAGCTTTGAAGGTGGATAAATTTATGCAGAAAATTATGTGAAAATGCAGTTTATCATCACATCATCATCATCATCTAAGCCTTATCCCAACAACTATCAATACATTTATCAATTTCTTTATTCCATGGTTAAGCATCAACTATTAGATTTGATTCCCAAAATTTAAGTATAAGATTCTAAATGGAGCAAAATGGAAAGGGAAAGCTGGCCCCCTTCCATGCACAAGAGGATTTACAAGTTCAAAAGAAACAGGTTGTCATGTGCAAGAGTAAGTTTTAATAGGAAGCAGATCCCCTTCTTGTTATAGTGAACTTGAAAATAGTCACGCACCAACTTGTTGTGAACACCAAACATCTTTGTTGTCCTCTCAAATGGATATTGTAGGATTCAATTAGCATTTCATAATTATAGTGAGACTTAAAGACTTTGTCACGAGTCTCTCCCCATATTCTCTTCTAGCCCACTCTGTGATCGGCGGTCTATTTGCATGAAGTAGAGATAAATTGTTCATAAATTCCCACAGTGCAGTGTAGTGCCTGACCATGTTAGCTTGTGATTCATGTTGATAATCATGTATGGGGCAAATGGGTCAATACTGGGTTGGACTTTGTTGGCATGTGACTGGTATCCTGTGCAATCACTGGTTCCAAGAGCCCGGGTAAAAAGGGAAGGTTGATGTCTGTTAGGCATCTGATTGTAGAGCTTTTTGCCACCTTTTAAAAGCCATGGTCCCAAACAGCCAACATGCATGTGGGACCATCCTGATGAGCATACCAGCCTGAATTATGGGCCAGGGCATCTATACATATAGGGTTCATCCAATGCATGGATTGTGCTAATTTTTGCACAAGGTGCTCCTCATGGTAGGCCCACCTTTTGGACAAGTTGGATGTTGCATGCACGACAGGTTAGAAGTTGTCCACTGGCTGGATAATAACCTACGGTCCAACTTAACTGAACTTGATGCATTATCCCTGCTCGTAAAAGAGTTCGGATTGTTGGGAAATAGAAATTTCCCAGTTCCTACACTTTCATTTGGTCATGTCATTAGACACTAGTGCATTAAATGCAGATTGCATTGCACTATTGTGTATTGATTTTAACATCTAAAGATCTTTTCAAACTGTATTGTGCTCTCCCAGTGAATGCTATGAAGTTAAGAAATGCTCTTACCTGAACCTCTAATGGGTAGGATGAATTCTAATCTTTTATTTTGTTAATTGGTTTCAGTTGATTAAACTCCTCACTTTCCATGGATTTGAGTTGGTTATTTGAGATATATGAAGGGTTCACTAAACTAGTCTTTTCTTGGATTGAATTTGGTTATTTGTAATATATGTAGGAAGGGCTCAAAAGAAGGTTGAACAAGAGCAGATACTAAGTAGCCAATACAAGGCAGGGCATAGCCAACAGTTGGAAGTTCCGGGTAATTTCTTTTGTATGCTTTCTAGTTTAGGAGGGGGAAGTGTTTAGTGAGGAGGGTTAAAAGTGAATTTTTGTTGGAGTGGGCCACTTGGGTCATTTCCTCTTTTATTAAATTGAGTTGTTACCAATTTTGTGAATAGGATTCTTATCAAACAATAGTGTGAATTATTTTTTGAATGACTATCGGGTGTAAGAATTTTTTTTAAAATAATAATTTATCAATATTTATTTTTATTTACAGATATTTTAACGACAGACCAAATCTGTCGCTACTTTCTGAACATTGAAAATCAACGACAGATTTGAGGTCTGTCGCTTACTCGTATTAGCGACGAATCTTATCCGTCGCTAATGTTTTTAGTGACGACTTATTTTTTGAATTTTACCGATGAATTTTTTATTTTCTACGATGGATCTTATCTGTCGTTATGAGGCGACGGACCTTATCCGTAGCAGATTAAACAACAGATTTTATCCGTTGAAAAAAAATGACCCAGTAAATAGCGACGGATGAAAGCTGTCGTTTATTTGGTTTTACGACGGATTTGGTCCGTCGCAAATCTCGATTTTGACGTAGTGTAATCAAAACCATTCGGTGGTGAACCATATTGTTTGAACTATTGAATTAGAATCTGCCATATGGAGTGCCCATTTAGAAATCTAAAGCATTCATTATCTGAACCATTTAAAGCATACATCTAATGAACAGTATTCTAGCTTCAGATATGCTTATATGCACATTATACTAGATAAAAATAAAGGTATTAGCATGAGAGGTGTGTACGTGAGTTGAAACCTTTTCATATTAGCATTAATCATAGTATTTAAACTAAAGAGTTTTATAATTCATCTTTCTCTTCATGTATGAAACCCATCATTAAACTTAACATTTAAATAATTATTAAAAAAAAAAACTCCTATGTTAAGACTCGTAATTTTGCTTCACATATGAAGCACATGCATGGATATTTATGGCATAGGCTGTATAATTAGGGGTTTAGCCATTAGCTTACGACAGGAGTGTGGGTCCAGTAGAGTTTGAGTGTGGGCGCCCACCCTTACAATCACTAAAAAAAAAAAAGAGTTAGTGTGTGCATGGTTGATAGGTGTGAGTCAGTCAAGACTCGATCTTAGACATTGTGCACATTAAATGTATTCATAGGGTTTGTACCACGATGTTCGATGACAATACTGGTGGAACAACATGAAGAGAAATTGCTGACTACGTGTCTAAGTGCTATGTATGTCAACAAGTCAAAGTCGAGCATAAAAAACCTTCAAGGTTACTTTAGCCTTTGCAAGTTGTAGAATGGAAGTGGGAGTACATTAACATGGATTTTATTGTGGGATTTTCGAGGACCAGATGCAATCATGATGCTATTTGGGTGATAGTTGACCAATTAATTAATTCTGTATACTTCCTCCCTATTCGTATTTCTTCATCTCTAGACGAGTTGAGCAAGTTTTACAGTAAGGAGATCGTTAGACTGCATGGTATTTACGTATCCATTATATCCGATCGAGATTCCATATTCACATCGCACTTTTAGAGAAGCTTTAAGGACGCTCTGGGGACATCACTCGACTTCAACACTGCTTTTCATCCACAGGCGGACCGACAAACTGAACAAGTAAATCAGATCCTTAAAGATATGCTTCGCGCTTGCATCCTTGAATTCAAAGGAAACTGGGTTGATCATCCACCATTGATCGAGTTTACGTATAATAATAGTTTTCAGCTTAGCATCTGTATGGCACCATGTGAAGCGTTGTATGGAAGACCATGTCGATCACCAAACCGTTGGACCAAAGTTGGTGCAAGAAGCATGCTTGGACCAGAAATTGTGCAGGAAACGACCAAAAAGGTACAAATCATTAAGGATCGCCTACATACAGCACAAAGTTGACAGAAGAGCTATGCAGATCATTGAAGGAAAGACTTAAAATTCTTTGTGGGCGATCATGTTCAACTTAAGGTATTAACAATGAAAGGAGTGATGCGATTCGAGAAGAAAGGGATGTTAACACCATGCTACATCGAGCCATTTGAGATCTTGTAGAGAGTAGGTGTCGTGGCCTACAAACTAGCTCTACCCCCACAGCTGCCCAACATTCACAACGTATTTCACATATCAATGTTACAAAAGTATGAGAGGGACACGTCGCACATTATTGACTGGTTGCTACTAGAAATTCACAAAGATATCATGTACATAGAACAACCAGTTCATATCGTCGACATAAGAGATCAAGTACTTCGAAGCAAGACCATACCACTCGTAAAAGTGTAGTGGGGACATCACGATGAAGATAAAGCTTCATGGGAGTGCGATGACAAAATTCAAGAAAAATACTCGCATCTTTTTACACCATAAGTACATTAAATTTCGAGGACAAAAATTTCTAGGGAGAAAGAATGTAATGACCTGGATAAAATATAACCAACCTATGCATGCATGCACGTACCAAATCAAAACCACACACACCATACACCCTTCACATGTCACACACATGTGAAAAAGAAGAAGAAATAAATGAATATATTAAATTTTTTTATTTTATTTTAGAAAAATGTAGATAATGTTAATATTCCACACACTCCACCCATCTGGACCATTCAAATCTCGTGATACTCACTTTATCGACTCGTCAATGTATCCTTAAATCAATCTAAACCATCTAAATACTTCAATCCCTGACCTACTTCCCAATAAATGGTCAAACCAATCAAAACCATCCAGTGGCGAACCATATCATTTGGACTGTTGAATTAGAATTTGCCATGTGGAGTGCCCATTTAGAAATCTAAACCATTCATTATCTGAACCATTTATGCATACATCTAATGAACAATATTCTAACTTCAAATCTTCTTATATGCACACTATATTAGATAAAAATAGAGGTATTAGCATGAGAGGTGTGTACGTAGGTTGGAACCTTTTTGTATTAGCATTAATTATAGTATTTAAACTAATTCATCTTTCTCTTCATGCATGAAACCCATCATTAAACTTAGTATTAAAAATAATAATAATAAATCACTTGTAAGTTAAGACTCGTAATTTTGCTTCACATATGAAGCACGTGTATGGATATCTATGACATATGCCCTATAAGTAGGGGTTTAGCCATTAGCTTATGGCATGAGTGTGGGTCTAGTAGAGTTTGAGTGTGGGCCCACCCTTAAAATCATTAAAAAAAATAGTCAATGTGTGCATGGTGCATAGTGTGACTCAGTCGAGACTCGATCTTAGACATTGTGCACATTGAGTGTATTCGTAGGGTTTGTATTGCGTAATGTTGGTCCAGCACTTCAAATCAAGTAGGTGATATTAAATTTTTTTAACCAATCAATTTATCTTTCATTATCATAACTTTAGCTCTTTTTTTTTTTTCTTTTCTTTTTCATTTCTTCAAAAGAGGAGACAGGCCCCTATTTCATTGATGAAATAAACATGAGATCTACAAACTGAAATTTCGGATGGGCACCACACAAAAAGAAGCAGGCCACACCTATCATATGGACTAAATCTAAAGGGAGAAGAGAACATGAAAAGAGCAGAGTAAAGAACATAAAACAGAGCCTTTGTAGCAACTCCCTGGAATGAGACGGGGACTGAGGACTAGACAGAATAGTTACCTTGTATGCCATCACTGGGAAAGGCAAAAGGGAGGGCAACTACAAACTACATAATCTGAAGAAACTCTCTAAGATGTGGCATGGGCTACCGCCTGAAACCGAGTCGAAAAGTCATTCTCCATCGCTTGAAGAATCTCTCTGAGGAGGGACTAACAACCAAATCACGCACAAACGCCTGGAACCAAGCACGGTGTGTTGCCCAAGGGAAATGTCCCTGGCAGGCAAGGGGATGGAACTTAGCCCACACCTTTCTTCAGCTTGCAACATCTTAACATCCCCACACCCACTTTATCAAAAACTAGAGAGCCCTTGATGGCATGAGGGAGAGAGGAGGAAGAAGAAAAAGACTTCTCCGGAGCTCCTTCGCTAGCTATCTTAGCTAGACTGTCCTCCATCGAGTTCCCTTCTCGGAGGGTGTGGGAGAAGCGGATGTTGAGCAAAGGCACAAGCTGATGGATGATTCCAAGTCGATACCACAGGTTCCAAGCACATGAATGGGAGGAGGAAGAGACGGCTTAAAAAATGATTCAAAAATCTGTTTCAACTATGATGTTCTTGATCTCTTTCGTAGGGCAGATTTTCAAGTCGTCTACCATAGCATGAGCCTCTGCGATGTTGTTAGTGACTAAGTTGTACTTGTTATAGAAGGCAAAGATTAGATTGCCATAATGGTCTCTGCAAACACCTCCTCCACCTCTTGCCCCCGGGTTCCCCTTGGTTGAGCCATTAACATTGAGTCTCATCCAACCCCTCTCTAGTTTATTCCATTTGATTGCAAGAATTGATTCGCTGAAGGTAGGAAAGCTGTTGGAGATGCCCAAAGAGTGCATGATCCGGTCTTATCTGAGAGTAGGTGATATTAACTTAAAGTTTAAAATTTTTAGCTTATTATTATGTCATCTTATTCCAAATTTTAATAGTAATATGACTTAGATTAATTATTTATGTGATTGATCTTTTTATTTAAAATTTATTTAATTATTTAGCTTAATTGTTTAAAATTTGAAATATACCTTGAAACAATTATTGAATTAAATCGGTTCGGTTCATAGTAAAATTTTAATTTAATATTCAAATTATATTTTAAAAATGAATCTTAATTAGCTTAGAATATAATATAACTTAATTAATAAATTATTGAAAGTGTAATTTGATATATTATTTTTTAAAAGAAAATTTAATTTTAATTCTAAACTTTTAGAAATTAATAATTTAAATAAATTTTGTTATTAAAATAATCAAATTCTTTAGCCTTGGAATTTATTTAATTAATTAAATTATAATTTGATTAATTTAAATCTAAAGTTAAATTTAAATATAAATTAATTCTTTAATTGTAAAAATACTTGATTTATATAAATTTATTAAATTTTAATTTTATATCAGAACAATATAAAAAAAAATATTTGTTAAGTTTATGTTATAATTAAAATAAATTTTAAATTTTAGAGTTTAGTGAATAAAAATAATAATAATTTTTGTCCTAATATTTAAGTAAAAATTTTGATTTAATTAAAGTTAGAATTTAAATTATAATTTAAAATATAATTTCTTATACATTATCAAATCTTAGTAATTCATAAATTTAATAATAGTAAAAAGATATTTTATTTAGGTATTTTAATTATTAAAGTTTCAATGAAATTATATCTATAATTATTAATTAGAAATAAAAATTTATATTGTCGATTTTTTTTTTATATAATTCAATAATCATTGATTCTTATAATAATTTTTAAATGTAGTAAAAGCACGTGAATAAATCTATGATAACTTTATGTTGATATTTTCAATTGTGAAACAATTATTCATCTTACATGCATGTCTAGCATTCATTGAGCATCGATATTAATATGTTGGATGTAATATGAGCAAGTAAGGCAATTGTGTCCCTTGGGTGAAAGACCCTAGAACCCATTGGATCCTTTGAAGTCTCCTTCGTATACGGCGTATGAGTACAATTATGTGCATGGAATTACATCAGGGATAAACTGGAGTATAGTCTGACTAGCTAATGTATAAAGGGGTCCCTCACTACGAGGTACCGGTGCGTGGGTGTTAATGCAATGTGGCCATCCATTTGGGTATAATGTTGTAAGAGATGACATATATTATTTATGAAAATTCATGGAAAGTATCACATGTATAATATTTTTACAATTATATTGTTTAAATTCATGTTCTTTTACTATCTATATTTTATTTTTCTATATTATTAATAAAAAGTTGATATAATCTGAACATTTTAAATTTTGGGTAAGAAATGATCCTAGTGGGCTGTTATGCTCATCATATTATATATAAAAAAATGCACAGGTGCAGAGGTGAAATACTACGATCAGGCGGGCCTCTACTAATAACTTTTATTTTTCTAGAAATTTTGGTTTAACTTATATTTTAATTCAGTTTTTGTTATTTAGGTTTAATTTAAATTTCAAATTTTGATATAGAAAATAAAACTATCAAGAGAGTTGAATTTAGTAAACTTATATTATTTTAGTCGTATTTTCCTTTTAGATGACTTTGAATATCTATTAAATTTGATGGAATCATGTGGATCGTAATAAATATCAATATATTAAAACTCATGAACCCAAAATTTGGGTCCTGAATATCTTATTCAAGTATCTAAATGTTGGGGCGTGACACTACCTCATTCTTTGGCTCTTGCCCTAAAATGATCTCTTCAAATGTGTCACGCCCCGAATTTTGAGGGTCGAACAAAGGCTCAACTCTCGAGATCCGTCGCATCACTTATGCAACATAGATAATGATGATTTTATGTTGTCCATATTAGTGCATTAAACATGAATGAGATTATACTAAATCAACGTATCATACTCCAGAGACAATTAAATTACACAAGCGGAAGACTGTGATAAGTATATAAAGCATATAAGTGATTGTAAGTTTCCTGAGTATGAACATGTTACTCGGTCAAATAATTATATGTATAGTCCCAAAATTTACAAAATGATGAAGTGTAATGTTCAACTAGTCTGTAACCCTGCAATCCCTGCGATGCAACTCCAGGTCTACATTGACCCGCTAGAGAGTTACATGTAGGAGAACTCCTCATCGTCGTCGTAGAAGGCCGGCTCCAACTCATAAGTTTCGCTATCATTTAAAACTAAAGCAAGGTCTGGTTGGTGTTTTAAAACACCATCCCAGAGTAGGAGTGAGTGATCAATTCAGTGGAGTTATAAGGTAAAGGTTAACATGTTATCAATTCAGTCAAGCAATAATGATAAAGCAGTACAACAATCATATCCTAAATACTCTTGTTAATGCAAGAATGGTATGTATTAATGATGCATGCCCTCGCTTACACTCACTCTATGACATCATCTCATGGTCGCGTATGCTAAACTCCCACTGTACTCAACACCCATGCCAAAGGCACATGCAATGCGGTGCATAGTCGTGTTAGCCAAGTTCTTACATAGACTAATTCATACAGCAAGTTTAGGAAGCTAAGGTACCTCCCTTTATAGGGTTGTCAATCCTAGTTAATCACATATGATAGGCAAGTTCGCGAGTTCACACTATAGGTCGCTATGGAAGGCTCGTCACCTCAGCGTAGTCTTAATTCACACTCGAGGTCACTACGAGAGGCTCATCACCTCATTGTAGGCCTGTATTATACTCGAGATCACTACGAGAGGCTCATCACCTCATTGTAGGCCTGTATTATACTCAAGGTCACTACGGAAAGGGTCGTCACCTTAGCGTAGGCCGACAGCTCGACCACGGTGTCCCATACCACTATGTCCGGCTCATGAGTCTGAGCGAATCGTGGTACCAAGGTTAAACGGGCTTTACACTGGTAAGTGATACTTAGATTCAAATGGTAGTGTTTAGACATGGTGAACATACATTAGGCCAATCGGGTTGCTTGACAAGCTCGACTGGTACGAGCGCACGTTGAATTAATCGACATGGAGCGCATACGCACCTCTCGTAGCCTAACCACTATTAATAATCACCGTACGACTCGGATTTATCAAACGTGTCCGTGGTGGCGAAACTGATTCAGTTATTCGATCAGAAGTCGTTACCGATTACCTAGAGTACATCGTAACCCCAATCACACTCCAAAACAATAACATTCACATGTGACAGTCAAAGGCAGCATGTGACAACTAATCCAAATATAAATCTCATTTGAGCATTTTAACAAACACGTAGTGCACATGTTATCATACATAGGCATTTCACCCATAAGTCACGTAGTAGTAAGATAGGTTACATGAAGGAAACTATAACTATAGCTAAAGTAATTGAGAATCCTATCTCAACACCCTCATTAAATACATTTCAACATGCATTTTCTCATTTAGACATTTTATCAAACACTTAGACTACACAGATCAACATATATGTAATAAATTAGTTAAAGTATATATTATAGCAAATCCTTTCACAGGGGAGTTGCCACAGTACAACAATCATGTATTCCCAAACAACAATCATGGCGAGTACAAATCATAATTCCATATTCATACAAACATTTCAACAAACACATGGAATACATTAATTTCAACATAGTTCATATATATGTAATACATGGAAAACATCGCATTTAAGCTTATGTGATAGCAATCAAGTTAGTCATAAATCATTAACTGACATTGAAAGCCTTGAAAACCATAACCTAAATGTTTATAGTCCACACCTTCCGTCGGTAAACTCGTATCGAACTTAGTTCAAACACTGCGCCCTTGTCAGTGGTACAACGACAACCTAAATGATGAAATAGGTTAGTTATTCCACTGATTCCTCTATTCGAATCTTTAAAATAGATTAGGGCTAGGGTTTCTTACCCAAAAATGGATTCGGATTCGACGGTGTAGCGATACGGGAGGGATGATTCGACACGTGGAGTGGTGGGATCGAATCCCAGCAACGATCTCTCACTTTCTCCTTTTCTTTTCTCTCTTCTCTCTCTTAAGGTTAAGAAATTCATATGGAATGAGAGAGGGGTGGGTTAAGGCCCTTATATAGGCCTAGAACTGATGTCAATGGCCCCAGGGCCATGGTATACTTAGGTTACAGCTAAAAGTTGTTTGTTTCGGGCCAACGAAGCTCATCTGAATGTCCATTTCCTACATACGGTCCAAGGAAAGTTACCTGACAATGGATCTACGTCAGGTTAAGATTTTGGTCCGATCGAATTTATGGATTGACCGCGGCGCCCCTGTTTCAGTTCAACGGTCATTGTTACTCGATCAAGGCCACAAGTACACTGACCTATGTAGGAAAATTTTTCTGATTCAAGGGTGTAGTTGGGTCAGAATCTGATGGTTTGAAACCTTAAATTTGGCTTGCAAGTGAACAGCCCAATTCACTTAAATTTGAGTTTGTTTCCTAAAGATATTCGTGTTTCTCACACACTTTACTCAGGGCTCTAGTTGTGCGTTTTGGGACACTATTTGGGTTTGATTCCCACGATGGTAGTCAACCTCAGTAAGGCGGTCATAATCATATAGTTTTGCAGTCATCGGACTTTCGACACGCGGCCCAGGTCCGATATAGAGTTTCAATGTGCTCCCAAGAGCAACTGGCTTTTGGGATTGATCCTAGGTTTTTAGGTAATGTAGAGTTAGTGATTCTACTGGTTTTAGGTCTTGCAGTTCATATAGAAAGCAGTTCAAGATAATCTACTAATTAATTCAGTTTAGTACTTAATTACTTTCCGTCTAATTTCTAAAGGATTCGGTCTTTAGTAATTTCTGCCTGAGGTGGTACTCGAGTCTTTGTATGGATTTTTTCGAGATGTTACAAAATGGATGGACGGAGTGGATACAAAACATGCATCATAGTAGGGCCCACGGAACTTGGTTATGTAACTTCAGTAGTGAGTCTAGCTATAGCTAATCTGAGTCCAATTTTCTCCTCATGTCCATGCTTTTGATTGGTTGATGCCACGTCATCTTGTTGCTAGATGGCTTTCTAACCCATTTAATTATGTAATTTCCAGATCCAGGCAAATCCAATCCCCTCGGCTCCTTTAATTGGGTACGTGAGTGAGAGACAGAGCATGAAAATGTGTGCAGCTCTCACACTTTTGGAATCTTTTACTTTGGCCGCACGCCCATTGGTTGGGGATTTTCCCAAAAAAAATTACACAAATTGCGATGTTTTTAGCGTTAAAAACGTGAGGATTTTCGCAAAACTCTTAAAAATTTTAATTAATGGAAAGAGTAAAAATCATCTGTGTCGATTTCCCGTGCGCTCTACCCAATGGTGGAAATTCAAAAAATAAAGAAAAGTTTACAAAATATGGCTTCATTAACAAGAAACTTTACATTCCAGTACCTTTTTCGAATAGTTTTAACTCTTGGGTGACAAGTTAGGGACGCAGTTTGGCTGGTGACCCTACCAGCCAACTAGCTAGTGTCAGAGCTCTGTGGGCCCTACCTTGATGTATGTGTTTTATACATTGTGTCTATCTTATTTTATGATATAAGCAAAAAATAATGAGGTAGCTAGATCCCAATCACAGGTGGACTACATCACAAGAAAACAGTGTTGATTGAATGTACACAGGTGAAGACTTGCTAGCACCAATCTAATGCTTATTTTCCATCCAACCTATTGATAAGGAAAACATACATATCAACTCAATCCAGAACTTGTGGTCATAAAAAAATGAAAGTAAAACATAAAAATCAACTCGAACCAGAACTTCTGTGGCTCTTGAATAGTTTCCAACGGCGAGCATTTAATCTCTATTATTTCCTATGGTGTGGTCCATGTGAGATTTGCATCTGTCTCAATTTTGGGCTCGAGCCCTAAAATGATATGGAAAAATAGATGGACAGCATAAATAAAAAAACATACATTACAGTGGAGTCCCATAACTTTGACACCAGCTGGCTGCCTGGGGTTGGGGTCACCGGCCAAACACCCTCCACATGGTAGTGGGTGTTTCCCTGAAAGTTGGACCCACCTTGATGCATATGCGGTATCCATTTATAAGTTTTTCCAGCTCATGAGTTTAGGGCATTTTACCAAACATGAAGCAGATCCAAATCTAAAATGGAACATACACCATAGGAAATAGCGGTCATTGGGTGCCCCCATAAAAAACTTCCAGAGACCAGACCACTGTAATGTTTATTTCTGATTTAACCTACGATTATATTACACAGACCTAGTCAATTTATATTCGGCACATGGAGTTAACTCGTGGAAGCATAAAAATAAGGCATGGTGTGATGCAACTCACGTGATGCAATATACGTCCATCACGAGCGATACAGTGCACGTGATGCAATATACAGTCATTCATGTGCTTCGGAATGCATAACCACATAGATAAAATATCCATATGCAGGAGTTGTTTAGATTCTTGATTGTTATACTTGTATAGTGGAATTGACGGATCGTTTATGCATTAACAATGGGGATTCAAAACCATAACTTAAAAGCATACTTGATTGGGAAGACATTCCGCCGACATGAATCTTAATCTTCTACACCTTACACCTTTAGGAGAACCTTCAATGGGACTAGGGTTTTCTTGCTTGTGTTGGTGAGGGGAGCAAGACATCTATTTATAGGAAAAATGGTCAGAAGCTTACCCATCACACTTCTCCCTTTTAGGGTCTTTACACAGTAGGTTTCCATATCTGACTTAATAACTGAGTATAGGGACCGCGGTTCAAGCATCCCGCCCCAAACCTCTATACAATGATCACAACTGTAGTAGGCCCACTGAATCGCTCAATCTGACTAATCCTACGGTCAGATCTAAACCGATGAATATGTGTGGCCCACCTAATAGGAGTCTTATATTCTCCCACTTGGGATACACTGATCTCTGAAGGAAAACAAAACATTTTATTTTAATTGTGAAAACGATTTTGAAAAAATATATTTTACTTTTAAAAGTTCCTAATGGGCGCCTTACTGAATTTTAAAACAATATTGTTGGATAATTATGAGCAACACTTGTCTGATCCAGTCCATCAAGACTACAGATATTGAATCGTGGTAGTCAACACAACATTTATACATTTTGAAGTACGACGAATCATGGTCACGAATACCAATAGCCTCAATGACATGGATAAAAGATATGGGGTGTGGTATGAAGATTGCATATGTAATGTGATCATACATGCCTATCTTCAAGTGGTCCATCTGAACGTGTCACCAAGACACAAACCAAATTCTTGCTTACTCAAAACTGAAAGTTCACACCGAAGGAGAAGCAAGATATAAATTGAATAATAGGATCATCAACGCATATAAAAGATATCTCTAAAATGTCTGTACATAATTGGATCAAAACTGAAAACTCTCACTACTGAAATACATCATTGGGATCTACAACTCCCATAGAAGTCACATGTTCCTCAAAGAGCGTAATAGGAAGACCTTTAATGAGAGGATCTGCTATCATCTACCTCATGCCGATGAGTTTTACAGACACCTGATGATTCTGAATTCTCTCCTTCATAACAAAATATTTAATGTCAATATGCTTTGACTTCGATGAATGCTTGTTGTTGTTAGAGAAGTTAACTACAGCTGAACTATCACAATAGATTTTTAATGATTTCAGGATCATTTGCACAACCCATAAACCAGAGAAAAAACTCTGAAGCCAGATTGCCTAACTCGTGGTTTCATGACAAGCTACATATTCTACTTCCATGGTAGAAGATGTCGTAATCGACTATTTTACACTCTTCCATCATATGACTCCACTACCCATCATGAATACATAGCCTGAGGTGGACTTCTTGTTGTCGAGATAGCCTGCAAAATCTGCATATGTATTTCCAACCAGCTCTAAATGGTCAAATTTCCTGTACGTGAGTGCGAAGTCCTTTGTCCTTTCCAGGTAGCACAGTACTTTCTTAACAACTATCCAATGGTTCATCCCTGGATTGTTAAGGTACCTACCTAACATTCTAACCACAAAAGTAATATCCAGGCGCATATAGACCTGAGTATACATGATGCTCCCCACTGCTGACGCATACAGAATATCTTTCATTTTGTCCCTTTCTAGGTCATTCTTAGGACACTGAAGTTGGCTAAACTTATCACCTTTTATAATAGGTGCTTGGCCAGGAGCACAACCTTGCATGTTAAACCTTTCGAGAACCCTATCAATATAGGCCCTCTGTAACAAGTCAAACAGTCCACGTGATTTATCCCGGCTAATCTAAATGCCGATGATAAATGATGCATCACCAAGATCTTTCATCTTAAAGTTTTGAGAAAGAAATTTCTTAGTCTCACGCAACAATCTAATATCACTACTGGCTAACAAAATGTCGTCAACATATAAGACTAAAATAATAAACTTACTCCCACTAATTTTCACAAATATACATTCATCAGCGGTGTTTTCAATGAAACCATATGAGAAAATAACTTCATGAAACTATAGGTATCACTGTCGTGATGCCTATTTCAACCCATAAATGGACATTTAAGCTTGTAGACCAGATGTGCTGAGCCTTTGGATTTGAAACCTTTTGGTTGCAACATATATACGTTTTCACATAGGTCTCCATTAAGAAATGTTGTTTTCATGTCCATTTGATGTAGCTCTAAATTCATATGAATCATAAGAGTCATAATGATCTTAAAGAAGTCTTTCTTAGACACAGGTGAGAAAATCTCCTTAAAGTCAATGCCCTCATGCTGACTGAAACCCTTTGCAACTAGTCTGGATTTATACCTCTCGATATTGCCCTTAGAGTCCTATATGGTTTTGAATACCCACTTATAATCAATCGGCCTAATCTCCTCAGGTAATTCAACAAGGTCCCAAACTTTGTTATCCTTCATGGATTTCAATTCATCCTTTATGACATCGAACCATTGAGAAGAATTCGCACTTTGTTTAACTTGCGAAAAAGATACAGGATCCTTTTCAGCCCCAATGTCAAAGTCATGCTCCTGTAGATAGATAATGTAATCGTTTGGAATCATAGATCTTCTCTCTCTATGTGATCGTCTTGAAGACTCATTATTTCGAATTGGGTTTTTTGTTTCCTCATCAGTGGGTTGTATTTGAGGCTCTATATGGTCATCCATAGGGATCTCAGGGTCCATTGCTGGATAGAAGACACGCTGCTCTGAATGATTGTGGTGGGAATCGTAATCCGTTCTTCCTCAAACACAATGTTTCTTATGTTCGTGCTCCCACTATCTTCAATATTCTCAATAAACCTAGCATTAACAATCTCAATGACTCATAGAATAGGATGGACAATAGAATCTGAATCCTTTGAATCTTTCTATGTATCAAATAAAGAAGCAACTAACCGTTCTAGGGTCAAGCTTTCTTTCATGCAGGTTATACGGTTTGGCTTCTACAGGACAACCCATACATGAAAGTATCGTAAACTATGCTTTCGCTGTCCACAATTCATATGGAGTTTTCATCACAGCCTTACTTGGGACTCTATTAAGGATATTGTCACGCCCCAGACTCGGTAATCGGACTTACAAGGAACCCGATAGCTGATTCTGGCCGCAACAGCCTCTATAGTACCCCATTTTCGGCTCTTGAGGCAGGTTCCGATCCTTGGATCCTACAAGGAGGATTTCCATAACCGTATATTCATTTTCAATGCGAGCAAACCCAAGATTACAGCAAGTAAATCTTAAAAATAACAAAGGGACACATTATAAAATCCACTATAAATTTGAACTTTACAAGTACATAGTTGAAAGGAAATACATCTGATGTCAAAATGAGAAGGAATAAGATCAACAACACTGGGAAAAGGGGGGTCCTCGGCTCAACACCTATCTAAGCTCAGCTGCTATGATGCCAACCTAGGATCTCCTGTACGTACGCACCAATCGTGCATAAGCTTATAGAAGCTTAGAGGGTGGTGGAAGTGTGTGACAATGGTGTGCAGAAAAATAATAGGAGATACAGGAAGAGAAACATGATCAATGAAAATATCATTAGCCTTACCGAGGCTTATCATGAATACAAATGAGTACTAGCCACCATACCAAGGCGATGCATAAAAGGGCTTATACAGCTGATGTGAATGCAATGTGAAGTGATGTCAGTCCTCATATCCAATCCACATATCAAATACATTTCTATCATAAGGAAATCACTGGGGTCAAGTACACTGCTGGATGACTGCCGCTCTCCAGACCCGCACAGTCAAACGAGCATAAGAGACTTCACTACCTACCTGTGGACAGCCAATCACCAACAAGGCTCATCAGCACCGAACCCATTTATGAGCTAGTCAGACTCAACCTAGAAATGCTTCCTTACATCAGGTAGGTAAGGCCACACCCCTACCCAACCGACTACATGACAGTGGGAGTCGCGGCCTAACGGTATAAGGCCCTCGTGCGCTTATAGTTTTCACTCAGTCACGGCGTTGGGGCAGATCCTTGGTACATGAAAGTTTTGGAAATTTCACCCATGAGCATCCTATGCACCCTATATGCTCAAGTAACATTTCCGATGTCTACACATACGACCATCCACGAATGTCCCTATGGAGGCAAGGCCCTAATGAAGTAAGGGCGGTATTTATCATGAAATGTGATACTAATGCATGAGTCACGTATACAGATCATGTACTAGCTCCAAGCACTCGATGTGAACAAGTGGAGAAACTCCATCCCTCTATCATATCAACCCAATGACCACACCAATGCAATCCATTCATGCAAATGATGCATATGAGTTATAAGTGTGTAAGTACGCTACTCAGCGATGATGACGTGGAACATACTCCTTCCCAATGAGGGATAAGGTCTAGATACATAGACAGGTACTCTAATGAGAAATTCTCTAGTGGGGGCCCAATACTTTGGGGTAGCCCACAAGTTAAAATGGTCATAAAAGCCTAAGGAAGAAGTGATCCTATCAAGGGTCCAAGGTGGGCCTTCAACCACCTATAACAACCCTATGGACCTACCTTAGGGCCACCAAGGAGGACATCCAACCTCAACTGGGTCCCAAAAGGTAGCCCGCCACTATACGAATATGAAATAAGGCCCAAGGCCTAAGCAATTCATGGGCCTAAGGGTAATACACATGGCCCAATTTAGTAGGCAACATAGTGGGCTCCTAAGCAAGGGTCAGGCCCAACCATAAAGATTACAACCCATACATTGTGGTGGGCCTAATGGGCAGCCCGGTATTCCAACCATATGGGCAATTCTTATGTTTGAAATAAGTGAGTTGGGCCTCACATCTTGGCCCAAGTATGAGTTAATTTAATGAACAACCAAGGGCCCAACTACTTGAGTATTTTGGCCCATAAAACCCATTACAATAGCATGTTAAATATAGGTCCAAAGGTCCAATGGGCCTATCTAAAAAGTTTCAGCCTAAAAAGGGCTAAATAGTCTAACAATTAACTAGAAATATGGACCCAATAAAATCCAGCTGGGATGGGCTTCAAATGTGCACTAATTAAGCCCAAAACTTGATTGGAAATAGGGCAAGATATGCATAATAATATCCCTAAAATCTGGTGGGCCATGTTGCCCGAAAACATGCATTTATGGGCAACAACTTTAAGCTTATTGCTGAAATTCCAGCCCACCCACTTATCTAGGCTTGTTGAAAATTCAATAATAATTAGTTTATACAATCGTTTTAATCCCTGGTGACTCACACATGTCACAGAGGGTCCCACCAAATGAAAGGAGTAGATGAAACACATAAATCAGGTGGGCCAGCTACTGGACTAGACGTCCAGTAGCAGTCCATAGGCGTTGTCCCTAGTGGACAGTCCAAGGGGCTGGGATGGCTCCCCCCTTAAACACATCAAAGTGGGTCCCACATGTGGATGTCCCACATGGGAGATGGGCCACACACATGTGGTCCACAATGTGGAGGATGGCATGGATAAAACATACATCATAGTGGGCCTTAGGAGGGTGGACAACCAGCCCATGGCGGGACGCCAGCGCTGCTGGAAAGTCCAGCTATGGGCTGCCATTCCAGTAGGCATACCTCCTTTTTTTAAGGTGAAAGTGGTGGCCCACACCCCCAAGATGGGCTATTAGGGAAGCCACAAACCGAAGCAAAACATGAAGGAATTTCATGGACAGTAAGGTAGGAAATAAAATTCTGCTAGATAAAAATGTTTTTGTCCTAACAGTGTTCACCCAATAAGGTGGGCCCAAACTTTGTTTAGGAGGGGAGGGATGAATGGTTAATATTTTTTCCATAAAATACAGCAAGGTGGGGTCCACAAAAGTGGCCCACCACTTAAAGAATTAAGTTGATTTCTATGTCTCCCCTCCATTCACTAAGGCTGGACGGTCCAGTAAGGTGGACTGCCCACCCCTATGGGCCTCCTTTTTGGGTACCATTGCATGGACGAATCTGAGGTGTGGTCCATCACACTTCAAGGTGGGGTCCACTCTTTCAAAAGGTACCCCTCAACAAAAAGAAAAAGAGTGGAAATCATGGACCAATCCCATGCCAAACATCAACTACAACAGTCCATGCAAATAGTCTAAAATTCTGGACAGCCATATATGGCTGGACATACCAGCCCATAACTAGATAAATATAGCAAATAAAGAAGGTGTGGCCTTCCTTATGGGCCCCACAAATGTCCAGATCAAGGCCTCAAGCCAAAACGCTTGTATGCATCAAATAAGGTAGTAAATGGGACACCCAAAATCATGAAATGGGTGGTAGGGGTGTCCCACCATTGCTGAATTTTCTGGATGTCCCAGGCCCACCAAGTGGGCCACACATACCATCAGAGAAAATAAGAGAAAAGGGAAGGTGGGAGATCAATTCATCCATAGGGAAAGGGCTCCGCCACTAATGAGCCCTCCCAAGAACAATCACACCCATACTTCTTCATTGGTTTGTCATTACAACATGAAACTAACACATACATGGCCTATAATCATAATGGATGGTTGAAATTCCATCCTAACATGATGTTAAGGTCTAGATGACCTTAAAATGGTTTAGATCATGAGATAAATCATGATAGGGTCCATGGAGAATGGCCCCATCATGGAACAATGCATGCATGTAGGATGGGCCAAGGGCCACATCTAAGGGATCAAATGGGATCCCCACCATGGATTGTTGGGTCCCACATGTTCCATTCATGAAGAAATAAGAGGATCAAGAGATAGAAAAGAAATCAGCAAGTTGTAGGCACCCACCTTCAAATCAAGCTCTCAATCTTCCACACAAGGCAAAACTTGGACCAAGGAAGAAGGTTTAATGTCTAGGATGAGTTTCTAAGGGTGGGATTGAGGGATTTTGGAGCTTCAAGGGGCCAGAGAAATGGAGGAATATGGGACATTGGGGAGAGGAGTTGCTAGCATGGAGAGAATGAGGAGGGAGAGAGATTGATAGCAATGATTTGTTTGTAAGAAAAAGAAATGATTATCTTACGGAGGAGAAACCAAAGTTGTAGGGTAGGGTAGGTTTGGGTGGTGTGTGTAAGGTGGGTAGTGTAAGCTATGGAAATTTAGGTGGTGTGTGTAGTGTGTGTTAAAACTTATGTAAAAGGAGTGGTGGTCCACATGCACTACGCTTAAGTGGGCCACATGATCAAGGGTCATACAATAAAATGTACATAACTTATGATATATATATCGGATGGACGCACAAGATACGTCACTGGAACGGCAATGACGATGTGAACAAGATGGCATAGGTTTCACGCCGGTTCAAGTTGGTTCAATATGACCAGACTTAAGGATGACCGCAAATAAAATCTGAGGGTCGCGGGTCATCGGGATTCAACCAGTAAGATCATGGGACAAAGAGATGAAATGCATACCTAGACACACATGCACACACAAGAACTTGGGTCGGTACAGATATACAAAACTATTTTCAATGCATCACCTCATAAAGACTCAAGAATGTGAGAATGTTTGACTTAGTTTAAGACTCAAGATTTCTAGAAGCTTTCAAGTTCAAGCTACATCAAGATCTCAAGCTTCATTATCCTCATGGTTATTCAGCTAAGTTTCAATGTCCTTATTTCACTATTGAGGTATGACTGACCTTAGGTTGACCTTTAGAGTAGGCCATTTTGGATACATAATACATATGTTTTATATAAGTGAGTTTGGTCTGTTCTAAGGCTAGTCCTGGACTTTGTTCGGCTAGTCCTAGCTCTGCTTCAACCTATCCTAGAATTGTCTGGACCAGTCGTAAGTTTGTTACAAAAATTTAAAATTTTTTGTTAAGCTTCGACCAGTCCTGGAGTCTGTTCGACTAGTCATAGGAACAGTGTCGACTGCATCTTTGACCTATCGTAGACCTACGACTCAAACTACAGCGTTGAAATTTGACTAGCTTCGGCTAGTCCTAAGCAACCTTCGACCAGTCGTAGGTGGTATAAGACCAATCATAGAATCCTAAGACTAGTCGTAGAACGGATTTTTTAGATCGCGCTTAAAATTTCAAAATGCCGTTAGTGCTACGACCAGTCGAAGGGTTCCTAAGACCAGTCGTAGACGCGATATTTGCTTCTATAAATTGAACACGAATTTCAAAGTTTTTCATTGATTAATTTAAAAAAATTTAAGCCTCCACTCTGAGATAAGTTGTGTTCATTTTAAACTATGCTGTGCATATTTAATATTCTTTTTGTTAGCTTTTCTTATTTGATTTTATTCTTATATTCCAATCTTATTTGAAAAGAGGAATTATTATATTCTTTCTTCTTGGAATCAAAATTAAATAGAGTGTGAGACCCGACTCTAGTTTATATGTGTGCATGCATGTGTGTGAGTATGCATTCCATTCATTTTGGTCCCGCGGTCCTACCGGTCAAATTTCAGCGACTCGCGAGCCTCGGGTAGTGTTTGTGGCATCCTTAAGTTTGGTCACATAGACTAGACTCAAATTTACCCAAGACCTATGCCATTATGTCCTTCTCGTCACTGCGATTCCGACGCCATGTCCCATGCATTAATCCGATATGTACATCTCAAGTTATGAGCATTGATCGATATGGGTCATTGATTTCATGATTGGTGGACCCCACCATAGGTTGCACGTTTTCCCATGTCATCATTTCACCTTAGGTTGAGATTTCTAGAAAGGCTATTACCCTAAGCCTTGTTAATATCACCATAGGCCACCATCATTGCCTAGGAGAGAGAGAGTTCATCATTACAAGTCTTAAAAGTCTCTCTCTCTCTCTCTCTCTCTCTCTCTCTCTCTCTCTCTCTCTCTCTCTCTCTCTCTCTCTTTTCCTCTCATTTCTCTCTCTTCTCTTCTTCCTTAGCAATTTCCCTCCATTTCTCTAGCCCATCTTCCCTCCATTCCAGCCCCTTCTCCCTAAAAAACCTCCTCATCTACCCCTTCTCACTTGTTCTTGGCCATTGATCCATGTTGCTTGGAGCCTCTAGATGATGGTGATGTAAGTTTCAAGGTTGATCTAGGTGGGTGCTTTCTTCATCAAGTAAATCTTTCCTCATCTTTATGCATCTTTCTTCCTCATGTAATCTCTTTCCTCTCTCTCATTTGGTGTGTAGGACCCACCAATTAATGGTGGAGATCCTATATAACTATCTAGATGTGGACATGGGGCCCACATTGTACATGCATGTCCATGCATGGGATTCTTCCCTTGATGGACCCTTTGTATGGGGATTTCTCTTATTTTTCTAGGTATGATGGGTAATCTAGGCCCTTGCATGTGGCTAAGATAGCATCCCAACCACTCATTTCAAAGATATAGGCCATGCATCATAAGATCTATGTTATACAATGTGTTTATATTATTGTTTGTGGTTGTGATTGTGTGGGGACGACTTAATAGTGGCGGAGCCCTCCCCTGATGGGCGGATGCTCTTCCTTCTCTTTCCTTTGTTAGTAATCTGATGATATTATGTGTGGTCCACTTAGTGGGCCTGGATTGCCCAGAAAAGCCCTGTAAGGAAGGGGCATCTATGGGCAGACCCCTCGCATTCTGGCCTACTATCCCTAACTAGAAATACTGCCTTGACAATAAAACAAGCCAACATGCTCTACATTGGTAATAAAAAACTATTCAGCGGGCAAGAACATCTCACCAACCAAAACGGAACACTATAATATCATCGGCCTAACACAACGATCTTCCCAAAAATGTCGATACTGACAATCCTTAATGGCATAATTTAATAGCAATCTAAGTGAACAAAAGCCCTTGGATACAAAAAGGGTGCGATGCACCAAAACACAAGACTTACATATGGAGACAATGAGAATACCCATAACGACTCCCCTAATAATTAAGGGTCCTGCAGAGTCGCGCGAAATCAAGCCTAAGGTGGCTGGGGAGGTATCTATCTCCTTTGTATCTGCGGTCTCTACTGCTGTCGGGGTCTCAGTGGCTGGAGCCACTATCGCTGCTACAAGGGGAGAGGGCACTCGCCCCTCCGATGCCCGGCCTATCCACAACTGAAGAAAACACCGGAAAAGGGGCCGGAAGATGAAGCGGCTGGCAGTGCTGATGATGATAAAGAAGCCATTGTATGTGATGATGATGCTCTGGCAGCTTGATAGGCTACACACCTCTGCCGCTGTTGACGCTACCGGGAGCTACTAGAGGGGGCTTGCCTCTTCCAGCCTCTCCTCTGATCACAATCCATCTGCGAACTGGTCCACTCGTCCTCGCCCTGAAGTAGAAATACCACCAACAGATCTTGCTGCAGAGTCGAATCTCACAAAAGGGGACTCGTACGCTCCTATTCTTCCTGTCCGGGCATCTCAAGAACGGGCTGACGGGTCTGAAAAACATCAGTAACGACCTGCATCAACTACTCGAGATGCTCAGCTCCTACAGGGATTGTCAAATAGGCGGGGGTAGCATTAGCCTCTGACGGAGGCACAGGTATGGCGGGAGCCTCAGAAATAGGTACGGCAGGCTCCAGAGGGGAAATAGGAATCTCAGATGGTGGAGCAAAAGTCACTCGGACCGCTGGAGCGCAATAAGAACCATGTCCATGGGCATCACGACCATAGGCATCACAATCATGGGTACCTCGACTATATGGCATGGTCTATAGAAAGAACAAAGGTGATGGACACTTAGGAATTAGAATCCTTGAAGGCTCAAATGGAATAAGGAAAACGCACTCGGGACACTACTTGTCCTAAGCTCGCAGTAGATATGTGATATTATCCCAAATTATTCCAAAATTACTTGTTATTTAAAAAAAACTGTTTTTATGGAACTATACTGCTGGACTGCACAACAAAAATTTCTAGCAGCCCACTATAATATGGTGTCCAGATCAGTCCGATTTTCAGGACATATTGATTTCCTTAAATGAATTAAAATATTTTTAGATGTCCAAAAATTCTGAAATTTTTTGAAAGTGTGGTCAACTCATGGTAGGACCCACCTACCAAATTTTAGGGCCAATGGACCCCTGTGAACATCGTGGCGAGGGCCAGACTGGCCCTCCACGTTAGGATGTCCAAGTCTATCTGATTTTCTAGACAGACGGTTTTGTTTAAATTAATTAAAATACTTATGAATATCCAAAAATTTTGAAATTTGGTGGGGGTGTAGCCCACCTATGGAAGTGTTACTCCGTAAAATTTCAGACCCAACGGACATTTGATCTAGCTGTGGTGTGGCCGGGAGTTGCCAGCTAGGAAGGGACGCCCAGGTTGAGGCGTCCAGCCTGCTTTGTTGGCCCACCTTGATGTGTTGTATATCCCACTACCCATCCACGTGGGCTCCTTAGAGGATTGATCATCTTCCATTTTTTTAGTATTCAATTTGGGGCCCATTGGATGGATTTTTGGGCCAGATAACCCGGGCCCATAAGGCTGCCTACACATGGGATATCCCTGCCTTAGGCTACTGCTGGGCATGCATACCAACGGCCTGGCCCACTTTAATATATGTGTTGTATATTTCTCTTCTCATTCAGTGGGGCCCACAGTGATGTGTGTGAGCCATCAGAGAAATAAATATACTATAAATAAATTTTATTGAATTTCCATCTAGCCCAGAGAGTGGGTGGGCAGGAATTTCAGCGTTTGGCCCAAGAATGCCACCTACAAATGTATGTTTTGAGGCAGCATAGCCCATCAGATTTGGGGACATTATTACACATATCTTGCCCTATCTTGATTGAATTTTTGGGCTTAATTAGTACACTCGTAAGGCCCACCTTAAATGAGTTTTTATTAGAACAATATTCATAGTTGGCCGTTGGGTTTCCTAGGCCCAATGTCTTGAAACTTCCTTGATAGACTGAAATGGTCAAGCTATATGTCCTAGAGGGGGGGGGTGAATAGGACTATGCCAAATTTAAAATAAAATCATCGGAATTTAAATAACAAGATAGCTAAATAAAGTAAATCAATTCGCAATGCTTAAATGAATAGCAACCTCAATAAATAAGTATTGAGAGGTTAACATAAATTCAGCTCTAAGGACAACCTTACACCATAATAAACAAGGGCTTATGGTAGGACAACCTTATTTCTAGAACGTCTTTTGAATCAATAACTCAATCTAAATAGAAATAACTAAATAGCAAGGAATTAAAATAAATTGCAAAAATAGAGATCTAACTTATTATAACAATCCCCACACTTGCTTGAAATGTAAATTGTTACAACATTCACATCCACACGTATATTCCATAAAATTGAATGATAAATGATATGAAAATTAAGCAAGCATTCAATCCACAAGACAGAGTTATAGTGGTTCGCCTGTGTGTACACCAACTGTCTTTCAACAGCCACACAGAATACTACTCCACTCCTAATATCCACACACAGGGGATATTAGCGTTTACTATCAAATAGGCTTTCGCAGGTTCACCAAAAACCTTTATAATTGTGTCTTTTTAACTTGGGCTTGCACAATTCAAAAACACACACTTCTGAGTTTTCTGGCTCTCCTCAGATAAGCACACAAATTGAGATTTTTCTGGCGAATTTCAAACAAAAACAAAAATAGAATGGAATTTATAAAATTGTAAAATACCTGGATTTCTCCTTTTCGTAGCAGCCCGGTAGAACCAATCGGAGTAGATGTTCGAATATAGAAGTTCAATGTCCACTACTCACTTTAATATGGTTCTAAGTACTAATTGATTTTAGATTTAAACCAGTTGGGCGTAACTATATTTGATTTTGATTCCAAGAAGAAGGAATAAGGCAATTCCTCTTCTCAAATGAGATTGGAATACAGGAACAAAATTAAATTAAATAAGCTACCAAAAAGAGAGTAATTATGCACTAGCTTAAAAATAAACACAAACTTATGTCAGAGTCGAGCCTTGGATTCACTTAATATTCAATGAAAAACTCTGATAATCGTGTGCTATTTATAGCTGTAGAAATTATTCTTCGACTGGTCCTAGGGTTACCACGACTGGTCCAAGAATAAACTAATTTTTAAATTTTTAAGCGCGATCGAAGTAAACCGTTATACGATCGGTCGTCGGCAATCTATGACTGGTTGAAGGCAGTCCACGACCGGTCGAACCCCTCTACGACTGGTCATGCGACACTTGATTTAGTCGCTGAAGTTTGAGTCGAAGTTTTACGACTGGTCGAAGGTCAAGTCAAGACCATCCCACGACCGGTCGAGAAGACTCCAGGACTGGTCGAAACCGAACCAGAAAATCTGATAAAATACAACAATTTTAGGACTGGTCCTGGAACTTCTTAGACTGGTCGAACCAATGCTAGGACTGGTCGAACAAGGTCTAGGACTAGTCTTAAAATAGACCATATTCTTGTAATAATATTCAAATGAATTATGTAGCCAAAGTGACCTACCCTAAGGTCAATCTAAGGTTTATCATACCTGGGACATGAAGAATGGACATTAAAAACTTCATTTGCTTTAGACTTTGATTATTATGAAGCTTGAGTTCTTCTTGACGTAGCTTGACTACTTCACAAGCTTTGAAATCAATGTCACTTTGAGTTGCACTTGAGTCCCGTACTTATATTTAAATCTTGAACTTCCACTTGCACTTGAACTTGAGTCTTGACCCTGAGCTCTTCTTTAATATCTTCTACATTATAGCTTGAACTATCATGAAGCTTGAAGAATTCTTTGAACTAGACTTCAAGTGCTGACATAGTGTCTCAAACAGATTTATCAAGATATAAAAACAAGACATACGAAGAAGTTTTGACACACAAAATTTGACAATCAAAGAGGAATCAAATCATAGCACTTACAATCTCCCCCTTTGTCAAATTTGTGACAAAACACCTCTCATACTTCAATAAGATAAGCATCACATTGTATAATAACGAATTATGCACCAGTTGTCATAAAATAAGTATCCCCGTGAGACAACTCAACTCCCCCTGAGTTAGTAGGCATATGTTGTGTACCCCCATCATATTAATCATAATCCACAGAATTCACAAATTCTCCCCCTTTTTGTCAAAATATGACAAAGGAAAAAACAAGGATAGGATAAGAAACACAGAAATAGAGATAGCAACTCATAAAGATAAAAAAAAATTCAGAGTTAAGAACATTACATAAGTAGTGATCAAGGTGAGTCAGAGTACATATCAATTGAAGTATAAAATAGGCATCCACACAACCAAAGAAGGTAAATTAGTAAAATTATTACAGACCAAAGATTGAACAGTCTTAATCTGATCCAGAAGATGGAGCAGGTATGTTAGGATCACTTTGATGAAGGCTCTTCTGTAAGGGCCTAAAATATTTGCACATAATTTTGAATTGTAGAATGTGACCAATATTCATCTGTTCTACCTTTTCCTCTAATGCACGTAGACGTGCATTAAAATCAGATGGTTTAAAGTTTGGATCATTTCCAGAGTCGGAATCAATTTCATTAAAAATATCATCCATGTCAATATCATCTGGCAGCAACTCATCACCTTCGACACCAATCTCAGCTTCAGCAACACTCCACCCGCACCATCATCAACTTGACCAGGGGCCAATCTCAACTTCATTTTGTTCAAGTTGGAATTGTTAAATATGAGATGTTGGATAGGAGCCGCACTGACGGGCATAACAACTAACATGTGAGTGACTAATACATTCAATAAATATCCAAATGGAATATCACCATGACCATGATGACTACGGATTTGAATGATAGAGGAGCAAATCAAGGAACGCAAACAGACATTTGCACCAGTAATGAAATGAAGAAAAAATGGTTTTCCCCCAAATAAAAGCAATCAGTGCACTACACGACTGGTCATGAGACGTCCTCGACCGGTCGTGCCACAACTGGTCGAGCACGTCCTCGACTGGTCATGTACAGAAAAAATAAATAAACATGCATTTTTCAAAAAATTTTGAAATATAAACTAATAGAGTATTTACACTATGATACAGAGATGCATGCTCAATCATTTTAAATTGCACATACCGAGATTGAATTTCAACTTATTAAACCTGCTTTTATCAAGCAATTTAGTGAAAATGTCAGCAAGCTGAGTCTCGGTTAGAATATATTCTAAAGATATTTCCTTTTCTTCAACTAATTCACGGATATAATGAAATCTAATGTCAATGTGCTTAGTACGTGAATGCTGGATTGGATTTTTTGAAATGTTTATCGCACTGGAATTTTCACTGTATAAAACTATAGAGTCCTGTGCTATTCCATAATCACTCAACATACGTTTCATCCAAACTAGCTGAGTGCAAGCATTACCAGCTGCAATGTATTCAGCCACAGCAGTTGAGAGTGATATGGAACTCTACTTCTTACTAAACCAAGAAACCAAACAATTTCCAATGTAAAAACAACCACCAGTGGTTGATTTTCTGCCATCGATATTACCTGCCCAATCAGCATCTAAGTACCCAGCCAATTGAACACTAGTATCATAAGGATACCAAAGACCCAGATTAACTGAACTTGAGACATATCGAATAATTCGCTTAACAGCAGTTAAGTGAGATTCTTTAGGATTAGACTGATATCTAGCACAAATTTCAAAACTTAAAGTAATATCAGGTCTACTTGCAGTTAAGTAAAGTAAGCTACCTATCACGCTATGATACAATTTAGGATCTACATCTTTACCTGTAGAGTCTTTTGAGAGTCTTAGAGTTGTACTCATAGGAGTATCAAAATTCTTACCATTCTCAAATCCAAACTTCTTTATCAAGTTCAAGGCATACTTAGATTGTGAAATAAAAATTTCGTCAGATTGCTGTTTTACTTGCAATCCTAAGAAATAATTTAATTCCCCAACCATGCTCATTTCAAATTTAGATTTCATCAAATCTACAAACTCAACAGTCATGTTAGTACAAGTTGATCCATAAATAATATCATCAACATAGATTTGAACCATTAAAATGTCATCATTATGTTTCTTAACAAAGAGAGTCTTATCGACACTATCCATTTGATAATTATGATTTAGTAAAAACTTAGTCAATTTCTTATACCATGCTCTGGGAGCGTGTTTCAAACCATAGAGAGCCTTTTTAAGGCGGTATACATGATTAGTAAACTTAGGGTCTTCAAACCAAATCAGTTGTTCAGCATATACTTCTTCATGTAAGTCGCTATTCAAAAAGGCACTCTTCACATCCATTTGAAAATTTTTAAATTTTCTAAAACATGCAATAGATATGAAAAGTCTGATTAATTCAAGGCGAGCAACAGGGACAAAAGTTTCATCATAATCAATCCCTTCAATTTGCATGGCAAAGTTTCAATTTTACACTATGGTTGTTATCGCATATTTGAGATATGCTCAACAGGTTGTGTTTTAAACCCTCAACATATAAAACATCTTTAAATAAAGGGAGGTTATACAGTTGGACCGTACCTTTGCCAATAATCTTGCAATTGCTACCATCACCAAATGTGACTGATCCATCAGTTATATCTTTTAGATCGGTGAATAAAGCCTTGTCACCTGTCATATGCTTGGAGCATCCACTGTCTAGGTACCACTTAGAATGGCTTGTTGCTTTGAAAGCAGTGTGAGCAACCAAGCAGGTAACTTTAGGAACCCATTTCAGAACTGTTTTGGGTTTAGGAGAATGGTTGGTCTTCTTTTGTCTGATGTTGTAAGAATGACCTACCGAGTTAGATTTTAAGAGCTCCTTAAGTAAATCAACTATTTTTTTCAGCTAGTGGATTTCTGATCTGATTTATAAAATAGTTGCTTTTAGGTTTTTGAAAAATTTTTGTATTTTTAGAAAAACCTTGACAAGTACCTTTTCCTTTTGAGTTAGAAGCCTCTCCTTTCACAAAGTTGGGAGGAGTATTCTTCTGTTTAGGAAATGTATTTTTATCATAGCCCAACCCAGATTGATCGCCACATTTTCTTGATCTGGATAATAATTTTTCTAACTTTGAATCACCTTGGGCATATCTCCATGTATCCTTCAAACTCAGAAGAGAAGATACTTCATTTTTGAGTTTCTCATTTTCAGATTTTAAATCATCAATTAGGGAGGTTTTGAATTCCAAATCACATTTTGATTTTTCAAAACAATCTAAAATTTATGATTTTTCTAAAACGGGAGTTTCAAAACATTCTTTGAGTTTAGAAAACTTTTCTTTTTGAAGTTTAAGTTTGACAACAATTTTACAACTTTCCGTATATAAGACATTATAAGCATCTTGAAGATCTTCTTCATTTTCATGATCACTATTTAAATTTTCTTCACTTGTTGAATCATCGTGATCAGAGAAAGTAAACTTGGTTAGAGTCATAAGGGCCTTAACTTTACTGCCCGACTCAGTTTCAGAATTTTTTGATTCAGAAGAGGCTTCAGAATCAGATGATTCATCCCAAGTAGCCAACATACCCTTCCTTTTGGGTCTGTCCTTTTTAGGACATTTGTTTGCTAGATGCTCATACTCTTGGCAGTTGTAACACTGACTATCTTTCAAAGACTTCCAAGTTTTGGACTTAAGTTTAGATCGTTTCTTTTCATTTGTCTTTTGAAAATTGACCATTTTCTTACTTTTGAAAATCCTATAGAACTTTTTCGCTAAAAGAGCCATATCATCTTCAGAATTTTCTAAATCTGAGTTTTCTTGAGAAATACCTTTAGATGACTTCAAAGCGATAGATTTGCCTTTATGAGCTTTAAAATTCAATTCATAGGTTTGTAATGAACCAACTAGTTCTTTTACCCTCATATTATCCGTATCACGAAGTTCCTGGATCACGGTTACTTTAGAGTTGAACCGTTCAGGAAGTGAGCATAGTATCTTTACACACACTTTACTTTTTGGGATTTTATCGCCAAGACCCCACATTGAGTTTATAATGTCATTTAATCTAGTGTAAAAGTCTATAAACATTTCATTTTCCTCCATATGAATTTCTTCAAATTTGGTTGTGAGGAGTTGGACTTTAGATTTTTTAACAATTGATGTACCCTCATGTGTCATTTCTAATATATCCCAGGCTTGCTTTGCAGTATCACAAGATATGATTCTTTTGAACTCATCCAGTGATAGTGCGTAAGTGATTGCATTTAGTGCTTTTGCATTGGCATTACTCTCACTTTTCTGAAGTGTGGACCAAGAAGTATAAGGTGTTATTCTCATTGATTTTGATCCATTAATACCAGTAACTTCAATAGTAAGAGGGCTCCATTCGGTCATTGTGGCTTGCCACACACTCTCATCCTTTAATTTGAGGAAGATCCTCATTCGGGCTTTCCAATAGGCATAGTTGGAGCCATCAAAGGGTGGAGGCCTAGTGACTGATAGGCCATCAAAATTTGACATCTTATATTATATAGCTTAAATCGTTAGCTCAGAAAATAAATCCAAATAAAAAGCAATAAGAACGAGCTATTAGGCTTTGATACCACTTGAAATGGCCAAGCTATATGTCCTAGAGGGGGGGGGGTGAATAGAACTATGCCAAATTTAAAATAAAATCAGCGGAATTTAAATAACAAGATAGCCAAATAAAGTAAATCAATCCACAATTCTTAAATGAATAGCAACCTCAATAAATAAGTATTGAGAGGTTGATACAAATTCAGTTATAAGGACAACCTTACACCATAATAAACAAGGGCTTATGGTAGGACAACCTTATTTCTAGAATGTCTTTTGAATTAATAACTCAATCTAAATAGAAATAACTAAATAGCAAGGAATTGAAATAAATTGCAAAAATAGAGATCTAACTTATTACAACAATCCCCACACTTGCTTGAAATGTAAATTGTTATAACATTCACATCCACACGTACATTCCACAAAATTGAATGATAAATGATATGAAAATTAAGCAAGCATTCAATCCACAAGATAAAGAGTTATAGTGGTTCGCCTGTGTGTACACCAACTGTCTTTCAACTGCCAAACAGAATGCTACTCCACTCCTAATATCCTCACACAGGGGATATTAGCGTTTACTATCAAATAGGTTTTCACAGGTTCATCAAAAACCTTACAATTGTGTCTTTTTTACTTGGGCTTACACAATTCAAAAACCCACACTTCTGAGTTTTCTGGCTCCCCTTAGATAAGCACACAAATTGAGATTTTTCTGGTGAATTTCAAACAAAAACAAAAATAGAATGGAATTTATAAAATTATAAAATACCTGGATTTCTCTTTTTCGTAGTAGCCCGGTAGAACCAATCGAAGTAGATGTTCGAATATAGAAGTTCAATGTCCACTACTCACTTTAATATGGTTCTAAGTTTCAATTGATTTTAGATTTAAACCAGTTGGGGGTAGCTATATTTGATTTTGATTCCAAGAAGAAGGAATAAGGCAATTCCTCTTCTCAAATGAGATTGGAATACAGGAACAAAATCAAATTAAATAAGCTACCAAAAAGAGAGTAATTAAGTACAAAATAGCTTAAAAATAAACACAAACTTATGTCGGAGTGGAGCCTTGGATTCACTTAATATTCAATGAAAAACTCTGAAAATCATGTGCTATTTATAACTACAGAAATTCGTCTTCGACTGGTCCTAGGGTTACCAAGATTGGTCCAAGAATAAACTGATTTTTAAATTTTTTAGCGCGATCGGAGTAAACCGTTGTACGACTGGTCATTGGCAGTCCACGACTGGTCGAAGGTTATCCATGACCGGTCAAGACCCCTCTACGACTGGTCGTGCGACAGTTGATTTAGTCGCTGGAGTTTGAGTCGAAGTTTTACGACTAGTCGAAGGTCGAGTCGAGACCATCCCATGACTAGTCGAGAATACTCCAGTACTGGTCGAAATCAAACTAGAAAATCTGATAAAATATAACAATTTTAGGACTGGTCTTGGAACTTCTTAGACTGGTCGAACCAATGCTAGGACTGGTCGAACAAGGTCTAGGACTAGTCTTAGAATAGACCATATTCTTGTAATAATATTCAAATGAATTATGTAGCCAAAGTGAGCTACCCTAAGGTCAATCTAAGGTTTATCATACCTGGGACATGAAGAATGGACATTAAAAACTTCATTTGCTTTAGACTTTAATTATTATGAAGCTTGAGTTCTTTTTTATGTAACTTGACTACTTCACAAGCTTTGAAATCAATGTCACTTTGAGTTGCACTTGAGTCCCGTACTTATATTTTAATTTTGAACTTCCATTTGCACTTGAACTTGAGTCTTGACCCTGAGCTCTTCTTTAATATCTTTTACATTGTAGCTTGAACTATCATGAAGCTTGAAGAATTCTTTGAACTAGACTTCAAGTGTTGACGTGGCGTCTCAGACAGATTTATCAAGATATAAACACAAGACATACGAAGAAGTTTTGACACACAAAATTTGACAATCAAAGAGGAATCAAATCATAGCACTTACAATCTCCCCCTTTGTCAAATTTGTGACAAAACACCTCTCATACTTCAATAAGATAAGCATCACATTGTATAATAACGAATCATGCACCAGTTGTTATAAAATAAGCATCCCCATGCGATAACTTAGCTCCCCCTGAGTTAGTAGGAATATGTTGTGTACCCCCATCATATCAATCATAATCCACAGAATTCACAAATTCTCCTCCTTTTTGTCAAAATATGACAAAGGAAGAAACAAGGATAGGATAAGAAAGACAGAAATAGAGATAGCAACACATAAAGATTTAAAAAAAAAAAAATCAGAGTTAAGAACATTACATAAGTAGTGATCAAGGTGAGTCAAAGTACATATCAATTGAAGTATAAAATAGGCATCCACACAACCAAAGAAGGTAAATTAGTAAAATTATTACAGACCAAAGATTTAACAGTCTCAATCTGATCCAGAAGATGGAGCAGGTATGTTAGGATCACTTTGATGAAGGCTCTTCTGTAAGTGCCTAAAATATTTGCGCATAATTTTGAATTGTAGATTGTGGCCAACATTCCTCTATTCTACCTTTTCCTCTAATGCACGCGGATGTGCATTGAAATCAGATGGTTTAAAGTCTGGATCATTTCCAGAGTCAGAATCAATTTCATTAAAAATATCATCCATGTCAATATCATCTGGCTGCAACTCATCACCTTCGACACCAATCTCAGCTTCAGCAGCAGCTCCACCCGCACCATCATCAACTTGACCAGGGGCCAATCTCAACTTCATTTTGTTCAAGTTGGAATTGTTAAATATGAGATGTTGGATAGGAGCCTCACTGACGGGCATAACAACTAACATGTGAGTGGCTAATACATTCAACAGATATCCAAATGGAATATCACCATGACCATGATGACTACGGATTTGAATGATAGAGGAGCAAATCAAGGAATGCAAACAGACATTTGCACCAGTAATGATTGAGTACAAAATACGAACCATAAACAGAGTCAACTCATCTTGTTTCCAGAGCGAGGATACAGATTAGAAGTGAAGATACGATGAAAAATTCTGTATTTAGGTAACAAGTATCTAGTTTTGAGGGCATATCCATTTGCAGTCCATGGAGCATCCATGTTACACAATGCTCTAGTATAAGTATGTTTTTCTGATTTTGTCACTTTCTCAGCAAGCGCACTAGGATGAATACCATCATCATTTACTGGAATGTCCATAAGGCCTGAAATTAAATGATGATCAACATTAAAAGGCCCTTCTATAGTAGAAATAGTAAAAGTCAGTTGCTCAGAGGAAAAGTCAGATATGCATGCAACCATGGCCTGTGCTATGGACTAGTATGCCGACCCGCCCCAGCGTAAAATGTTTTCCCATCCTACAGATTGAAGAAGAGGAAGGAGACTGAAAGGAGCGATATGGTTTAAATCAACGACTTTTTCAACATTCACATTACGCTTACGCAAATCACGTGCATGTGGTGGATCATCTTCAAGAGCCCTAAGATGACGTCTAGTGATAACATTCGATCTAGAAGAGGAAGCACCTCTAGGATTTTTCTTTTTACCTCTAGAGTCCATTTTCTTGAAGAAATATAAGAAATATCAAGAAAATAGAGATGGGTTTCTCTAGATTCAGCAAATAAAAAGAAAAAACCCAAAAACTTGAAGAACGAGTTGAAATAGACAACCACAATCAAGAAATTTAAGAGAAAAGACTAAGAATCTTCAAGAAATCAAGAGAAAACGCTCTAATCTGAGTGAATCGAATAGTGGGGTTCGACTAATCGAAGCTCGGCTCGTTGGAGAAGAGTAATGAAATGAAGAAGAAATGGTTTTCCCCCAAATAAAAGCAATCAGCGCGCTACAAGACTGGTCGTGGGACGTCCTCGACCGGTCGTGCCACAACTGGTCAAGCACGTCCTCGACTGGTCGTGTACAGAAAAAATAAATAAACATGCATTTTTCAAGAAATTTTGAAATAAAAACCAATAGAGTATTTACACTATGATACAGAGATGCATGCTCAATCATTTTAAATTGCACATACCAAGATTGAATTTTTATTTATTAAACCTACTTTTGTCAAGCAGTTTAGTGAAAATGTTAGCAAGTTGAGTCTCGGTTGGAATATATTCTAAAGATATTTCCTTTTCTTCCACTAATTCACCAATATAATGAAATCTAATGTCAATGTGCTTAGTACGTAAATGCTAGATTGGGTTTTTCGAAATATTTATCGCACTGGAATTTTCACAGTATAAAACCATAGAGTCCTGTGCTATTCCATAATCACTCAACATACGTTCCATCCAAACTAGCTAAGTACAAGCATTACTAACTGCAATGTATTCAGCCTCAGCAGTTGAGAGTGATATGAAATTCTACTTCTTGCTAAACCAAGAAACCAAACAATTTCCAATGTAAAATAACCACCACTAGTTGATTTTCTGTCATCGATATTACCTGCCCAATCAGCATCTGAGTACCCAGCCAATTGAACGCTAGTATCATAAGGATACCAAAGACCCAGATTAACTGAACTTGAGACATATCGAATAATTCGCTTAACAGCAGTTAAGTGAGATTCTTTAGGATTAGACTGATATCTAGCGCAAATTTCAACACTTAAAGCAATATCAGGTCTACTTGCAGTTAAGTAAAATAAGCTACCTATCATGCTACGATACAATTTAGGATCTACATCTTTACCTGTAGAGTCTTTTGAGAGTCTTAGAGTTGTACTCATAGGAGTATCAAAATTCTTACCATTCTCAAATCCAAACTTCTTTATCAAGTTCAAGGCATATTTAGATTGTGAAATAAAAATTTCGTCAGATTGCTGTTTTACTTGCAATCCTAAGAAATAATTTAATTCCCCAACCATGCTCATTTCAAATTTAGATTTCATCAAATCTGCAAACTCAACAGTCATGTTAGTACAAGTTGATCCATAAATAATATCATCAACATAGATTTGAACCATTAAAATATCATCATTATGTTTCTTAACAAAGAGAGTCTTATCGACACTATCCATTTGATAATTATGACTTAGTAGAAACTTAGTCAATTTCTCATACCATGCTCTGGGAGCGTGTTTCAAACCATAGAGAGCTTTTTTAAGGCGGTATACATGATTAGTAAACTTAGGGTCTTCAAACCAAATCGGTTGTTAGCATATACTTCTTCATGTAAGTCGCTATTCAAAAAGACACTCTTCACATCCATTTGAAAATTTTTAAATTTTCTAAAACATGCAATAGATATGAAAAGTCTGATTGATTCAAGGCGAGCAACATGGGCAAAAGTTTCATCATAATTAATCCCTTCAATTTGCATGTACCCTTGCACAACCAGTCTTACCTTGTTTCAAATTATATTTCCAAGTTCATCAGACTTATTTTTGAAAATTCACTTAGTTCCTATAATGTGTTTATCTTTAGGTCTAGGAACAAGATACCAAACATCATTTCGAACAAACTGATTAAGTTCTTCCTGCATTGTTACTATCCAGTTTTCATCAGAAAGTGCTTCTTTTACGTTTGCCGGTTCAATCTATGATGTAAAGCATACGTAATTACATATGTCTTCTAGTTGTCTACGAGTGCGCACACCAATGAGAGGGTTTCCAAGAATTTGATCAGTTAGATGGTCTTTGACAGTCCTTAATTCAGAATTAGTTTCACTTGATGAAGTATCTGGTTTTTCAAATATAAGAGCTTCATCATTATCTGAACTAGGGGCAGGTGTATTCAAGTGATCGTCAATTACAACATTTATTGACTCTTGAATCACACTAGTCCTGTTGTTCAGAACACGATAAGCACGACTGTTTAAAGAGTATCCTAAAAAGATCCCTTCATCACTTTTAGTGTCGAACTTTCCCAAATTCTCACGGTCACATAAAATATAGCACTTGCTACCAAAAACTCGAAAGTATTTGATAGTAGGCTTTTTCTCATACCACATTTCATAAGCCGTTATATTATTAGATTTACAAATATAAATACGGTTAATAATGTAGCAAGTGGTATTCATTGCTTCAGCCCATAAATTTCTAGGGAGCTTCATGCTATTCAATATAACATTTCCCATTTTTTTGGAGCACTGTATTTTTCCTTTCCACAATACCATTTTATTGTGGAGTTTTGGGTGCAGAGAATTCATGTGATATTCCCTGATCGTTACAAAGTTTCTCAAAACCGCTATTTTTAAACTCGAATCCATGATCACTTCAGATTTTACTGACTTGAGAACATTTTTCAGTTTGGATCCGTTTGATAATCTTTTTCACTTCATCAAGGGTTTCTGATTTGTCTCTTAAAAATGAAACCCAAGTGTATCTTGTATAATCATCTACGATGACTAAGATGTATTTTTTGCCACCTCGACTTTCCATTCTGGTTGGTCTTATAAGATCCATGTGGAGAAGCTCGAGTGGTCTAGATGTGGTATTGGAGTTCACCTTTTTGTGAGAGCTCCTAGTTTGTTTACCATACTGGCATTCACCACATATTTTGTCTACTTTTTGCACTTTAGGTAGACCTTTAATTAGTTCTCCTTTGCTCAATCTGTATAAATTTCGGTAGTGTACATGTCCAAGGCGTTTATGTCATAATTGTCTCATCAGTATGGACCATATAACACATTTGCTTAGATGAGATACCATTACTTACTATATAGCAGTTTTCAGAAGTTCTGCGACCAGTTAATATTACAAAACCCTTTTTGTTTAAAATTTCACAACCTTGATTGGAAAATTTTACACCATGGTTGTTATCGCATATTTGAGATATGCTCCACAGGTTGTGTTTTAAACCCTTAACATATAAAACATCTTTAAATAAAGGGAGGTTATAAAGTTAGACCGTACCTTTGCCAATAATCTTGCAATTACTTCCATCACCAAATGTGACTGACCCATCAGTCATATCTTTTAGATCGGTGAATAAAGCCTTGTCACCTGTCATATGCCTGGAGCATCCACTGTCTAAGTACCACTTAGAATGGCTTGTTACTTTGAAAGTAGTGTGAGCAACCAAGCAGGCAACTTTAGGAGCCCATTTCAGAACTGTTTTGGGTTTAGGAGAATGGTTGGTCTTCTTTTGTCTGATGTTGTAAGAATGACCTACTGAGTTAGATTTTAAGAGCTCCTTAAGTAAATCAACTATTTTTTCAGCTAGTGGATTTCTGATCTGATTTATAAAATAGTTGCTTTTAGGTTTTTGAAAAGTTTTTGTATTTTTAGGAAAACCTTGACAAGTACCTTTTCCTTTTGAGTTAGAAGCCTCTCCTTTCACAAAGTTGGGAGGAGTATTCTTCTGTTTAGGAGATGTATTTTTATCATAGCCCAACCCAGATCGATCGCCACATTTTCTTGATCCGGATAATAATTTTTCTAACTTTGGATCACTTTGGGCATATCTCCATGTATCCTTCAAACTCAGAAGAGAAGATACTTCATTTTTAAGTTTCTCATTTTCAGATTTCAAATCATCAATTAGGGAGGTTTTGAATTCCAAATCACATTTTGATTTTTTGAAATAATCTGAAATTTGTGATTTTTCTAAAACAAGAGTTTCAAAATATTCTTTGAGTTTAGAAAACTTTTCTTTTTGAAGTTTAAGTTTGACAACAATTTCACAACTTTCCTTATATAAGGCATTATAAGCATCTTGAAGATCTTCTTCATTTTCATGATCACTATTCAAATTTTTTTCACTTGTTGAATCATCGTGATCAGAGAAAGTAAACTTGGCTAGAGTCGTGGGGGCCTTAACTTCACTGCCCAACTCGATTTCAGAATTTTCTGATTCAGAAGAGGCTTCAGAATCAGATAATTCATCCCAAGTAGCCAACATACCCTTCCTTTTGGGTCTGTCCTTTTTAGGACATTTGCTTGCTAGATGCCCATACTCTTGGCAGTTGTAACACTGACTATCTTTCAAAGACTTCCAAGTTTTGGACTTAGGTTTAGATTGTTTCTTTTCATTTGTTTTTTGAAAATCGACCATTTTCTTACATTTGAAAATCCTATAGAACTTTTTCACTAAAAGAGCCATATCATCTTCAGAATTTTCTAAATCTGAGTTTTCTTGAGAAATACCTTTAGATGACTTCAAAGCGATAGATTTGCCTTTAGGAGCTTTAAAATTCAATTAATAGGTTTGTAATGAACTAACTAGTTCTTCTACCCTCATATTATCCGTATCACGAAGTTCCTGGATCGCGATTACTTTAGAGTTGAACCGTTCAAGAAGTGAGCGTAGTATCTTTGCACACACTTTACTTTCTGCGATTTTATCGCCAAGACCCCACATTGAGTTTATAATGTCATTTAATCTAGTGTAAAAGTCCATAAACATTTCATTTTCCTCCATATGAATTTCTTCAAATTTGGTTGTGAGGAGTTAGACTTTAGATTTTTTTACAATTGATGTACCCTCGTGTGTCATTTCTAATATATCCCAGGCTTGCTTTGCAGTATCACAGGATATGATTCTTTTGAACTCATCCAGTGATAGTGCGCAAGTAATTGCATTTAGTGCTTTTGCATTGGCATTACTCTCACTTTTCTGAAGTGTGGACCAAGAAGTATAAGGTGTTATTCTCATTGATTTTGATCCATTAATACCAGTAACTTCAATAGTAAGAGGGCTCCATTCGGTCACTGTGGCTTGCCACACACTCTCATCCTTTAATTTGAGGAAGATCCTCATTCGGGCTTTCCAATAGGCATAGTTGGAGCCATCAAAGGGTGGAGGCCTAGTGACTGATAGGCTATCAAAATTTGACATCTTATTTATATAGCTTAAATCGTTAGCTCAAGAAATAAATCCAAATAAAAAGCAATAAGAACGAGCTATTAGGCTTTGATACCACTTGAAATGGCCAAGCTGTATGTCCTAGGGGGGGGGAGGGGTGAATAGGACTATGCCAAATTTAAAATAAAATCAGCGGAATTTAAATAACAAGATTGCCAAATAAAGTAAATCAATCCACAATGCTTAAATGAATAGCAAGCTCAATAAATAAGTATTGAGAGGTTGATACAAATTCAGTTTTAAGGACAACCTTACACCATAATAAATAGGGGCTTATGGTCAGACAACCTTATTTCTAGAATATCTTTTGAATCAATAACTCAATCTGAATAGAAATAACTAAATAACAAGGAATTGAAATAAATTGGAAAAATAGAGATCTAACTTATTATAACAATCCCCACACTTGCTTGAAATGTAAATTGTTACAACATTCACATCCACACGTACATTCCACAAAATTGAATGATAAATGATATGAAAATTAAGCAAGCATTCAATCCACAAGACAAAGAGTTATAGTGGTTCGCCTGTGTGTACACCAACTGTCTTTCAACAGCCACACAAAATGCTACTCCACTCCTAATATCCTCACACGGGATATTAGCGTTTACTATCAAATAAGTTTTCACAGGTTCACCAAAAACCTTTACAATTGTGTCTTTTTAACTTGGGCTTATACAATTCAAAAACCCACACTTCTGAGTTTTCTAGCTCTCCTCAGATAAGCACACAAATTGAGATTTTTCTGGCAAATCTCAAACAAAAACCGTTGAAGTAAATCGTTGTACGACCGGTCATCGGCAGTCCACGACTGGTCGAGACCCCTCTACGACTGGTCGTGCGACACTTGATTTAGTCACTGGAGTTTGAGTTGAAGTTTTACGACTGGTCGAAGGTCGAGTTGAGACCATCCCACGACCGGTCGAGAAGACTCCAGGACTGGTCGAAGCCGAACCAGAAAATCCGATAAAATACAACAATTTTAGGACTGGTCCTGGAACTTCTTAGACTAGTTGAACTAGTGCTAGGACTAGTCGAACAAGGTCTAGGACTAGTCTTAGAATAGACCATATTCTTGTAATAATATTCAAATGAATTATGTAGCAAAAGTGACCTACCCTAAGGTCAATCTAAGGTTTATCATACCTAGGACATGAAGAATGGACATTAAAAACTTCATTTGATTTAAACTTTGATTAATATGAAGCTTGAGTTCTTCTTGATGTAGCTTGACTACTTCACAAGCTTTGAAATCAATGTCACTTTGAGTTGCACTTGAGTCCCGTACTTATATTTGAATCTTGAACTTCCACTTGCACTTGAACTTGAGTCTTGACCTTGAGCTCTTCTTTAATATCTTCTACATTGTAGCTTAAACTATCATGAAGCTTGAAGAATTATTTGAACTTTACTTTAAATGTTAATGTGGTGTCTCAAACAGATTTATCAAGATATAAACACAAGACATATGAAGAAGTTTTAGCACACAAAATTTGACAATCAAAGAGGAATCAAATCATAGCACTTACATAGACCCCTGACCTTTGGGCCTATATTTAATACAATATTGTGATGGGTTTTATAGGCCAAAATACTCAGGTAGTTGGACCCTTGCTTGCTCATTAAAGTAAATCATACTTGGGTCGAGATGTGAGGCCCAACCTACTTGTTTTAAATATAAGGATCACCCATATGTTGGAATAATGGGCTGCCCATTAGGCCCACCACAATGAATGGACTCATGATCTTTATGGTTGGGCCCAACCTTGCTTGAGGGCCCACCATATTGCCTATTGTTGGGCTTTGAGTATAAGCCCACTAGGCCATGGATTGCCTTAGGCCTTAGGCCTTAGTTCATCTTCGAGTAGTGGTGGGCTACATCTTGGGAACCAGTTGAGGTTGGATGTCCTCCTGGGTGGTCCTAAGGTAGGCCCATGGGTTCTTCTATGGATGGTTAAAGTCCCACCATAGGTCCTAGGCCATTTGTTTGAGGCTCAATGTGCATGTTTGTGGAACCTACCTTAACGCATGTTTGGTCCAGGCCGTCCAAGCCTTGGATCGCCCGATTGTGGTTGCACTCTTTACCTTGGGTTACTGCTTGACTCACAATCCAGTAGCAGGCCCACTTGATCTTTCTTGATATATACACACTCTCCATCTGGTTGGGTCTCCTAGTGAATATAGTTGGCCTTCATGAGACTATTTCCACATAGTTAACTAAATTTTGGACCTTAGCAGGTCTAAGAAGTTAAACGGGCCAAAATTTTATCAAAGGACCTTAAATGAACAATTTTATGGTTAAAACTTTATTTGGCTATGGGACCCACCATATCGAGAACTTGTGTATGTATTGTATGCTTGTGTTTTCTTATAATCTTTGGGCTTAATTAGTGCATTCTTTTGGGTCACCTTTAGTGATCACATGAGGACCCCATCTTAGATCAAATTTTTAGGGCATCTCATGGGCCCAGAGTGGGTTGGGACATCCCAGCTTGGCCCAGCCATATATGGGGCCGCCTTCCACAATTTTGATGGACTTGTGGGCTGAGATAAGGATGTATTGGACCCTTGCTTACCCACTTAAATTACTAGTTATTGGGCTGATGTAGTGGGACCCATTACATCCAAACTTAAACTTATTTTTGGGCCGTATATTGTGTACGCGGGCTACTCACCAAGTCTAACTTAATGCATGGATTCTATGGTCATTGGAAATTGAGCCTTGGGCCTTAATTTCCCTTTTGGGGCCCATGTTGTTAAAGGTAATATTATATCCTTTTCTCATGGCCTATTATGAGGGATATATGTATGCGGTTACCTATGTTCTTATCTTGAATGTAGGGCCTTGTGCCTTATATCCATATAGTTCATGGTTGAGATGCCTCTTGGGGAATGGTGGTTAAATGTCCCCATTATGGACCCCTCTAGGCCCGTTTGTATCTAAATATGATTAAATGCTCATCTTAAACTCTGGCTAGACTCACTTCTATTTTACTTAAACACGTAGTTGTATGCTTAGTCTCATGGGCTACTCCAGGTAAATGGACTCCCACTAGAGGTGGGATTCCTTATGGATATTGTCTAAATACCTAGTCTTGGTCCCTTCTTGGATAGGAGGAGTGTACTACTTTGTATATCACCGCATAATGCGTCTAGACCCATCTTCATGGCCCATGTGCATCAATGTATGCTTGGATGACACTGTGTGTGTGGTTATGATTGTGTCATTGGGCATTGTATGTTGCATTCCCGAGGGACGTAGTATTTCCTCTTGAGCATGTTGGATGCTAGGAATTGATGCATAGTTGATGGTGTGATTCGTGTATCTGGCATTGCATAACATATGAGCATTATCACCCTCGCTTCATCAGGGTTGTAGCCTGCACAGATACATCATAGGTGGCTATGTTTGGATACCGGAAATGTTACTTGAGCATACCGCATGCATAGAATGCCCATGGGTGAAATTCTCAAAACTTCCATAATACCAAGGATCTGCTCCAGCGCCGTGACCGGGTGGAACATATGAGTGCACGAGGGCCTTATACCATTAGGCCGCGACTCCCACCGCCGTGTAGTCAGTTGGATAGGGTTGTAGCCTTACTCGCCTGATGTAAGGAGGCATTGCTAGGCTGAGTCTGACCAGCTCGTGAATGGGTCCGCTACCTTCAGGCCTTGAGGGTGATTGGCTATCTGCAAGCAGGATAGTGAGGTCTTTTACGCTCATTTGACTATGCGGGGTCTGTAGAGCGGCAGTCATCCAGCAGTGTAATGGACCCGGTGATTTCCTTATGATGAAAATGTACTTGATATGTGGATTGGATATGAGCATTGGCATTACTTCGCAATGCATTTGCATCGGCTGTGTAAGCCTCACATTGCATCGCCTTGGCATGGCTCCCAATACTCATTGCATTATATAACCTTGGTATGGTTTCCCGCATTATTGCACTACCTTGATGTAGTTTCTTATGTTCATGACAGCCTTGGTAAGGCTAGTGGTGTTGGCTTTGATCATGTTTCCTTCCTGTATCTCCTATTATTCTTCTGTGCACTATTATCATACACTTTCACCACCCTCTAAGCTTTTTATAAGCTTATACACGATTAATGCGTGCAGGAGATCCTAAGTTGGCATCTTAGCAGTGGAGCTTGAATAAGTTTGTGAGCCGAGGGCCCAGTGTTGTAGATCCTCTTCCTTCTTTCTTCTGTTATCTTATGTATGTCCTTTGGACCTTATAGAAACTTGTAAAAATTCAAATTCATAGTGGATTTTGTGATGTGTGCCTTTGTTATTATTAGATTTACTTACTATGATCTTGGGTATGCTCGTTTTGGAATGATTATATTGTTATAGAAATCCTCCTTGTAGGATCCCAGGATCGGAACCTACCTCAGGAGCCAAGAATGGGGTACTACGAAGGCTGTTACGGCCAGAAACGGCCATCAAGTTCCTTGTGAGTCCGGTTACCGGGTCTGGATCATGACAAGAGTACGGTTACCGGGTCTGGGGCATGACAGGAGTACTCCTGTCACGCCCCAAACCTGGTAACTGGACTCACAAGGAACCTGATGGCTGGTTCTGGCTGTAACAGCTACCGTAGTACCCCATTCTCGGCTCCTGAGGTAGGTTCCGATCCTGGGATCCTATAAGGAGGATTTCCATTTGAACTTTTATAAGCTTACATTAGGTCCGAAAGGACATACATAAGATAATGGGAAAAGAGAGAAAAGAGTCAATAATAATGGAGTCCTTAAGCTCAACTCAACTCCACGCTTTGCTACTACGACGCCTGCCTAGGATCTCCTACACGCATCAATCGTACATAAGCTTATAGAAGCTTAGAGGGTAGTGTAAGTGTGTGATAATAGTGCACAGAAGAATAATAGGAGATATAGGAAGGAAACATGATCAAAGCCAACACCACCAGCCTTACCAAGGCTGTCATGAACGCAAGAAGCTATACCAAGGTAGTACAATAATGCGAAAAACATGTGATGCCCAATGACACAATATGACCACACATACAGTGTCAACCAAGCATACAATGATGTACATGGTTATGAAGATGAATTTAATCATACTATATAGCAATATACAATGTATATTACATTCCTTCTATCCAAGAAGGAACCAAGACTAGGTACTTAGACAATATCCTTAAGGAAATCCAACTTCTAGTAGGGGCCCATTTACCTGGGGTAGCCGACGAGACTAAGTATACAAGCTACGGGTCTAAGTAATATAGAAATGAGCCTAGCAAGAGTCTAAGATGAGTATTCAATCACTCTTAAATACAACCGGGCCTAGAGGGGACCATAATGGGGACATTTATCCACCATTCCCCAAAAAGCATATCAACCATGAACTATATGGATAGAAGGCCCAAGGCCTACATTCAAGATAAAAATAAAGGTAACCACATACATATATTCCTCATAATAGGCCATAAAAAGATATAATACCACTTTTAACAATATGGGCTTTAAGAGGGGAATTAAGGCCCAAGACTCAATTTTCAATGGCCATAGAATCCATGCATTAAGTTGGACTTGGTGGGCAGCCCGCGCACACAATATACAGTTCAAAAATAAGTTTAAGTTTGGGTGAAACGGGCCCCACTACATCAGCCCAACAACTAGCAATCTAAGTAGGCAACCAAGGGCCCAATACTATCCTTATCTCAGCTCACAAGTCCATCAAAATGGTGAAAGTCGGCCCCATTTATGGTTAGGCCAAGCTGGGACGTCCCAACCCATGCTGGGCCCATGGGATGCCCCAAAAATTTCATCTAAGATGGGGTCCTCATGTGATTACTCAAGGTGACCCAAAAGAATGCACTAATTAAGCCCAAAGATTATAAGAAAATATAAGCATGTAACATGTACACAAGTTCTCAATATGGTAGATGTGTATACATCAAGAAAAGATCAAGTGGGCCTGCTACTGGATTATGAATCTAGTAACCCAAGGCAGAGAGCGCCTCCATGATCGGGCGATCTAAGTCTTGGACAGCCTGGACCAAACATGCGTTAAGGTAGGCTCCACATACATTTATATTAAGCCTCAAACAAATGGCCTAGGGCCTATGGTGGGCCTTTAACCATCCATAGAAGAACCTATGGGCCTACCTTAGGACCACTCAAGAGGACATCTAACCTCAAATGTTCCAGCAACTTTCCACCCTGGACAAGTTGGAATTCTGAAATTTATTAAAATACTTTTGGGTGTCTAAAAATTCTAAAACTTTACAGAAGGTGGCCCACCCATGGTAGGACCCACCTACAAAATTTTGGGGCCAATGGATCCCTGTACACACCATGGTAGCAGCTAGACCGGCCCACTATAATATGGCGTCCAGATCGGTCCATATTGAGAACTTGTGTACATGTTGCATGCTTGTGTTTTCTTATAATCTTTGAGCTTAATCAGTGCATTCTTTTGGGTCACCTTAAGTAATCACATGAGGACCCCATCTTAGATCAGATTTTTAGGATATCTCATGGGCCCAGCGTGGGTTGGGACCTCCCAGCTTGGCCCAACCATATATTGGGCCGACTTTCACCATTTTGATGGACTTGTGAGCTGATATAAGGATAGTATTGGGCCCTTGATTGCCTACTTAAATTGTTAGTTATTGGGCTGATGTAGTTGGGCCCGTTTCACCCAAACTTAAACTTATTTTTGGACTGTATATTGTGTACGCGGGCTGCCCACCAAGTCCAACTTAATGCATGGATTCTATGGCTATTGAAAATTAAGTCTTGAGCCTTAATTCCCATTTTGTAGCCCATATTGTTAAAAGTGGTATTATATCTTTTTATGGCCTATTATGAGGAATATATGTATGTGGTTACCTTTATTTTTATCTTAAATGTAGGCCTTGGGCCTTCTATCCATATAGTTCATGGTTGATATGCCTTTTTGGGGAATGGTGGTTAAATGTCCCCATTGTGGTCCCCTCTAGGTCCGGTTGTATTTAAGAGTGATTAGATACTCATCTTAGACTCTTGCTAGGCTCATTTCTATATTACTTAGACCCGTAGCTTGTATACTTAGTCTCGTGAGCTACCCCAAGTAAATGGGCCCCTACTAGAAGTTGGATTTCCTTAAGGATTTGTCTAAGTACTTAGTCTTGGTTCCTTCTTGGATAGAAGGAATGTATTATACATTGTATATCGTCATATATATAATTAAATTCATCCTTATAACCATGTACATCATTGTATGCTTGGTTGACACTGTGTGTGTGGTCATATTGTGTCATTAAGCATTGCATGTTACCTTCTCTGAGGGACGTAGTACTCCCTCTTGAACACGTTGGATACTTAGAGTTGATGCATGGTTGATTGTGTGATTCATGCATTTGGCATTGCATAACATGTGAGCATTATCGCCCTTGCTTCATCAAGGTTGTAGCCTCCATGGATACATCGTGGATGGCCATGTTTGGATACCAGAAATGTTACTTGAGCATATTAGGTGCATAGGATGCCATGGGTAAAATTTTCAAAACTTCCATGGTACCAAGGATCCGCTCCAACGCCGTGACCGGGTGGAATATATGAGCGCACGAGGGCCTTATACCGTCAGGCCGTGACTCCCATTGTCGTGTAGTCGGTTGGATAGGGGTGTGGCCTTACTCGCCTTATGTAAGGAGGCATTACTTGGCTGAGTCTGAGCAGCTCGTGAATGAGTCCGCTACCTTCAGGCCTTGCTGGTGATTGGCTATCCGCACGTAGAGTAGTGAGGTCTCTTATGCTCGTTTGATTGTGTGGGGTTTGTAGAGCAGCAGTCATCCAGCAGTGTAATGGACCCCAGTGATTTTCTTATAATGGGAATGTACTTGATATGTGGATTGGATATGATCATTGACATTACTTCGCATTGCATTTACATCGGCTGTGTAAGCCTCACATTGCATTACCTTGGCATGATGCCTAGTACTCTTTGCATTACAGTACTCATTGCATTATATAGCCTTGGTATGATTTTCTACATTATTATACTACCTTGGTATAGCTTCTTGCATTCATAATAGCCTTGGTAAGGCTGGTGGTGTTGGCTTTGATCATGTTTCCTCCCTACATCTCATATTATTCTTCTATGCACTATTATCACACACTTACATCACCTCCTAAGCTTCTATAAGCTTATGCATGATTGATACGTGCAAGAGATCCTAAGCAGGCGTCGTAGCAGTAGATCGGGGAGTAGAGTTGAGCTTGAGGACTCCAGTGTTGCTGACTCTTTTCTCTTTTCCCATTATCTTATATATGTCCTTTCAGACCTGATGTAAGCTTGTAAAAGTTCAAATTCTTAGTAGATTTTGTGATGTGTATCCTTTATTACTTCCAAATGTACTTGCTGTGATCTTGGGTATGCTCGTATTAGAATGATTATACTGTTATGAAAATCCTCCTTGTAGGATCCCAGGATCGGAACCTGCCCTAGGAGCCGAGAATGGGGTATTACGGAGGCTGTTGTGGCCAGAACCGGCCATCGGGTTCCTTGTGAGTCCGGTTACTGGGTCTGGGGTGTGAGATAGAGCTACGCCCAATTTGGTTTAATTTAAAATCAATTAGAACCTAGAACCATTTCTTAAGTGAGTATTGGACATTGAAATTGATTCGAACTTCTACTCTGATTAGTTTTACCGGGCTGCTACAAAAGAAGAAATCCAGGTATTTTACATTTATTGTAAATTCATTATTTTGGTTTTGTTTGAAATTTGCCAGAAAAATCTCATTGTGTTGGTTATCTGAGGAGAGCGAGAAAACTCAGAAAGTGTGGGTTTTTAGATTGTGTAAGCCCAAGTTAAAAAGACACAAATGTGAAGGTTTTAGGTGAACCTGTAAAAACCTGTTTGATAGTGAACGCTAATATCCCCTGTGAGGATATTTAGAGTGGAGTAGCAAGCTGTGTGGCTGTTGTTTAATAGTTAGTGAACACACATGCGAACCACTATATATCGGTGTGTTTTGTAATTTGAATGTTCTATTAATTTATATATCTTTAATCATTTAGATTTGTGGAATGTATATGTGGATGTGAATGTTGTAATATTTTCATTTTAAGCAAAGTGGGGAATGTTGTAATAGTTTAAAATTTATTTCTTGCTATTTACTTTATTTCCTTTCTGTTTGAGTTTCGATATTCAATTAGTTCTAGTAATGTAGTGACTCGAAAAATCCTGTACAAAGGCCCGAGTACCACCTCAAGCAGAAATCACTCAGGACCAAATCTTTTAGAAATTAGACGAAGATTAACTACTGTTAAACTAGATTACATACGAAATCCGCATTAATCACTTTAAATACGATCTGCAAGACCCAAAACTTATGGAATCATTGACGCTACATTACCCAAAACTCTAGGATCAATCTTATTACCCGGCTGCTCTTAGGAGCATCATGAAACTCCGTATCAGTTCTGGACCGCATATCGAAAGTCTAAATAATATGAAGTTATAGAATTAGGACCGCCTTGTTGGGCTTGACAACCATCTCGGAAGTTAAAACCAGATACTGTCTCAGGGCTATTCGCTTGAGCCCGGAGCGAGGAGTGTGAGAAAACATGCTTTTCTTTAGAAATTAAATCTAATTTAAGTAATCTGAGACTTGTTGCTTGCGGGCCAAATATAAGCAATCAGACCGCCGGAATATGACCCAAATATAACCTCGGATCAGGGAACATTTCCCATACATGTCCGTGTACTTGTAACCCCGATCGAGTTTCAGTGACCGTTGAACTGAAACTGATCTGCCACGTGTGATCTGGGAACCCGACTAGAACGAAAACTTAACTCGACCTAGATCCAAGGTCAGTGAGCTTAAGTTCGACCTTTGGCTCAAGGAGGGGCTCCAGAAGTGTTCCGTTGAGATGGAACAGTCCATATTTGGACATAACCTAAGTACACCATGGCCCTGAGTCTAATTTGGTGAGTTTTTAGTCTATATAAGGACCTTAAACCCTCTCTCATTCAGTCCATACAAATTTGAGAGAAACCCTAGGAGAGAGAAGAGAGAAAAGAGAGAGGAAGTGTGAGAAGAGTGAGAGATTCTTCCTTATACTCTACCCTGCTATCACACGTGATTAACCATCACGATCTAATCGCTTTTCCGGCGATTCCGGCTTCATTTCTAGGTAAGAAAACCCTAACTCTAACCTGTTTTAGGGTTTCTATTGGTACAAGTAGCGGAGTAGCTGACTTACCTTATGTTAGAGGTCATCATATTGACATTGACGAAAGTGTAGAGTTTCTATTAAATTCATTACGCTTCTACGGCGTAAGGTGCGGACTTTAGATGTATAGGTTATGGTTTTCAAGGCTTTCAAAGTTGGTTAATGATTTATTCTTGTTATGGGTGCTATTTCACATGCGAAATGTGTTGTCCATTTCATGTTTCAGTTATATATGAACTATGTGTAATATAGTGTATTCTATGTATGTGTTGAAATATTTGAATATGTTTGGAATTTGGATTTGTGCTTAACATGTTTATTTGTCGTGAATATATGCTTAATACATGTGTGACAACTCCTTAGCGAAAGGACTTGCCCTAAAATCACGTCACGGCAAATACACACTATATGTGATAAAGTGTGTAGCCCAAGTGTTTGTAGAATTGTTTGAATGAACATGGAGCTAAGATTCATGCACACCATGGTTATCCATCGCGGGTATATACACGTGGTGTGCGGGACAACTCCCTAGTGAAAGGATTTGGCCTAACACATGTGTAATCCTCATACATTGTGTAAGGTGATGTATGTAGTCTATGTGTTTGTGAAAATGTATGAATGTGCTAGTGATCACGTAGAATACTTTGTAGAAGGATCGAGATATGAATCTTGGTTACCTCAATTATGTGTATGATTTTCTACATGTACGTTACATTGTAATGTCTATTTTATTTCATGAAGTGAATGTGTGTGAAATCTTGTTTGTGTTATATTTCATAACATGCTTCTTTTATTGTAAAAATTGAATTACTTGTTTATTCCTGCTTTAACTATCTCATATGATTCTTGATGAAATAAAATGAAGTTGGGACTGTGATTTAGTCCAGGCAGTCGGTAACGGGATTGAATTCGTGGCTGAGATTCATTCGCCACATAAGACGTGTTTGACGAACCCGAGCCATACTTCGGTTGGCAACAGTGGTTAGGCCACGCGAAGGGCTTATGCACTTCATGTTGTTCAACTTATCGTGCGCTCATGCTAGTCGAGCTCGTCAAGTAACCCGATCTGTCTAATGTATGGTCACCATATTTGGACGCTACTGCTTAAACCTAAGGTACCAAACTTACCAGTGTAACCTCATTAACCTTGGTACCTCGATCCGCTAGGACTCATGAGTCGAGCATGGTAGTATGGGACATTGTGGTCGAGCTATCAGCCTACGCTAGCGCCACGAGCCTCCCTGCAGTGACCAGTGAGCAACCCAGACTCGTGAGCTGAATATGATGGTATGGGACACTGTACTCGAGCTATTGGCCTACACTGATAAGGTGATGGGGGAGTGGTGTAACGATTGCATGTAACAGCCCTGGCAACCCTTTGTAGTGACCTCGAGCATACTTTAAATCTACAGTGAGGCGACGAGTCTTCCCATAGTAAACAGAGTATAAACTAGGCCTGTATTAATAAGGTGATAGGGGAGTGATGCAACGAGTGCATGCAATAGCCCTGACAGCCCTTTACAGTGACCTAAAACTACATCATCGTATGAGATTATTTAGGACTGACGACTCTAAAATGGATCATTGTTTGGGAATGATATAAGGGAGGTACCTTAGCTTTCCAATACTGCTATATGAAAAGGACTAATAACAACTCAGTAATCATGTTCATAACATAGCACTGCATGTGCCTGGCGTTGTGAAGCACTGAGAGATGAACGCATGCCGCGGACGTAAGATGGTGTCGTACGAGGGAGCATTAGCGAGGGCATGCATCAGGACTATATTCCATACTTGCATTAATAAGATTATTTAGGAGGGTTTGATTGTACTGCTTTATCATTACTGCTTGACTGAATTGATAACATGTTAACATATGCTTTATCGTTACACTGAGTTAGCTACTCACTCCCACATTACGGGACGGTGTTCTGGACACCCACCAGACTTTATCTTAGATGCAGGTATCGATGAGATGCAGGAGGCTGAGCCTGATTACCACGATGATCAGGATGAGTTCTCCTACATGCAATTCTCTAGAGGCTTTGCTTAGGCCCTTCAAATGACGGGGCTACAGGGTTTACCATTATAGTTATACCATTTTTTGGCATTTTGATTTTGAAACTAATACATGTATATGGTGACTCAGTAAGGTGTTCATACTCTCGAGACCGATTGTAACCGTTTCTGGCTTTATATACATTTATATACATCTTTCAGTCTTCCGCTAGCGTTTTATAACTTGATCTGGAGTATGAATTACTGTTTTGGTATAATCCCACTTATGATTAATGTACTAACACAGACAACATTCAATCATAAGCATTTATATTGCATAAGTGATGTTTTGGAACTCGGGTGTTGAGTTGCTACTCGATCTCCGATTTTCAGGGCGTTACAAGTTGGTATCAAAGCGTGATTTGGATTAATCCGGGACCTGAGTTATGGTCACACAACATACGCTGACGCAAATTCCACTTAGGTGGGTATGAGAACATGTAGAAACAGTCGTAGGAGTTCTGGTTTCCCTAATTGGCTAAGTTCACCGAAAGCGATTGCCAAGATCGAGTCTGAACACCTCCGTGATCGCATGAGGCGATCCCAGATCACTTCTAGACTGTCAGCTGACGGGATTAGATGAAGAATCGACCCCTCCCAATCTCAAATGACTCAAAAAGGGGGGGGGCAAAGATGCAAGACTTAGGGCCGGAATGACTAGAAGCGGAATCGGGGGGCCAAACGGTGCACTTCGAGGGGACCCACGATGGACTCAGGGCCTCAACGGCACCTCGAGAGGGGGGTGGCCACCGCCCTGCCACAGCGGCATAATGGCCAGTCCATAGGACCGCGGCGGCGCCGCGCTTACCGCGGTGCACTGCGGTCCGGTCTGTCCGGGCCTGTCGGGCCAACGCGAGCCGGCGTCAGGCCAACCCCTAGACACGTGTTGGGCCCATGAAATCTTGTGAAGACCCCTATTTTTATCCCTCTTGCTCCTCTTTTACATTTCCTATACTTCCAAGCCTCCTTCCCTTCCAAAAATTTCAATTTTCTCACTCATATCACCCCTCCATTAATTCCTCTTTCCATTTTCATGCACCACTTCTTCTTCCATTTTCATGCACCACCTTCAAAGCGGTTGTGCTCTTCCTTTCTTGTTTATTGAGCACTCAAATCCCATTTGGCATCTCAAATTCGTGGGAACCCAAACATTCTTCCTATTTTCCCATTTTCCTTCCTTTCCCATGGCGTTGTTCGAGCTGGTGGCTGCCCTATTCTCCATTTCTACCATTCTTTCCCTTATGGGAAAGAGAAAAGGGGCTGTGGATGAGGCCGGGCCTAGTCTCCCTAAGTATTCAAGGAGGCCAAGAGGCGCCGCCGTGAGCACAAGTGTCAATCGGGAGTTTTGGATGAAGCGGGATCTTGATCCCCGGGCTCCTGCTGGAAGGGCTCTGTTGGCGGAGCTATCCCATGGAATTTATGAGGGCTGTAGGGTCCTTTTTGAAGCTCAGGTGGATGGGTGACTCTTTGGGGAATATTTGTTGTTTGAGTTCCTGGAAAGGGCCTATTAGGGTCCACTATTTGATGGCGGGTATCGCGCCAATGCGAGCACTGTCCAAACTTTCTATGCCAACATTCACAAGCCTACGCTTGAACCCCTGCAGTTCCAAATCCCATGTGGAAGGGATCGGTTGGCCACAGTTGATGTCAGATTGATATCTTGGCTTCTGCATGTGCCCCTTGGCGAGGTGCATGCTAGCGAGCTAAATTTGAGGAGCACACGTGAAAGGGATCGCCGCACACATTTCCTTTGTGGTGGCCGACTGGTCCAGTGGCAGCCGGACAAAAGTCTTCTAGTGACCAATATGTCTAACGACTTTCGTTTACTCCATCACATCTTCACATTCAACGTCTACCCCAGGTGGAGCAATCGCAGTGAGTGTACGCGCCTCATGGTAGATTTCCTGTATCAAGTGGGGCAAAGAGCGAACCTATGGTGCCTCAGCCCAATCGACCTCAGCAAGCACGCATTCATGCACTTACAGCGGAGAAGCCAGAGATAGCACCTTCAGCACCTATGGCCTTCGAGGTCACTGCACACATCCAAGGTATTCTTGTCTTCTTATTGGTGGACACAGGGTCCACTACCTCTATGATCTCATGCACGGCAGTCAAGCGACTGGGTTTGGATATTGCTCCTACGAAGGGAGTGAGGGTCATCACTGCCACTGGGACTTTCTCTGATATTACTAGTATGTGTGAGGGCTGCCCAATAGACCTAGGTGGCAGAACGATACTAGTTGATCTGATCATCGTCCCCCTAGTTCACTACGACGTCATTTTTGGTATGGACAGGCTCACTTAGATGCGAGCAGAGATCGATTGCGAGACTAGGATGGTTACAGCCCACAGACCGGAGGGCACGACTTTTATTTTCCCTGTTCAGGTCAGTCACGTTTCTCAATTAAGATGTTATGCTTCTTCACTGAAGAATATTGATGGTCCGACGCTTGTGGATACGCCCATAGTTCAGAATTTTGTAAATGTGTTTGAGACGATTCCTAGTTTGCTTCCTCGGCGTGAGATCGACTTCACTATTGATCTTACGCCTGGTGTGACACCCATTTTATTACCGATGTATCGCATGCCTCTATGTAAGATGGAGAAATTGAGGAAACAAATTGACGGACTGGTAGAGAAGGGCTTCATACGACCCAGTGTGTCTCCTTGGGAAGCACCTGTGTTGTTTGTCAAGAAGAAAGACGGGTCGCTACGGTTATGTATTGATTACCGTAGGTTTAACCAGTTGACCATGAAGAACAAATATCATTTGCCTAGGATTGATGACCTATTTGATCAGTTGAAGGGGGCAAAGTATTTTTTGAAGATCGATTTACAGTAAGGGTATCATCAGTTGCGCCTTAGGGATGAAGACGTGTAGAAGACGACTTTCAGGACCTATTTTGGGCATTACGAGTTCCTGATGATGTCGTTCGGTCTTACGAACGCACCGGCCGTGTTCATGGACTTGATGAATTGGGTATTTCGGCCATTTTTATACCGATTCATCATCGTATTTATAGATGACATCCTAATATACTCCACGAGTCGGGAAGAGCACGAGGAACACTTACAGGTAGTCTTAGATAATCTGAGGAAGAACCAGTTGTTCGTGCAGTATGAGAAATGTGACTTCTGGCAGGAAGAAGTTAAATTCCTGGGACATATAGTGTCCAAGGAAGGGATAGCAATGGACCTGGCTAAGGTAGCCACAGTTTAGGATTGGAAGCAACCTTGTTCAATTACTGAGGTGAGGAGTTTTCTGGTCCTGGCAGGCTATTACCGACGATTCATCTGGGACTTCTCGAAGATAGCTAGAGCGTTGTCACAGTTGACGCAAGATCTGAAGTTCGCCTGGAATGAGAAGGTGGAAGCAGCTTTTCAGGAGCTGAAGGACAGACTAACGTCCGCCCCTGTGCTAGTATTGTCAGAGCAAGGGGTTAAGTACACTATATACACTGACGCGTCTTGTGTTGGTTTGAGTTGTGTCCTTATGCCGAAGGACAGGGTGATTGCGTATACCTCGAGATAATTAAGGAAGCACGAGGAGAATTACCCTATGCACGAACTTGAGTTAGCAGCGGTCATATTCGCATTGAAGCTCTGGAGACATTACCTCTACGGAGAGGAGTTCGAGCTTTTCTGGGACCACAAGATCCTTAAGTATATATTCACTCAGCGGGACTTGAATATGAGGCAGCGCCGATGGATGAAGACCTTGAAGGACTTCAAGTTCAAGGTTTCCTACCATCCTAGCAAAGCCAACCTTATGGCAGACGCGTTGAGTCGCAAGAAGGCTATAGCATTTGTAGCTCTGCTGATGATAGCAGAGTAGGATATGTTGGAGTTCGTGCGAGACTTCAAGCAGAAACTCACAGTGGAGGAGCCATTCGAGAGTGTCACACACGTTCGAGTGCGGCCACTTATTGATGACCTGATTATCGAGGCCCCAAAGAGCGATGAGCGGTTGTTTGAGCTTCGAGAGCAAGCTAGCGATGATGTGGACTTCGAGTGGAGAGTTGGAACAGATGAGGGCCTACGATACCGTGGCCGCCTATGCATCCCAGATATTCAGGACTTGAGACAGGAGCTTCTCGAGACTGCCCCTAGATCGAAGCTTATGATGCATCCTGGTAGCACGAAGATGTATCAGGATATGAAGCGGTCGTATTGGTGGGACAATATGAAGGTTCATATAGCAGAGTATGTTTCTCGTTGTCTCACGTGTCAGCAGGTTAAGGCTGAACATCACCAACCTTCTGGATTCCTTCAACCCATGCCCATAGCTAAATGGAAATGGGATTTCATTTCTATGGACTTCATCTCGGGACTGCCGAAGACGAGAAAGGGTTATGACTCTATTTGGGTGATTGTGGATCGGCTGATGAAATCAGCCCACTTCCTCCCGATTAAAGTTACAAACTATGCAGACGAGTTGGCCAGAGTGTACATTAAGGAGATTGTGCGTCTGCATGGAGTTCCCTTTGAGATTGTGTCGAACAGAGACACAAGATTCACATCTATCTTCTAGACTCGTATTCAGGAAGCGATGGGTGTGAAGTTGAAGTTCAGTACCGCGTTCCACCCACAAACCGATGGGCAGACGGAGTGGGTGAATCAGATTTTAGAGGATATGCTGCGGGCATGTGTTTTGGATTTTAAGGACAATTGGGATGACTGTCTCCCGTATGCATAGTTCGCCTACAATAATAGCTTTCAGGCGAGTATTGGTATGGCTCCTTACAAGGCCTTGTACGGGCGCCCTTGCCGAGCATCACATTACTGGGCAGAGGTTTGCGAACGCAGTTTGATTGGCCTAGAGTTAGTACAGGCAACCTTAGAGAAGATCGACATTATCAGGCTTCGACTCCTGACAGTCTAGAGCAGATAGAAGAGTTATGCCGATACAAGGCAGCGACCACTTGAGTTTAAGGTTAGAGATCATGTATTCCTCAGAGTTTTCCCTATGAAGGGAGTCCTTCGGTTTGGTAAGAAGGGAAAACTTACGCCGTGGTTCATTGGCTCATTTCAGATACTTGATCGAGTGGGAGCGGTGGCATATCGTCTCGTTTTGCCCACACCACTCGCGGGCGTGCACAACATATGCTGAAGAAATACATCCTTGATCCTTCACACATCATCTATTGGGAGCAGGTACAGTTGAGAGAGGATGCTATATATTTACTGCATCCGACGTGTATCCTAGACAGGAAGGAGCAGGTGTTACGCAGTAAGGTGATTCCACTCGTGAAGGTACTATGGACGCATCATACAGAGGAGGAAGCTACCTGGGAGACAGAAGTCGAGGTCAGAAAGAACTACCCTCAACTTCTCGAGAAGTACGAAAAGGTACTAATTTCGACGACGAAATTTTTCTTTAAGGGGGGTAGATTGTAGCGATTCGAAAAATCCTGTACAAAGGCCCGAGTATCACCTCAGGCAGAAATCACTTAGGACCAAATCCTTTAGAAATTAGATGAGGATTAACTAGTGTTAAACTAGATTACATACGAAATCCACACTAATCACTTTAAATATGATCTGCAAGACCCAAAACTTGTGGAATCGTTGACGCTATATTACCCAAAACTCTAGGATCAATCTCATTACCCGACTGCTCTCGGGAGCATCACGAAACTCCGTATCAGATCTGGACTGCACATCGAAAGTCTGAATAATACAAGGTTATAGAATTAGGACCGCCATGCTGGGCTTGACAACTATCTCGGAAGTAAAAACTAGATAGTGTCCCAGGGCTATTCGCTTGAGCCTGGAGTGAGGAGTGTGAGAAAACATAGTTTTCTTTAGAAATTAAATCTAATTTAAGTAATCTGAGACTTATCACTTGCGGGCCAAATATAAGCAATCAGACCACCGGAATCTGACCCAAATACACCCTCGAATCAGGGAACATTTCCCATACATGTCCGTGTATTTATAACCCTAATCGAGTTTCAGTGACCGTTGAACTGAAACTGGTCCACCACGTGTGATCTGGGAACTCGACTGGAATGAAAACTTAACTCGACCTAGATCCGAGGTCAGTGAGCTTAAGTCTGACCTTTGGCTCAAGGGGGAGCTCCAGAAGTGCTCCGTTGAGATGGAACAGTCCGTATTTGGACATAACCTAAGTATATCATGACCAAGAGTCTAATTTGGTAAGTTTTTAGCCTATATAAGGACCTTAAACCCTCTCTCATTCAGCCCATATGAATTTGAGAGAAACCCTAGGAGAGAGAAGAGAGAAAAGAGAGAGAAAGTGTGAGAAGAGTGAGAGATTCTTCCTGATACTCTACCCGGTTATCATACGTGCTTAACCATCACAATCTAATCATTTTTTCGGTGATTACAGCTTCATTTCTAGGTAAGAAAACCCTAACCCTAACCTGTTTTAGGGTTTCTATTGGTACAAGTAGCGGAGTAGCTGACTTACCTTGTGTTATAGGTCGTCATATCGACATTAATGAAAGCATAGAGTTTCTATTAAATTCATTACGCTTCTACGGCGTAAGGTACGGACTTTAGACGTATAGGTTATAGTTTTCAAGGCTTTCAATGTTGGTTAATGATTTAGTCTTGTTATGGGTGCTATTTCACATGCAAAATGTATCGTCCGTTTCATGTTTCAGTTATATATGAACTATGTGTAATATAGTGTATTCTATGTATGTGTTGAAATATTTGAATACGTTTGGAATTTGGATTTATGCTTTAACATGTTTATTTGTCGTGAATATATGCTTAATACATGTGCGACAACTCCTTAGCGAAAGGACTTGCCCTCAAATCACGTCACGGCAAATACACACTATATGTGATAAAGTGTGTAGCCTAAGTGTTTGTAGAATTGTTTGAATGAACATGGAGCGCGGATTCATGCACACCATGGTTATCCATCGTGGGTATATGCACGTGGTGTACGAGGTAACTCCCTAGTGAAAGGATTTGGCCTAACACATGTGTAATCCTCATACATCATGTAAGGTGATGTATGTAGTCTATGTGTTTGTGAAAATGTCTGAATATGCTAGTGATCACCTCGAATACTTTGTAGGAGGTTCGAGATATGAATCTTGGTTACCTCAATTATGTGTATGATTTTCTACATGTACGTTACATTGTAATGTTTGTTTTATTTCATGAAGTGAATGTGTGTGAAATCTTGTTTGTGTTGTATTTCATAACATGCTTCTTTTATTGTAAGAATTGAATTACTTGTTTATTCCTGCTTTAACTATCTCATATGATTCTTGATGAAATAAAATGAAGTTGGGACTATGATTTAGTCCAGGCAGTCGGTAACGAGATTGAATTCGTGACTGAGATTCATTCGCCACGTAAGACGTGTTTGACGAACCCGAGCCGTACTTCGGTTGGCGACAGTGGTTAGGCCATGCGAAGGGCTTATGCACTTTATGTCGTTCAACTTGTCGTGCGCTCGTGCTAGTCGAGCTCCTCAAGTAACCTGATATGTCTAATGTATGCTCACCATGTTTAGACGCTACTGCTTGAACCTAAGGTACCAAACTTACCAGTGTAACCCCGTTAACCTTGGTACCTCAATCCGCTAAGACTCATAAGCAGGGCATGGTGGTATGGGACACCGTGGTTGAGCTATCGGCCTACGCTGGGGCCACGAGCCTCCCCGTAGTGATCAGTGAGCAACCCAGACTCGTGAACCAAATATGGTGGTATGGGACACTGTATTCGAGCTGTTGGCCTACACTGATAAGGTGATGGGAGAGTGGTATAACGATTATGTGTAATAGCCCTGGCAGCCCTTTGTAGTGACCTCGAGCATACTTTAAATCTACGGTGAGGCGACGAGTCTTCCCATAGTAAATAGAGTATAAACTAGGCCTGTATTGATAAGGTGATGGGGGAGCGGTGCAACGAGTGCGTGCAACAGCCCTGTCAGCCCTTTACAGCGACCTAGAACCGCATCATCGTATGAGATTATCTAAGACTGACGACCCTAGAATGGATCATTGTTTAGGAATGATATAAGGGAGGTACCTTAGTTTCCCAATACTGCTGTATGAAAAGGACTAATAACAACTCGGTAATCACGTTCATAATATAACACTGCATGTGTCTGGCGTTGTGGAGCACTGAGGGATGAACGCATGCCGCGGACGTAAGATGGTGTCGCACGAGGGAGCATTGGCGAGGGCATGCATTATGACTGCATTCCATACTTGTATTAATAAGAGTATTTAGGAGTATTTGATTGTACTGCTTTATCATTACAGCTTGACTTAATTGATAACATGTTAACCTATGCTTTATCATTCCACTGAGTTAGCTACTCACTCCCACATTACGAGACTGTGTTTTGGACACCCACCAGACTCTATCTTAGATGTAGGTATCAACGAGACGCAGGAGGCTGAGCCTGATTACTACGATGATCAGGATAAGTTCTCCTACATGCAGTTCTCTAGAGGCTTCGCTTAGGCCCTTCAGATGACGGGGCTACAGGGTTTACCATTATAGTTGTACCATTTTTTAGCATTTTGATTTTTAAACTAATACATGTATATGGTGACTCAGTAAGGTGTTCATACTCTAGAGAATGATTGTGACTGGTTCTGGCTTTATATACATTTATATACATCTTTCAGTCTTTTGCTTGCGTTTTATAACTTGATCTGGAGTATGAATTACTATTTTGGTATAATCTCACTCATGATTAATGCACTAACACAGATAACCTTCAATCATAAGCATTTATGTTGTATAAGTGATGTTTTGGAACTCGGGTTGAGTTGCTACTCGACCTCCGATTTTCAGGGCGTTACAAGTAAGGTTGTCCTTCCATAAACCCTTGGTTTTTATGGTGCAAAGGTTGTCCTTAGAACAACATTAGTATCAAGATCTTTATTCTGAGGTTGCTTTACATTCTTATATTGTGGTTTGTTTTATTTGGTTGGCTATCCTATTTCTTATTTTCCGCTGTTATATATTAAATTTGGCATAGTCCTATTCACCCCCTCTAGGACATATAGCTTGGCCTTTTCAAGTGGTATCAGAGCTTAATAGCTTGTTTTAATTACTTTATTTTTGGATTCATTTCCTAAGCTAACGATCTAAGCTATATGTAAGATGCCAAATTTTGATAGTCTTTCAGTCACTAGGCCTCCACCCTTTGATGGCTCAAACTATGCCTATTGGAAAGCCAGGATGAGGATTTTCCTTAAATCAATGGATGAAAATGTGTGGCTTGCCACAGTTACTAAATGGAACCCACCTACCACTGAAGTGACTGGTATCGATGGTTCAAAATCAATGAGAGTAACACCATTTTTCTCATGGACCACACTCCAGAAAAGTGAGAGTAGTGCAAATGATAAAACACTAAATGCAATCACTTGTGCATTATCACCGGATGAATTCAAAAGAATATCCTGTGATTCTGCAAAACAAGCATGGGATATATTAGAAATGACACACGAGGGTACTTCTATTGTCAAAAAATCTGAAATCCAACTCCTCACAACCAAATTTGAAGAAATTCATATGGGGGAAAATGAAATGTTTATGGACTTCTATACTAGATTAAATGACATTGTAAACTCTATGTAGGGTCTTGGCGATAAATTTCTAGAAAGTAAAGTGTGTGCAAAGATACTATGCTCACTTCCTGAACGGTTCAATTCTAAAGTAACCGTAATCCAGGAACTTCGTGATATGGACAATATGAGGGTAGAAGAGTTGGTTGGGTCTTTACAAACCTACGAGTTAACTTTTAAAGCTCCTAAAGGTAAATCAATAGCCCTTAAGTCTTCCAAATGTATTTCTCAAGAAAATTTTGATTTTGAAATTTTCGAAGATGATATGGTTCTTTTAGCGAAAAAGCTTTACAAGATTTTCAAAAGTAAAAAGAAGGTTGATTTTCAAAAATCAAATGATAAGAAAATATCTAAATTTAGATCTAAATCTTAGAAATCTTTGAAAGATAGTCAATGTTACAACTGCCAAGAATATGGGCATCTAGCAAACAAGTGTCCTAAAAAGGATAAACCTAAAAAGAAAGGAATGTTGGCTACTTAGGATGAATCTTCTGGCACTGAAGCCTCTTCTAAATCAGAAGATTCTAAAAACGAGTCAGGCAATGAAGTTAAGGCCCTTATGACTCTAGCCAAGTTCACTTTTTCAAATCATGATGATTCAACCAGTGAAGAAAATCTGAATAGTGATCATGATAATGAAGAAGATCTTCAAGATGCTTATAATGCCCTATACAAGGAAAGTTGTAAAATTGCCGTAAAACTAAAACTTCAAAAAGAAAGGTTTTCAGGACTTAGAGAAAGATTTGAGTCTCTTGTTTTAGAAAAATCTCATCTTTCAGATTATTTTGAAAAATGCAAATGTGATCTAGATTTCAAAACCACCCTTATTGAAAATCTAAAATCTAAAAATGATAAACTTAAACTTGAAGTCTCTTCCCTTTTAAGTTTAAAGGATACATGGAGATATGCCCAAGGTGATCCTAAATTAGAAAAACTTTTAACTGGATCAAGAAAATGTGGCGACCGATACGGTTTGGACTACGATAAAAATATTCCTTCTAAACAGAAGAATATTCCTCCCATGTTTGTAAAAGGAGAATCCTTTAACTCAAAAGAGAAAAGTTCAAGTCAAAAGTTTTCTAAAACTTTTCAATCTTTCAAAACCAGAGGTAACCATATCAATTACAAAAATCAAAACTAAAACCTTTTAGCTGAAAAAATAGTTGATTTGCTTAAGGAGCTCTTAAAATCTAACTCAGTGGGTCACTCGTACAAAAATTACAAATACAAGAAGACCAACTGCACTCCTAAACCTAAAACAGTAATGAAATGGGTTCCTAAAGTTACTTGCTTATTTGCCCACACTGCTTTCAAAGCTACAAGCCATTTGAAGTGGTACTTAGACAGTGGATGCTCAAGGCATATAACTGGTAATAAATGTTTATTCACTGATCTCAAAGGCATGACTGATGGTTCAGTCACATTTGGTAATGGAAGTAACTGCAAGATTATGGGCCAAGGTACGATTCAACTTCATGACCTTCCTTTGTTTAAAAATGTTTTATATGTTGAAGGCCTAAAACATAACTTGCTTAGCATATCTCAAATATGCGATAATAACCATAGTGTGAGATTTTCTAATTAAAGTTGTGAGATTCTAAATAACAAGGGTTCGGTAATATTAACTGGACGTAGAACGTCTGAAAACTACTATATTGTAAGCGAATCCGGCTTAACTAGTCAATCTTGTTACATGGTCCATACAGATGAGACTGATTTGTGGCATAAACGTATTGGACATGTACGCTACTGAAATTTATATAAGTTGAGCAAATGGGAACTTATAAGAGGTCTACCCAAACTTCAAAAATTAGATAAAATATGTGGCAAATGCCAGATTGGCAAACAAACAAGGAACTCATATAAAAAGGTGAACTCCAATGCCACATCAAGACCACTCGAGCTTCTCCATATAGATCTGATAGGACCTACTAGGACGAAGAGTCGAGGTGACAAATATATCTTGGTAATTGTAGATGATTTTACCAGATATACATGGGTAGTCTTCTTAAGGGACAAATCTGAAACCCTTGAAGAAGGAAGAAAAGTTCTCAAAAGGATTCAAACTGAAAAAGGTTCTCAAATCAGTAAAATTCATAGTGATCATGGATTTGAATTTGAGAATAGTGGTTTTGAGAAGTTCTATAGTGACCAAGGAATATTCATGAATTCTCAGCCCCCAAAACTCCACAACAAAATGGTATAGTTGAAAGGAAAAACAGAGTGCTTCAAGAAATGGCTAATGTCATGTTGAATAGCATGAAGCTCTCTAAGAACCTTTGGGCTGAGGCTGTCAATGCAGCTTGTTATATCATTAACCGGGTTTACACTTGTAAATGGCTTATGAAATGTGGTTCGATGAAAAGCCTAATGTCAAATACTTTTGATTTTTTAGCAGCAAGTGCTATATCTTACGAGATCATGAGAATCTGGGAAAGTTTGATACGAAGAGTGATGAAGGGATCTTTTTAGGATATTCTTTAAACAGTCGAGCTTATAGGGTTCTGAACAAAAGGATCGGTGTGATTCAAGAGTCCATTAGTGTGGTCATTAATGATGGCTTAAATACACCAGTCTCAAGTTTAGATAATGATGAAGTTCTTGTAATTGATAAACCTGATACTTCATCTAATCAGACTAATTCTGAATTAAGGACTGTTAAAGATCATCCAACTACACAGATTCTTGGAAACGCTCTCACTGGTGTTCGTACCTATAAACAACTTGAGGATATATGTAATTTTATATATTTTACGTCCCAGATAGAACCATCTAACGTAAAAGAAGCCCTTGCTAATGAAAACTGGATAGTTGCTATGCAAGAAGAACTTAATCAATTCGTTCGAAATGATGTCTGGTATCTTGTTCCTAGACCTAAAGATAAACATATTATCGGAACAAAGTAGATTTTTAAAAGTAAGTCTGACGAGCTTGGAAATATTATTCAAAACAAGGCAAGATTAGTTATACAAGGGTACACTCAAATTGAAGGTATCGATTATGATGAAACCTTTGCCCCAGTTGCTCGTCTTGAATCAATCAGACTTTTATATTCATTGCATGCTTTAAAAAGTTTAAAATTTTTCAAATGGACGTAGGGAGTACCTTTTTAAATGGTGATTTACATGAAGAAGTATATGTTGAACAACCTACAGGGTTTGAAGACTCTAAGTTTATTGATCATGTATACCGTCTCAAAAAAGCTCTCTATGGTCTAAAACAAGCTCCCAGAGCATGGTACGAGAAATTGACTAAGTTTTTACTCAATCATAATTTTCAAATGGGAAGTGTTGATAAAACATTGTTTGTTACGAAGCATAACGAGGATATCTTAATGGTTCAAATCTACGTTGATGATGTTATTTATGGATCTACCTGTACTAACATGACTATTAAGTTTACAGATTTGATGAAATCTCAGTTTGAAATGAGTATGGTTGGGGAATTGAATTATTTCCTTGGGTTACAAGTAAAACAACGACCTGATGGAATGTTCATCTCTCAATCTAAATATGCAATGAATTTGTTTAAGAAATTTGGATTTAAGAATGGTAGGAATTTTGATACTCCCATGAGTACAACCTTGAAACTCTCAAAATATTCTGCAGGTAAAAATGTGGATCCGAAATTATATCAGAGTATGATTGGTAGTTTACTGCATTTAACTGCTAGCAGACCTGATATTGCTTTAAGTGTTGGTATTTGTGCTAGATATCAGTCTGATCCTAAAGAATCTCATTTAATTGTTGTTAAACAAATTATGCGATATGTCACAAGTACTGTTAATCTTGGTCTCTGGTAATCTCATGAGACTAGTGTTCAATTAGTTCAATTAGTTGGGTAATCGGATGCTGACTGGGCTGGTAATCTTGATGATAGAAAATCTACCAGTGGTGGTTGTTTTTATATTGGAAACTGTTTAATTTCTTGGCTTAGCAAGAAATAAAGTTCTATATCACTTTCAACTGCTGAAGATGAATATATCGCAGCTGGTAATGCGCGTACACAACTTGTTTGGATGAATCGTATGTTAAGTGATTATGGAATTAAACAAGATTCTATGTTATTATATTGTGATAATACCAGTGTCATAAATATTTCAAAAAATCCAATTCAGCATTCTCATACTAAGCACATTGACATTAGATTTCATTATATTCGTGAAATAGTAGAAGAAAAAGTTATATCTTTAGATGATATCCCTACTGAGAATCAACGTGCTGATATTTTCACTAAACCGCTTGACAAAAGCAGGTTTAACAAAATAAAATTTGATCTTGGCATGTGCATTCTAAATTGATTATATATGCCTATTTGTATCATATTGTATATATTTACTAGTTTAAATTTCAATTTTTGTGAAATATGCATAATATCAGATTTTTGGTGATGTTTGACCAGTCAAGGATTTCTTCGACCTGTCGTGGCATGACCGGTCGAAGATAACCCACGACCGGTCGTAGATGCAGTGATTGGCTTAAATTGGAGAAAATTTCATTTCTTCCTTATTTCAACTTTCCTCTCCGACTAGCCGACGCTCGACCAGTTGAACCCACCTTCCAAATCATTCGAGGTTAGTGTTCCATTTGCTTATCTTTTGTGGATTTGTGTCAAGTTTGCTTTTATTTCTTTCTTGAAGTTGTCTATTTCTAGTTTTGTTGAGATTTGGAGTTTTTCTTCTCCAAAATCTGATTTTAGAAAACCCACTTCTCAATCCTTTGCAACTCTTTAGTTCTTTGAAATCCTTGTTGCAATATGGTATCTAGGGGTAGAAAGACAACATCCCGTGGTCCATCTTCTTCCAAATCTACTCCTCTTACTAAACATCATCTTTGAGCATCCGATGATGATCCATCTTATGTTCAAGACATCAGATTGCGTAATGTTATTGTAGAACATCGAGTTGATGTTAATCATGTTGCCCTATTGATATCCTTCTCATTCTTCAAACTGTAGGTTGGGATAACTTATTGCATTGGGGTTGGCCAGCATACCGGTCCATTGCACAGTCTATGTTCGCATGCATAAGTAATTTTTCATTGGAAAATTTAACTTTTACAATAGCTACAAGAGAAGGACCATTTGATGTTGATCGTCATTTGATTTCAGCTCTTATAGATATTCCTGTGAATGATGAGGGCATTCATATCCATAACTTATCTGAAAAACCCTCAGTCACTGAAAAACGCATGCTCACTAGAGATTTATGCAACTTAGATGCTCAATGGACACATAAAGGGAATGCGCTCCTTTCAAAGTTTTTGTTACCCAAATACAGAAATCTTCACAAGATCTTTATGTCTAACTTGTATCCTCGATCTAGTAACAAATTCGAATTGATGTCCTTCATGGTTCGTGTTCTTCATGTTGTTGCCATAGGTGCATATATTTGTTTACCATCCTTGATTTGTCACCATATTATTCAGTTTTGACTCCATCCAGGTCACAATGGCATCCATTTTGCTATTTGATGACTGTGTTGGCTATGCATATGTTAGTCAACATGCCTGTCGAAGAAGCCCCTATCCATCATCTTATATTTAATAATTTTAACCTTAATAAGATGAAGCTGTATATGCTTCCTGGTTAAGGGGTTGGTAATGTTGGCAGTGAAGCTGAACATGAGTAAGAAGCTGCTGATCTTCCTTCTGATGATATTAACATAGATGATATTTTTGAAGAACTTGATTCTGATTCTGTAAATGACCCTGATTATGAACCATCTGAATTTGATGCGCAAACGTGTGGATTGGAAGAGAAGGTTGAAATTTTGTATATTAAGGTTGATAACATGAATGTTGCCCATGATTTATAGTTCAAGTATATGCGTAAATATCTTAAGCGCTTAAACAAGGGCATGCATCAACTGGATAATTCCATCCCCGCTCCTTCATCTGGCTCAAATTAGTTCATTTTATTTTACTGGACTGTAATAACTTTATGTCTCTACTTTCTCACTGTTTGTGAGATTGTTACTACTTTTGTCTTCTCTCTGTTTATGGATTATATGTCTTGGTTATTTTTTTTCATATATCCTATCTTTTTGTTCATTGTCATATTTTGCTTCCTTTATCCTATTGTGACAAAAAGGGGGAGAATGAATGGTTAATGAATTTATGTTATACTCGATGTATGTTATACTCAGGGGGAGTATGTGCATAGGTTATATGTTGAGAATGTAGAGGTTATATGTTGAGAATATATGTTGAATTGATTTGCAGGTTCATGCTTTTATGAATGTGTGCCAGTAGATATGAACTGGTGCATGATTTGTTAACCAGATATTCTGTTTTATATAATATAACTTGTAAGTGTGTTTTGTCACTAATTTGACAAAGGGGAAGATTGTAAGTGTTATAGTTGATAACTTCACTATATTGTCAAATTTGTGGTGCCAAACACACTATATGTATCTTATTATGAAGCTTGCATATGTGAAGAACAAACCTCTACTCATGATATGTCAAGTCAAGACAAAAGTCTTACAAGATTAGCTTCGATAGACAAGCTATGTTCACAAGTCAAGAAGGCTGAAGAATGTGAGAATGTTCGACTTAGTTCAAGACTCAAGATTTTTAGAAGCTTTCAAGTTCAAGATACATCAAGATCTTAAGCTTCATTATGCTCAAGGTCATTCAGCTAAGTTTCAATGTCCTTACTTCACTATTGAGGTATGACTGACCTTAGGTTGACCTTTAGAGTAGGCCATTTTGGATATATAATCCATATATTTTATATAAGTGAGTTTAGTCTGTTCTAAGACTAGTCCTGGACTTTGTTCGACTAGACCTAGCTCTACTTCGACCTGTCCTAGAATTGCCTGGACCAGTCATAAGTTTGTTGCAAAAATTTGAAATTTTTTGTTAAGCTTCGACCAGTCCTGGAGTCTGTTCGACTAGTCGTAAGAACAGTGTTGACTACTTCTTTGACCTGTCGTAGACCTCTAACTCAAACTACAGCGTTGAAATTTGACTAACTTCGAATAGTCCTGAGCAACCTTCGACCAGTCGTAGGTGGTCTAAGACCAGTCGTAGAATCCTAAGACTAGTCGTAGAACGGAATTTTCAGATCGTGCTTAAATTTTCAAAATGCCATTAGTGCTATGACCAGTCGAAGGGTTCCTAAGACCAGTCGTAAACGCGATCTTTGCTTTTATAAATTGAATACGAATTTCAGAGTTTTTCATCGATTAATTTGCGAAAATTCAAGCCTCCACTTTGAGATAAGTTGTGTTCATTTTAAGTTACGTTGTGCATATTTAATATTCTTTTTCTTAGCTTTTCTTATTTGATTTTATTCCTATATTCCAATCTTATTTGAAAAGAGGAATGACTGTATTCCTTCTTCTTGGAATCAAAATCAAATAAAGCTACGCCCAATTTGGTTTAATTTAAAATCAATTAGAACCTAGAACCATTTCTTAAGTGACTATTGGACATTGAATATTGATTCGAACTTCTACTCTGATTGGTTCTACCGGGCTACTACAAAAGAAGAAATTGAGGTATTTTACATTTATTATAAATTTATTATTTTAGTTTTGTTTGAGATTCGCTAGAAAAATCTCATTGTGTTGGTTATTTGAGGAGAGCCAGAAAACTCAGAAAGTGTGGGTTTTTGGATTGTGTAAGCCCAAGTTAAAAAGACACAATTGTGAAGGTTTTAGGTGAACCTGTAAAAACCTGTTTAATAGTCAATGCTAATATCCCCTGTGTGAGGATATTAGGAGTGGAGTAGGAAGTTGTGTAGTTGTTGTTTAACAGTTGGTAAACACACAGGCGAACCACTATATATCGGTGTTTTTTGTGATTTGAATGCTCTTTTAATTTCTATATCTTTAATCATTCAGATTTGTGGAATGTATATGTGGATGTGAATGTTGTAATATTTTCATTTTAAGCAAAGTGGGGAATGTTGTAATAGTTTAGAATTTATTTCTTACTATTTCCTTTATTTCCTTTCTGTTTGAGTTTTGATATTCAATTTGTTCTAGTAAGGTTGTCCTGCCATAAACCCTTGGTTTTTATGGTGCAAAGGTTGTCCTTAGAACAACGTTAGTATCAAGCTCTTTATTTTGGTAGTTTGTTTTATTTGGTTGGCTATCCTATTTCTTATTTTTCGCTGTTATATATTAAATTTGGCATAGTCCTATTCACCCCCCCTCTAGGATATATAGCTTGGCCTTTTCATACCTTCTGTAGTATTCACCACCGCGGTCGGATCTAACGACTTTTATCCTTTTATCGAGTTGATTCTCGACTTCAGCTTTATATATCTTAAATGTATCTAGGGCATCTGATTTATCGTTAATAAGGTATAAGTACCCATAACGAGAGTAGTCGTCTATGAAAGTGTAAAATATTTCTGCCCATTCCAAGATGCTGAAGGGAACGGTCCACAGATGTTTATATGAATCACTTCCAAAAGTCCTACGCTACTAGTGGCACCCTTTTTCCTGGTTCTAGTCTGTTTACCTTTAATGCAATCTATGCAGACCCCAAAGTATGAGAAGTCCAGAGAGTGAAAAATTCCTTCACATACAAGCCTTTCTAATCTCTTATGAGAGATATGGCCTAATCGCTTGTGCTATAGCGTGGAGGAATTTTCACAATCTAACCTTCGTTTAATGCCTTTAGTGTTTCCATGTGATGAGTTAATACTGTATACATGTGAAACATTCAAATCTAGCTGATAAAGGTTATTGACTAAAGTACCAGAACGAATCATAATTGAATCATAGGAAATACTTAATTTTCCATTTTCAAATTTAAACTCATAACCAAATTTGTCCAAACAGGAAATGGAAATTAAATTGCGCCTTATAGAGGCACATATACAGTATCTACTAGATTAAGAAAGTATTCTGACGATAACCTAAGCCTACAGACTCCAATAGCTTCCATGTTTGCTCTAATGTCATTCCCCATATACACCGATCTTTCTGCATCAGTTGGTGTCCGACTTCGGAGCATATCTTGCATAGAATTACATATGTGAGTAGTTGCACTAGAGTCTATTCACCAAGAGTCTGTGGACATATCAGCTAAATTAGATTCAAAATAGACAAACTTTATTCTTACCCTTATAAACAAGACATTCTTTAAATTATATACAATCCTGTGCAGGATCGAAGAACAATTTCTTAAATAGTGCTTCCTTTTCTTATAGTTGGACCCAGTAAGCAAAGGTATGAAATTAAACTGATTTGGAACATTGGAAACAATCATAGCTAGACATACAAAGTATAACACTTACATCAATGAATGAACAAATCTCATATGATACTACATGAATGTAAACCACAAACATTATGCATGTGTTAATATTCGATTGATCTGGGCCTTCAATCGAATGACCCAGAATGATAATGGGTCATAGTCATCAAATTCTGGCAAGAGCCCGGCATATCATTGTGACTCCTCCTTTAGGTGAAATTGCAACATACAGGAGGCTCTACTAAACATGAAGTTGATCAGTGCAAGTGAAATAAATTTAAAATGTTCATCACCTTTGGGCAAAATGAATCTCTCAAACTTATATAACTATCACCAATCACTTCACCCTGCTCATATCCTACTAAGTGATGATACTTCTTTGTTCTGACCACCACCCGCTATGGAAACGAACGCGACTAAATGCAATCCTAATATGGATGGTCAATGAATTCCACAAACTGAAATCTGAAAGTAAAAATTTTCGCTGATTGAGGTCACTTTGGTGGCTAACACAACCAGCTCCAATCCTCACTCTCAGACCCAAGGATTGCAACATGGTTGTGCCCATAACGGACCATTCTGAAATGGTTTTGATTTGGCCCAAAATACGGCTAATGTTGACTGCCCGTAGGCTTAAACATATTTTAAAGTGATGGTTGGATTGAGTTCTTAATGGTCAACTATTCAATATCAGCCTCAAACATATGGGTAATGGCCCTATTTGGGTAAGATTAAAACTAAATAACAATTTTAACCATATATACTTAATTACATGAGCCATCTATCAAATAAAATACACCAACCATCAATTAAACTATATGAGTTTTACTTGTGCTAAAAAATGGGCCAAGTACAATTATGTAAGGTTAAAATAATCACCTTCAAACAATGAGCCCAAATATCCAAAATGGGCCCAAAATGTCTAAAAAGAAGTAATATATAAAGCCAATTGGCTGGGCCTAAAATTTGGTCATAGTTCAAACTGAAATGGGCCCAAAATCAAGTCCAATCACTCCTATTTAAGAAAGCACAATAGCTATCCTGGATTAAACAGCAACCAAGCCCAAAATTTGGTGTTATAAATAGTTCAAAACAAGCCCAATGGGTGGTCTGGGTGTTAGACAAACAATAAATCCACTTCCCAATAGAAAAGCCCAAACCATGGCCCAAGCAAACATGAGAACTTGGCCTGAACAACTAAAACAGGCCTCAAAACATCATCTAATAGGACAAAAATTGGCCTAGGGTCTGCTAAAAATAAGCCCACATGCTGAAATTGAGCCCAAAACCTGGTAGTTTGAAACACTCAAATAGACCCAAGCACCAGACCTAAGGCTAAGGTCTGGCTCGTCAAAAACATCGGGCCCAAAAGTAGACCCGGTGCAATCCCTTTCTAAAATTCCAAAACAGGAAATTACCTATCTCAAAACCTTAACCGCATCTTTGTAAATCCGGCAAATTCTTAGCCGCAATTCCATTATCCAAAAAAATGTCTCCACTGGCATGAATCGAGTAGCAAAATCTCGGCCAAATTTGTTGTTGCAGGGTCTAACCACCAAAACCGCTATGTTCGACTCCCCTCTATACCATCACGAGCCGGAATCGAGAGCCACTGATTGGGAAGAGGAATTTTCAGTGTAGTAGCCATTAATGGCTGCCGGCAATGCTGAAGGAGGAAAGGGATTTTGACCAGGGGTGGTTGCCAGAAAACAGAGATGGGTTCGCTTTGATGGATCCACCATGGTTGCCACAAATCCGATGAGGGAGTCATTGCAGTTGGCTAAAACAGCTAACATTTGATTGTTGGGTTTCACCATTAATGATGGTTGGCAATGGCTAGGATCATCTATGCATCAACAACGGAGATTCAAAACCATAACTTAAAAAGCGTACTTGATTGGGAAGACATTCCGCCGACAGGAATCTTAATCTTCCGCACCTTACACCTTTAGGAGAACCTTCAATGAGACTGGGGTTTTCTCGCTTGTGTTGGTGAGGGGACTAAGATATCTATTTATAGGAAAAAGGGCAAGAAGCTTACACATTACACTTCTCCCTTTTAGGGTCTCAATACTGTAGGTTTCCATATCTGGCTTAATAACCAAGTATAGGGACCACAGTTCAAGCATCCTGCCCCAAACCTATATACAATGATCACAACTATAGTGGAGCCCACTTAATCGTTCAATCTGAATAATCCAACGGTCAAATCTGAACCGATGATCATGTGTGGCCCACCTAATAGGAGTCTTACATTGATTGCTTGCAGCCTTCGTGTGTTATAGGAGTTGAATAACTTAGCCTTCATCGAGTCAATAATATATTCATCAACTTAGTAATGTGATAACTTAATCATGCTAGTTGGACATCAGGTTCATGACCACCACACATGTATAATATCTGGTTCTTGACCATGGTATTGCTTGGACATCAGGCTCATAGCTAGAGCTATACATGAGCAGAGTTAGATCGGTAACTCTCTCGACTCGACTCGAAAAAGCTCGACTCGACTCGAATCAAAGCTGAGTTCGAATCTAGTCGAGCTGATTTTTGGAGCTCGAAATGAGTTCAAGCCGAGTTCGAGCTTGACCCAGCTCGACTCGAATGCTACTCGAACTCGGCTCGACTCGGACTTGACTCGGTGCAGGGTATATATACCCTTCCAAAAAAAAAAAAACCTACCCCCGTTTTTAAAACTATCCCGCCTAGCGCCCAACCCTAACTCTCTCTCTCTCTCTCTCTCTCTCTCTCTCTCTCTCTCTCTCTCTCTCTCTCTCTCTCTCTCTCTCTCTCTCTCTCTCTCTCTCTCTCTCTCTCTCTCTCTCTCTCTCTCTCTCTACTCTCTCCCTCTTCCTCCCGATGCTCTTGTCGGCACGCCTTTTATGCCATTCGCGTCATGTGGTGGCACTCGTGTATTTAGAGACAGTAACCATGTCAGCCCGCGGAGAATACACAGTATATACCTCATGTTGGCTGCCTTTCTTAATGAAAGGGGTATACACCATCCGAATCCCAATGTCAGCCGGTGGGTGAGTTATCTCTTCATGAGAGTTGTGAAATTGCTTAAAGTTAAGCTCGTGCCTTTCATAGAGAAAATATTGCAGGTATTTCAACTCTTAACCTTTTATCCGTTTTTGTTTTTTTTTCCCCATTCTTTTGCTCCTCTTTTAGCAACGTTATTTTGTAACCCTTTCCCTTTTGTTTTCTATGTTTTTGGTTTGTTGTGTTCAGAGTCTTCATGATAGAAGTAATTCTAAGATTCACACAGCTCACGGATTCTATGGAGGGCAAATGGAGATATGTACTGTACATGTGGCACGAGATATTTTCTTCATTTCTGTTCTAGGATGAAGATTCGAACTCGGCTGAGCCGATCACGAGCTGTTGTTCCGAGCTCGAAGGCCGAGCCAAGCCGAGCACGAGGTAGGACTCGGGCAGTCCGAGTCGACCACGAGCTGGCAAAGCTCGGCTCGACTCGTGTACACGTCATAGCTATGGTATCAATATAGTAGTTCTTATAAGGTGTTTAACTACAGCGGCCGCTGGAATTTAACTTTTCATATTGAATGCCCAGTTCGAGACCATGATATGCGGGTTGTTGGATACTGAGTTCAAGACCACGATATTCGGAGGATGGAATATTATAGTGACTCTAGATTCTTGTAATTAAATACGCACAGACTAGAGTACATATGTGCATATACATCCATCCATCCATACGTACATACATACAAAGATGACCAATCATTACAATTAGGACCGTTGATTTATGTTTCAAGTCTACCCAATTTATGACCGTTGATTAGCATGATAAACCTATCCAATTGTGACCATTGGTTGTGTATCAACTTTGTACAAAGTGAGACCGTTGATCTGTGTATTAGATCTGTCTAGTTTTAATGATTGAATTGTATGATAAATCAGCCCGACTATGATATTGTTGATCTATGCCTTTAATTTGCCCAATTATGGCCATTAATCTATGTACTAAATTAGTTCAATTATGACCATTAATTTATGTGTTAAATCTATTTAATTTAAACCATTAATTTGTTTGTCAAAACTGTTCAATTTAAACCATTCACTTGTGCCTCAAATTGTCCATCTGTGACCCTTGATCTATACACCAAATCTGTTCAATTGTGACCGCTGATTGTGTGCCCAAAACTGTCCAAATCTGTCCATCAAATTAAGAATACAAGGTGTGCAAATCTGTCAATTGATTTGTGTAGGTCAGCCATGCAAATTTCTCCATGAATCCACGTGTATTAATCCTTCAAATCTGTTCATTGATTGATCCGTCCCTTGATTCATGTGAACCGTTCAACTGTTCAGTCAATTATCCAACCAACCATCCACCCAATCCAATCTATCCATCCTCTCCACCATCCAACCATCCACTCATCCATACAATCCATCCGGCTACCCAACCATCCATCACACCTGCACAATAAGAGAAATTACAAGGGCTAAAACAGGCTTGAGGGTGAATCCTAACGGTTTAGGAGAGAGGTGTCCATGAAGTGCATTCGAAAGGGAAGGGTGACGCAGCGTGACGTAGAAGGACGTGATGAAGACTATGACCGTTTTTCTCAAGGATATTCAACTTCTCTGAACGCCTGGCAGTGTTTCCCCGAATTCACTGGTATAAAAATAGAATTAATTTCTAATAAATTAAAAATAAATTATAAAAAATAAAATAAAATAATGAATTTACAATCTTTCAAGTAATAAGCTCAAACTTAGGAGGAAGTTTTAGACTCAAACTTCCTAAAAATGCCACTTACTATAAATAGTAAACATTATATAGATGGTCACCGTTCCTATTAGACTTCATGGTTTGAGGCCGAAAATAGTAAATGTCCAATTTGACCTAACTGCTTTGTTGTCCTAATTTTCTAAGCCTTTTTCATGTTGGACACGACTCCTACAACTCAAAAGGATCAAAAGTTATTATCAAACTAATACTTACTAATTATAGTAAAAACGAAAATAAAATGAACTTTTGATCGTCAATCTAATAGAATCTTGCAAATCTGGAATGGGAAACTCGGCATAGCGGGTTGGTTGGCTAATAGCTTCTCCTACCCCAAAAGTATATAAGATATGTTCAAAAACTCATTTCAGTTTGCAATATACGATTGTTTTAAGGTTTTGACAGTATGGATCGTCTCCACTTTCAATTGGGCCTTCTCTAGTACATCTTTGCCATGAAAGTATCCACGACCTGCTGTACATTAGTCCTCTCCACTTCGAAAGAACTCGACATCGAGTTCTCGTCCTGCTTCAGTCCATTATACTTGGTCGGGTCTGCAACATTGAAAGTGTGAGAGATCTCCATGTCATCTAGAAGATTAACAATGTAAGCATTGTCATTGATCTTTCCGAGGATCGGTACTATTCCAATCTTCTTATTCTTCAACTTGTTGTAGGTCCCAGTCGAAAATCTCTCCTTACATAGATGAACCATAACATGGTCGCCCACCTCAAACAATTTTTGTCCTCGATGCTTGTCGGTTTGCTCATTGTACTTGTCGTTTGAGTCATGCAACTTGACTTACACATCTGCATGAATGCCTACAATTCAGTCTGCCATATGTTCTATTGCAATGCTCATGCCCAGGAACTTGGGCAAAGGCACCAAGTCAAGTGTGTGGCGAAGCACTTGACCATAAACATTCTGAAATTGGGAATTTCCTGTCGAGTAGTTCATCATGTTGTTGAAAGCAAACTCCACTTGAGACAAGGCCAAATCTCACTGCTTCGGTTTGTCACCTGAAATGCACCAGAGGAAGTTTTCCAATGTGCGATTCACAACTTCAGTCTGTGGGTGTTAGGCACTACTAAACTGAAGTTTCGTACCAAACTGACTCCACGAAATCCACCAGAAGTATCTAATGAACTTCGTGTCATAATCAGAAGTAAAGGTCTTAGGAATCTCGTGTAGCCACATGACCTCTCTGAAGAATAGATACACCATGTATGTTGCAGTGAGGGTCTTCTTACATGAGATAAAGTATGTCATCTTTGAGAAACGATCTACTGAATCCATGTCGCGCTGTATTCGTGAGAGACCAAGTACAAATTCTATAGATAAGTCCTCACAAGGACCATCAAGCATAGGTAACGGGGTGTAGAGACCCATATTCTAAGATTGCCCCTTGGAGGTATAATAAACATGACAATACTGTACTAATCTACCCACGTCATATACTAATTATGGTTGGTAATACCGTTCCTCATCAAGAGTTTACGTCTTGTCTTGCCTAAGGTGTCCACTAAGGCCACCGCCATATAGCCTTGGATAATCTGCTCACTCAGAGAACTTTTGGAGATGCACAGTTAATTCCCTTGAGGAGAAAATCATCTTGCATATGCAAGTCACAAGGATGACCCTCTTGGCATCTAATCCATGCGTCCTTGAAGTCGTCGTCATCAGCATATATGTCTTTGAGGCATTTAAACCCAACAACCTCATTGGTCACGGTGACTAACAAAGTTGCACGTCATCTCAGTGCATCAACCACTTTATTCTGTTGCCCAGACTCATGCTTTAGCACAAACATGAATTCCTATAAGAATGAAATCCACATAGCAAGCACACGATTCACGTTAGCCTGGATATTAATGATTCAAGAGCTCGATGGTTTGTGTAAAGAATAAACTCCCTCTGAATTAAGTAATGTCGTCAATGACACAGCGCCTAGAGCACTGTGTATAGTTCGAGTTTATACGTCGACCACTTTTTACATGCATCACTGAGCTTTTCACTGTAGAAGGTTATCAACCTACCTTTACGAGACAAAACTCCCCCAATTTCAACTTATGAAGCATCACATTCTACCTCAAATAGTTTGTCGAAGCTAGGAAGTACAAGAACGGGGTTGTAGACAATTTGTGCTAGATTTCAGCAAAACTCCTATCAGCTTCATCGGTTAACTAAAAATGGTCACTTCTCGTTCACTCCCCAAGTATAGGGTTGTGATGTAGTAATAAACTCGGTGAGACCAAGGTCGAATCCCAAGGGACTGAATCTGTACGTAATCTGAAACTAATTAGAGCTAGAACTAGACTAAGACGAAATCTAAATCAAATGAAATTGAGGGAATAATGGTAAAGTATTACTCTAAAATTTGTGAAAATAAAGGTGGGAATTAGGGTGCCAAGGATCCATTTGTAGCAATTTGGAAGCTACCTTGCATAATTCAAGGACACAACTTGAATCAGAGTCCTATCTTATCCAACTGGTAAGAAGAGATTTGTCAAATCTCTGAACTTCTCATGGATCTAATCACCAACAGAGAAGATTGGCGAAGATTTGGAAGTGATCCCATCACCTAACCATGCACAGGAGACGATGGCAAACAATAGTGATTTACCAATCTCACAGCCAATCATAAGAGAATTGTGAAAGTTAGGAAGGGTTCCATCACCTAACCATACCCAGAAGACAATGGTGAACAACAGGACCTCCTAAGTTCACAATCTCATAATGAAAAGAACATACTCAAAGCTATTGTAGATCTACTGTAATTTGAGTCACAATAAACCATTAAAAACTAAAAGTATTCCTTAATAATCAAGCTAGAATCCAGGAGAGTTCAATAAACAAGAATCAAAGCAAAGTAACCATCCTAATCACGCTACAAGCTTCACCTCTTAGCCCTAGATAAGAAGTTTATCCTAACAACATGATTAGGCTAAATCCCTTAAACAAAAATAAAAATAAAAAAGAAAAAAAAAACAACTCTACTCTCTCTGTCTCTCTGCTCCACGTCCAACCCCAGATCAGATGATCCCTCTCTCTCTCACGTCTCTTTCTTTTATAGCTGATGGAGGTCGGTGGCTGCATGTAAAGCAGGAGTCGATGGAGAATTTTCGCAGCTAGTTTCACAGCCGTGTGTGAAAACAAAAACCAACACTTCTTGGAACGATTATATCTCAGCAAAACGAAGCTTGCTGCCTGATCTGATCCGTTCATTCAGCTTGGTGCCGATTGGTTGTACCTTGGAAGGAATATGGACCGTCTAGATTGCCACACCCCAAACTCAGAAACTGGGCTCACAAAATTCCCGATCGTCGAATCCGGTGCTAACAGCCTCCGTAGTACCCCATTCTCAGATCTCAGCGTATATACGCCAGATTAGGATCCTGGGATCCTACAAGGAGGATTTTCCAACGTACATTTATTTCGTAATAAGCATAACCACAAGATTACCCAAATCACAAAGGCAACATCATCATCATCACATATCCACTAATATAATCATTTGAGTACAATGCAAAAAAGGAAAATACATAAATTGAGAATCAAGCTTCAAAAGACTGCTGCACGCTCCAAGCTCAACACTGCTACAACCTAATATCTCCTGCATGCATAAGCTTATAGAAGCTTAGAGGGTGATGTAAGTGTGTGCACAAGGTAAGTGCCAAGTATTCAATAAAATTATACAATACCGAAAATACTGGTAATCCATAAATCGTACAATATTGGAATAAGCAGAAATACTGACAAGATCATGAATCATATGATAACAGAGTAAGCGGGAATGCTGACAAGTCTGTGAGTCATTCAATATCAAAATACGGAATATAGAACTATGTAAATGAGGAGTCATAAAGGGCCAAATATCAGATGCCGAGGATGCAATGCAATATACAATTTTCGATGAGTTCATGAATAGCGTCAGCAGTATCTAGACCATATAAATACAGAAACACAGTAACCCAAAATGTCATATGCGGCAAATGTAATGCAATATACGGTGCGAATGGAATGACCATGTTGGAGTGTGAAGTCGGGATAATAGTACGTAGTATCACAAGCTATGGTGTCGATCACAAGGGACTTCTATCCAAACTAGTCCCATACCTAAATTTGGATAGTTAGACTCAATGTGGTAAACTTGTGATCTCAGATTAGTCACGCGCCCCAGCCAAAATTCTAGCCATTGCGAAGGTACATGTAACAAATAGTTGCGCACCACCTGCCCGAGTGGATAGTGAATGAATGAGTATATAACTCCTGCTCAATAAGTCCACATATCAGCACTGTTTATCTCTGGGATCATCTTCGGGATTTAGTACACTCCAAATGGCACTGCCCCTCTCCTAACAACACAATCCAAGTGAGTGTAAGAAACCTCACTATCTGCCTGGACAATAGTCTGCCAATGCTTATCTGGCACGGCAATAGCGGACCCATTTACGAGCTAGTTAAACTCAGCCTAGCTATGCCCCCTACCCTCAGGGGGGTAAGGCCACACCTCCTCCCAACTGACCATGACATAGTGGGAGATGCGGCCTCCTGGTATTCAGCACTCTGGCGCTCATGTATCCACTGAGTCTCGACGTTGAGGCGTCCTCTAGTACCAAGAGGGTTTAGAGATTTTCACCTAGGGCCATCTATGGAAGCCCGATGCTAGAATAAATTTTTGGTGTCCCGTCTGGCCATCCACAATATGTTTGTGGAGACTATGGCCCTGATGTCGCTAGGGCATACAGTAATCATAATGCAAGATGTATAAGTCATACAATCCAGTCGTGCATCAATCCTGCGCATACCATGCGCTCATGTAAGATAACCTCCGCCTATCAGGGAGTCTCATAACAACATGCTCAATGACATATGCAATGATCAACCACATCTTATAACAAACATGCAGATGATGCGTATGGGCATGTATCATGATGCTATGCTGTCACATACTCATAATCGGTATCAACGATCGGCCTCGACAATGTGGACATTTAACCAACATTGCCCACAAGGAATGGCTCACATAAAGCCAAACATATAATGGGTTCACGACCCCACATAAAGGCCTAATATACAACACAATGGGCCTTACTCAAGGGCCACATATACACAACAGGTGAGCCTTGCTCATGGGCCTCAAATACATGACATGCGGACCCTACACATGGGTCTCGAATACATCAAATGGGTCATGCATCATGGGCCTAATACATATCACAATGGACCTTGCCCATAGGCCATAAATACATCACAATGGGCCTTGCCGATGGGCCTCAAATAATCACAATGGGCCTTGCCAATAGGCCTCAAATACATTACAATGGGCCTCAACTACGGGTCGCATATACATCATATAGGTCTCGACAATTGGCCTTGGCAATCGAAATCGGCTTTGATAATCGGTACCTATAATCAACATCTATAATCAGCACCAACGATCAGCATTGATAATCAGCACCGACAACCAACATATATAAATAAAGCGGGGTCCATAAATGGATAACCGATCAACCATAACATAAAGATCGGCTCTCAATCGTGGTTATATCAAATCTGATAGCACGGAGCCATCCGTCTATGATGAATGGGACCCACTTATTTGGGTTAACCCACGAAGAGAATGGGCCTAACAAGGCCTAAGGGAAGGTCACAATGAGGACATTTAACCGTCATTGCCCATCCATGTGGACATTCAACCAACATTGCTCCCAAGCAGTGGCCTATATAAAGTCAAACATAAGGTGGGCCCATAACCTTACACAAAGGCCTAATGTACATCGCATTGGGCCTCATACAAGGGATATATATACACAATAAGTGGGCCCTGCACATGGGCCTCAGCTACATCACATAACCACAACCCATAGGCCTAATGCACATCATAATGAGCCTCGTTAAATGGGTTACAAAACATCACAATGGCCATGACATATGGGCCGTAAATACATAACAGGTGGGCCTCAAATATCTAACAGGTGGGCCTTAAATAGCCAACCTGTGAACCTCGAATATTCATCAGAGGTGGGCCTTACACATGCAGCAAGTGGGCCTACACATCACAACTAGGCCTACCAGTGGTCCAACCAAAGAATGGCCTGGATAACATACACATCACGATGGGTTGCATCATTGGGCTGCACCAGTGGGTCTCATATACAACAAGTGGGCCGCATCAATGGGTCACACTAATGGGCCACAAGTATATCAAAGTGGGCCTGATGGATGGGCCACAAACACATCAAAGGTGGGCCTCATGGATGGGCCATAAACACATCAAAGGTGGGCCTCATATACATCAAGTGGGCCACATCATGTGGGCCGCTCCAATGGGCCAACATGCATTAAATGGGCCACATCATATGGGCCGCACCAATAGACGGCATAGATATACAATACATGCATCAATGGTAGGCCCTTAGACGGTGTATATATAGAATACGTACATCAAGGTGGGACCCATCACATGGGCCTAATATATATAACAAGTGGGCCCCGCATATGTAGCAAATGGGCCCTCACTAGATGGTCGGGGTAGATATAGAATGCATACATTAGGTGGGTCGCACGTCCCACGAATAGTGTGGATAAAACATACATCGAGGCAGGCCCTATATGATCTAGATGGTTAGGATATAACATATCATGGTGGAATCCCCACCGTCCCAACCTGATGGATGATGTGGATTAAATCATACATTAAGGTGGGCTACATGTACAGGGTCCACACCCAACACATGGATGGGATGGCGTGGATGGAACAATTACATCATGGCCGGTCCCACATATAGATGGACGGCGTGGCTAGAATACATACATCAGGGCCTAGCTGAAATAGCGGTGAAGACCGATTGAGTTGAAGTCAGAATATGCTAATATCTCCTAGAGGGGGGTGAATAGGACTTTTTAAAGATTTATAAGTTATATTAAAAATTCTATCACCCTAATCCTATCATGTATGCAATTTTCAGGATTACTCAAATGTAACTCTACGAGCTTCCAAGCCAGATAGAGGATCCAATCACAAACTACTCAAGATATAGCAATATGCAACTTAGTCTATGTTGGATGTGACTGTGTATGTGTGTGAGATGTGATCAGATATATAAATATAAATGCATTGTCATGAATCACACATATAAAAAAGCAATCAAAAATACAGTTATTTTATAATGGTTCGACGATAAGTCTACTCCGCTCCCGGCTGTCGCACTTAACCCTCGAGTGCACCGGATTTCACTAAGGAGGTTTCCCATGGTTCACCTCAAACCTAAGGTTTTAAATAGGGTTCACCTTCAACCTTTACACGGAGGTTTCTACTCAGTTCACCTCTAACCCTAGAGTTTCACTGGTTCGCTCCTAACCAGATGTTTATGCTCTCCATAGAGCAAGGGTCCACACAACGCACCCAGAGGTTTCTACTCGGTTCACCTCTAACCCTGGAGTTTCACTTGTTCACTACTAACCAGATGTTTATGCTCTTCGCAGAGCAAGAGTCCACACAATGCACCCATAATGTACATTCCCACTGGAGGCCTCCTACGAGGGCTTCAAAGGGTGAGAACCACTTAAGACCCAATCCTAGAAAGGAATTATCACAAGTGTCCTCTTGGACTCTAGATACTTACAAATAAGTTTATAAGTCTCATTAAGCACAATGCCGAAGACCTCCTCCTCCTTATTGACAAAGAGTCTTCTGCTCCCTTGATCCACAACACAAAAGATATACCAAGACTAAGCTTAGGGTTGGGTCAAGGTTAAGATGGAATCCTACTCTCTAAAGGTTTACCTAAAGGAAGGTAGAGTAGTTTCAATCTTATGCATTCAAGGCATCCCAGTTCAATGATTTGACATTAAGGTAGTAGCTGAAGGATCCTTGAATGCGGAAGTTCATTTCCCAATCCACTCTATTGAATATCAATGGAGAGGGTGGATTGGAGGATGAACTCCCTCAAGAGAAAGGGCTTAGGGTATAAGATGTAAGTTGAAACACACAAAAGCTCTCTCTTTTCTCTCTTACAGCAACAAAAGACAAATCCTCTATAAATAAGCAAAAAGTTCCAACGGATATAAAACGGTCACATTTATGATAGAGTTCGATATCATCGAGCAGGTTCGATATCATCGAGCGTATACTCTCGATAGTATCGATGGTCTGCTCGATGACTCGGACTTAATGTCATACGCTTTTGAAACTTCTTACCAATAGGTCGATGAATCGAAGCTATTGTCGATGTCATCGGATTTTGAACTCCGATTCCATCGATGACAGGTTCGATCCATCGACACTTAAAAAATGAGAGAGACTTGACTTTGAGATATTTCAGGTTTTTATGAATGATCGAGGGAACTGTCGAGGTCATCAGAATTTGAATGTCGATGATATCGAGATTAGAGTTGAGGCATCGATAAATCCAGCTGATTTATCTTTAAACTTGCTGGACAGTTTATGGCTTTGTTCGATGCAATCGATCTGGTATCGATATCATCGATATTTGAATATCGATTAAATCGAAGGGCCCCCGATCATAGTTAAAAATAACCTGAAATAACTGCTGTAAGAAATGCATGCCCACTATCGATATCATCGATGGACCTCCGATCTTATCAATATTTGAATTCAGATCATATCGGACGGTCATTGATATATCGAAGAATTTTTTAGATTTTCATTAAAAAAAAAGGGCGCCAGAAATCTGTCTGTCAATCTTATCGAGCCACTCTCGATGGTCTCGATATTTGAATATCGATAATATCGATATGTGTATCGATACATTGATAATTTGTCCAGTTATGATGTGAAGTTGCTGGACATAATTAGTGCTCTTATCGATGATATTGATAAGTGTATCGATACATCGATAAATCCGTCCAGATGAATATTTAGTTGTTGGACATTTTTGGTCCTCTTATCGATAATATTGTTAAGGTATCGAGGACATCGACAGTGCAGGTTGATCATATCGAGGGTGTTTCGATAAGATCGACAATGTAAGAAAAATATAGAGATTTTCCTATTTTGAAAAAGTTTTCTCACCAGAAAAACCCTAAGATGTCTATCTTGTTTTAAGGGTTTTAATCACCTGGTGTTTTGGGACATGGGATGTGAGGCTATGATTTACCTATTGCGAGCTTCCCGACATCCGGTTGAGGCAGATGCTTGAAATAATCTTCCTATCTAGCTCTGTAGACAGTTTGACCCATCATTCACGTAACTTGACAAATTAGTGCACAAGTAGGTGCACTTTCAATCTCTCCCTTTGTTAATTACGTGACAAAATACCCAAAACACCCTATAACACTTCTAGACACACCCTAAATTGTGTGTACATGTATTTACATAATTTTACAATTTTTTTACCCCATGTACACATTCTAGAAGTATCTGCTCCCCCTTACTTCAAAAACTCCCACTTTCTTGGTGCAGCTGCTCCCCCTAACACCTGCAACAACATTAGATATACAATTTTTCGCTCGGGGTGTTTTGAACTATTCTCCCCCTTTTTGTCAGTCATTGGCAAAGGTATAGCAAGTGATATTGACTGAAGTGTTAAAGCATATGGGAGAACCATCGGTAGAAGCAAATCATTGATGTTTTAAAAGTTAACGCATTTTAGCCAGACATCAATCTCAGAATGAATGCATATTAAATAAGATATAGCAGTTATAGAGCAGTGAAAAATATTCATTTAAGGACGTCACATGCATTCCAGAACTTGATAAACCAGGAAAAAAATATGGCATTAATGATAAGAATTCTATTCAGCCATATCCAAAATAAGATTAAAGTTATCTGATTATCCAAAATAGACTGCCCAAGATTGGCAGCAAATTAATAGTTATCCCCAAAAAAACACCAACCCTAAAATGGCATTTGATTAACGCGACCAGCTTCTACCGTCTTCTCGAGTCACTGCGTGTGAGTAAATCAACAACTTGCTGATTTGTTTGTTGGAGACAATCGACTTTTTCTTCAATCACGGTGAGACATCTCTCACAATTGTGAAGTCGCTCCTCTATTCTTGTCATACCGTTCAGTAGGTGACGTTCAAGATGATGGGTTTGGCAGTTTGTGATTGACTCCGGACTCAACAATGGTGTTTGATTGGATCCCCATGGATATGATGGAGGAGTATATGGAGCAGCCGACTGCAGGGGAGCACTGTTCTCAGGAGGAACTGAAGGAAGACAGAGCTGTTGTGCTACCTGAGTTGAATCACTGTCAAACCATTTCTCTGGATAGACTCTATCAGAAGAGGCGGGAATACCAACATGATGAGCTAATTTACAGATGAGCACAGGAAAAGCTAGTGTATCATGATGATTTCCTTGAATGGCCCGAATTGGCTGTTTAAGAAGAAGTGTTGGAAGGCACACCTAAACTTCCTAATATACATCATATAATACATTTAATACAAAGGGTGACAGATGATAACCATGCACATCACACGGATAGAGATTGGTCCCAAAGATGTCATGAAGGATTTTAAAAGTCAGTCCAAGATGATTGATATGAAGAGAATTATCATCGTTCCGAGAGATAGTAGTACCCTGACATAGTGCACGAGTTATCTCGCCCCAGACACCAAGACCATTTAGATTTCGATTCGTAATAGGAATGCGAGTCACTTGGAGATCTAAGAGGTTGCTCAGGGTGATGGGAGTGATGTGTTTGGAGTAATGCAGCAATTCTACTTGAATGCAAGGTGGATCGTCACAAATAACATGACATTTACTGAGGAAGTCATGAATTACTCCAATTTGATAAGTGCCACCAAGATTCAAAATATTTTACCATCCAATGACTTCTAGAAGCAAATCGACACCAAAAGACTCGATGGTGCTGTTAAGAACCAGACATTCAATGACAGTGTCTGGATGTCTCACTGATGAAGTGAGTTGATGCATACTGGGTTATTTTGCTTTCCCTTTTGAAGACTGAAAAAGGGACTTACCCTTCCCTTTGTTCATGATTTTTCAGTATAAGAGGCAAGTAAAGGTAAGGAAGGTCCACAAAGAGAATGGAAAGTACCCAACCAAATGTTAGATTAGACTCTGAAGTAGAAAGGATGGAAGGATAATACCCGCTTCTTTTGACGCTTCTGGAACCCGTTGATGATCTTCTGGCCGAGGACTCGAGCAGAGAGTAAAACAGAGAAAATTTTCAGAGAAAGAAAATTCTTTCACTCGATTGCCTTTTATCAGTCAGGAGTCTTCGATTTTATCGAACTTACTTTCAATTATATCGATGATCCACATCTGAAGCTATCGGAAATTGCTTCGATAGTAGTCCCGATCTGTGACTTTCCACATTCTAAAGAGACGTCAATGATATCTACCCATGATCGATTAATCAGAAATGACAGATCGATAGGAATAAAGAGGAATATTTTTCTTTTTCCGACCCTTCAAGTATATCAATAATATACTCAACAAAATTAGGTACAATTTCTGTACATAAAAAATTATAAACACTTGCATGTTTATTTACAAAAGATTGAGGTGAGAAACCTTAGATATATTATTTTACGCTCAACAAAATTACATCATTTCAGCAAATATCCAGATCTAGATGCATGATTTGGACTCGTTTTTCTCTACTCAGTATTTCTAGGCATCAGTCCTTTCTATGCCACTGATGATGTAGCAGTGGTTGTTTGTGCGATGACCCTTAATTACTGATTTTCCTGATTGATCTAGGATATCGCATTCTTCTTTGTTGAATTTGACCACATGCCAATTATCACGGATTTGAGAGATGCTTAACAGATTATGTGCTAGTCTTTTATGCATAAAGCATTTTCATTTTCGAGCAAATCAATTCCTCTTATCATTCCTTGTCCAATTACATTGGCAGTGGCTCTATCTCCGTAGGTGACTATCCCTTTATGACAATTTTTATAGTTGGAGAGAAGGGATTTGTCACCTGTGACATGTCTTGAGCAACCATTGTCAAGGTACCATTTGACCTCATTACCTGGTAGATGATTTGAGTGTGTAACAAGGCAATTTGACTTTTCCTTAATCATCCACTTTGTGACAGGAGTTTTACTTATGGTAGATTCGTTCATCTTATCCGATTTATCCACATGACTTAATGACTCCTTCATCCTGTCAGCTAACACAAGTGGTGATGATTGCATATTTCTTTTGTTCAGCTCATAAACTGTCTTACTATTTTTGTGATGAGATGGGATAGATCTGCTGTTACTGTTAGAGGTGGGAGATTTTTCAAAAGGTTGTGCATTATATTCAGTTTTTGTCTTCGCTTTTCCATAACCTAATCCCTTTTTGTTCTCTCCACATTTTCCCATGCCTAAAAGTTTTTCTAACTTCTCACCACTCTGGGAAAACATACAGTTTTTCTTGACATTTTTTCTGGACTCTTCTAGATTAAACAGGAGTGTGTGATTTTCATTTTGAAGAAGCAAATTTTTGTCTTTTAATTTCTCAACCTATTTGCTTAGTTTTTTAGTCTCAGTTTTAAGAAAGGTATTAATTCTTTCAGATGTGTATTAGTTTCCACAATTTTGTCCAAATCTGTTTGCAACAATTGATTTTTACTTTCAAATATTCCCAGTCTTTTAGCCACTTTGATGCTATGGATATAAAGTTGATTTTAAGCATCTTGTAGCTTATTATTTTCTTCTTCTTTTCTTTTTCTTCGTCAAATTCCTCATTGTCAGATGGAAATGATTCTATGACTTGCTGTTCTTTCTCGTTCTTAGATTTTGTGGGAATGATCGAAGTAGTGGAGACCATGAGAATTTTCAATGATTTTTTATCTTCATTGCTTTCTGAGTCTAGAGTCTGAATTTGACTCATCTGTATCATCCCATGTGGCGGCCATTGCCTTGCCCTTAGTTTTTTCATTTGGGCATTCGTAGATAGGTGTCCATACTCCCGACAGGCATAACATTTAGGTTCTTTGGTTCTTCTACCAAATTTTCCTGTAGGAAGTTTGTTGTTCACCTTTCTTTCTCTAGAGGGACGGCCGCGATTCTTTTGAAAGAATATCCTAAATTTTTGTGCCAACAAAGCCACTTCTTCATCTTTATCTTCCTTCTCGCTTTCATTGTCCTCATGAATTGTTTTCTTTGAGGTTTTTAGGACAGTGTTTTTAGATTTTTGGGATTGAGTGAAGTGTAGTTCAAAAGTTTGTAGGGAACCTACCAATTCTTCTACTTTCATTTCATCTATATTCTTACACTCGTCAATTGTTGTAACCTTGGGATTAAACCGTTCCGGCAATTATCTTAATATTTTCCTACAGATTTTAGGAACCGGAACTTTTTCTCCCAATCTACCCATGGAGTTACAAATGATGTTCAATTTAGTGAAAAACTCCATAAATGTCTAATGCTCTTCCATCTGAGACTTTCGAACTATGAGGCCAATAGTTGAAGTTTGGACCTCTTCACAGTACTTGTGCCTTCATGGGTTGTTTCCAATAGATCCCATGCTTCTTTTGATGTCCCACACATACTTATCTGATTGAATATATCCTAGGACACGGCACAGTAGATAGCATTCATAGCCTTGGCTTCAGATGTTTGCCTTTCTTTGTCGAATGTTGTCCACTTTTCTTTGGGTTTGGGCTTTGTGATTGTTGTTCCATTGTCAAGTACGATTTGTTCAGTTGGCGGCACATATCCGCTTTCAACTATATCTCAAACATCATGATCCAAAGATCTCAGAAAGTAGTGCATCCGAGCCTTCCAGCATGCATAATTTGAGTCGTTAAATACTGGAGGCATGGTGACTGATGAGCCCTCTCCTTTGTCCATATTCCAAACTTCAGTCAAGATCACTCTCTAGGCAGTGAAGCCCTTGAAGAGAGACCCGCTCTAATACCAATTGAAATAACGGTGAAGATAGCTTAAGTTAAAGTCGGAATATGGCAATATCTCCTAGAGGGGGGTGAATAGGACTTTTTAAAGATTTATGAGTTATATTAAAAATCCAATCACTCTAATCCTATCATGTATGCAATTTTCAGGATTACTCAAATGTAACTATACTAGCTTCCAAGCCAGATAGAGGATCCAATCACAAATTAATCAAGATATAGCACTATGCAACTTAGTCTATGTTGGATGTGACTGTGTATGTGTATGAGATGTGAACAGATATATAAATATAAATGCATTGTCATGAATCACACATATAGAAAAGCAATCACAAACACAGTCATTTTATAGTGGTTCGATGATAAGTCTACTCCACTCCCGGTTGTCGCACTCAACCCTTGAGTGTACCGGATTTCACTAAGGAGGTTTCTCAGGGTTCACCTCAAACCTAAGGTTTTAAATCAGGTTCACATTCAACCTTTACACGGAGGCTTCTACTCGGTTCACCTCTAACCCTGGAATTTCACAGGTTCACTCCTAACCATATGTTTATACTCTCCATAGAGCAAGGGTCCACACAACGCACCCAGAGGTTTCTACTCGGTTCACCTCTAACCCTGGAGTTTCACTGGTTCACTCCTAACCAGATGTTTATGCTCTCCACAGAGTAAGGGTCTACACAACGCACCCACAATGTACACTTCCGCCGGAGGCCTCCTACGAGGGCTTCAAAGGGTGAGAACCACTTAAGACCCAATCCTAGAAAGGAATTATCACAAGTGTCCTCTTGGACTCTAGATACTTACAAATATGTTGACGAGTCCCGTTAGGCACAATGCCGAAGACCTCCTCCTCCTTGTTGACGAAGAGTCTTCTGCTCCCTTGATCCGCAACACAAAAGATATACCAAGACTAGGCTTAGGGTTGGGTCGAGGTTAAGATAGAATCATACTCTCTAAAGGTTTACCTATAAGGAAGGTAGAGTAGTTCCAATCTTATGTATTCAAGGCATCTCAGCTCAATGATTTGACGTTAAGGTAATAGCTGAAGGATCCTTGAATGCGGAAGTTCATTCCCCAATCTACTCTATTGAATATCAATGGTGAGGGTGGATTGGAGAATAAAATCCCTCAAGAGAAAGGGCTTAGGGTATAAGATGGAAGTTGAAACACACAAAAGCTCTCTCTTTTCTCTCTTACAGCAATAAAAGACAAATCCTCTATAAATAGGCAAAAAGTTCCAACGGATATAAAACGGTCACATTTATGACAGAGTTCGATATCATCGAGCAGGTTCGATATCATCGAGCGTATACTCTCAATAGCGTCTATGGTCTGCTCGATGACTCGGACTCAATGTCATACGCTTTTGAAACTTCTTGCCAATAGGTCGATGAATTAAAGCTATTGTCGATGTCATCGGATTTCGAACTCCGATTCCATCGATGACATGTTCGATCCATCGACACTTAAAAAATGAGAGAGACTTGACTTTGAGATATTTCAGGTTTTCATGAATGATCGGGGGAACCGTCGAGGTCATCGAAATTTAAATGTCGATGATATCGAGATCAGAGTCGAGGCATCGATAAATCCAGCTGATTTATCTTTGAACTTGCTAGACAGTTTATGGCTTTGTTTAATGCAATCGATCTGGTGTCGATATCATCGATATTTGAATATCGATTAAATCGAAGGGCCCCCGATCATAGTTAAAAACAACCTGAAATAACTGCTGTAAGAAATGCACGCCCACTATCGATATCATCGATGGACCTCCGATCTTATCGATATTTAAATTCAGATCATATCGGACGGTCATTGATATATCAAAGAATTTTTGAGATTTTCATTAAAAAAACAGGGGCGCCAAAAATCTGCCTGTCGATCTTATCGAGCCACTCTCGATGGTCTCGATATTTGAATATTGATGATATCGATATGTGTATCGATACATCGATAATTCGTCCAGTTATGATGTGAAGTTGCTGGACATAATTAGTGCTCTTATCGATGATATCGATAGGTGTATCGATACATCAATAAATCCGTCCAGATGAATATTTAGCTGCTGGACTTTTTGGTCCTCTTATCGATAATATCGTTAAGGTATCGAGGACATCGACAGTGCAGGTCGATCATATCGAGGGTGTTTCGATAAGATCGACAAGGCGAGAAAAATATGAAGATTTTCCTATTTTGAAAAAATTTTCTCACCACAAAAACTCTAAGATGTCTATCTTATTTTAAGGGTTTTAATCACCTGGTGTTTTGGGACATGCGATGTGAGGCTATGATTTACTTATTGCGAGCTTCCACACATCCGGTTAAGGCAGACGCTTGAAATAATCTTCCTATCGAGCTCTGTAGACAGTCTAATCCATCATTCACATAAGTTGACAAACCAGGGCACAAGTAGGTGCACTTTCATTAGCTAGACAAACGATATGAATATATGACGCATGCATTATAATAGGGCCCACTGTCCACGCTAGACTAAATGGTGTGGATCAAAACATATATCATAGTGGTCCCACGGGCCTGATCGATGCCCATGCACAGCAGCACATTGCTGCTCGTCCGTCGGATGCACGGTCTGGACATAACATATAATTATAGTGTGGGCCACACCATCTAGACAGATGGTAGAGTGGATATACAATCCATACACCAAGGTGGGTCCCATTCCACATGTGCAGTACGTGTGGGATGGCCCCACACAAGCTGAAGACAGATGGACGGTATGTGTGAAACACATACATCACCATGGGGTCCGTCATCCTGGATGTAAGGACGAAGTGGATATAGAATAAATGGATCATGGTGGGTCCCACCCACACGTGCAGGGGTGGGCCACGTCCCCAGATGAATGGACGGTGTGGTATAATACATACTCCATGGGGACCACAGAACTGGTGACGTCACAGCAGCTAAATAGCTGGTTTGCACCAGCCAACCATGTCCAGATGAATGGACGGTTAGGATACAACACATGTGTCAGGTGGTACCACCGTCCATGGATTGGACGGTGTAGATTTATATACATCAAGGTGGGCTCCACTGTCCACGGGTCTGGACGGTGGATGGTATGAATGAAACACATACATCATAGTGATCCGCATAGCACCATCAGATGGATGGTGAAGAGAACACACATCACGTGGGTCTGCACAGCACGTCCAGATGGACGGTGCAGGTTACACATACATCACAGAGGGGCCCCACGTGGCAGTGGGTCCACATGGGTGGATCTGAAACACATATCATGGTGGGCCCCTCCTGCCCGATGAATGGACGGTTATGGTATAACCATACCTCAGATCAGGCCCAGGGACGTTGCTGACATCCCTAGTAGCTATATGGCTATGTGCGGTACACTTGCCAATCTATTTATAGTAGGTGGGGCCCACCATAACGTTTACTTTCCATCCCATCTGTTGATAAGGTCACAAAGACCTAGATTAAGAGGAAAAACAAATTACATGTAGATCCAAAACTCCTGTGACCCAAAAAGGGGGTCCAACTAACCACTGTTTTCTGTAGTGTGGACCACCCGAGCCCGTGTACAGTTGATTTTTGGGACGATCCATTCTTTTAAAGGGGTCCCACCAAATGCATGGTGGAGATGTTCGAAATACATCAAGGTGGGACCTGTTGTGGGGCCATGGTCCCTGCCTGTTTTACAAGCAACGAGACGCTGCTTGTTGCAGTATCCTCTGGACGCTAACAGCATGTGGCTCCCTCTCTTGCTTAGTTTTTTTAATTTTTTGTTCTTCTTCCGAAGTTTTTCATAGGTGGGGTCCACATCCGAAAAATCCAAGCCAGCCATTAGATTCTATGGCTTAAGACAGTATAAATGAGTCCAATATTCAATGTGTTTTGCCGAATCGAAATGTCAATGTGGGTCCTAATAGCCTTGTACGGTAGAAATTTTAGTTTTCTATGGTATGACCCGCTTGATTATTGGATTGGCCTCATTTTTTGCCTCAACGCCTAAGCTGAGCTAGGGGAAAAGGTGGACGGCGTGGATTAAACCCATACATCAAGGTGGGGCCTACATGAGCAGCCCACCCAAAAAACCATTAAATCAAGCTTTTATATATATATATATATATATATATATATATATATATATATATATATTATATTTTCCTTTGCTGGACAGTGCACCTCGCTGTCAATCCACATTTCACTTTGTAACCATGTCTAGCATCCCTGGATGATGGACGATCTGGCACAACACATATATTTAAGGTGGGTCCACCTATTGACGTGCTAAGGAGGGGTGAGCCCTACCCAGTTGGGCCATCAAATGGCCAGATGGTATGGATAAGGCATACATCAAGGTGGGGTCCAGCCGGGTAGCCACACAACCACATCATCACACAAAATGATAGAGAGGGAGAGAGAGAGAAAGAAACACCTACCTTTAATCATGGACTCTTCCTTATACCGCTAACATGATCTAGAGCTCCAAGAGGATGATTTCAACGGTCAAGATGTTCTTAGGATGGTGGAGATAGGAGGTGGGAAGTGGACCACACATGGCTTCTCATGTGGAGGCTTGGACATTGGAGTCTCATGGTTTGCTTAAAAAATGAAGAAATAAGGGAGAGAGAGAATGGGATGTAAGAGAGAGAGAGAGGGGGGAGATGGGTGTGATGGGGAATGATGGGTGAAAGGTGATAGGTATACTTGTGTAAGGAGAGAGTTGACTTTATGAGAGAAGTGGTTCTACTTGGGGATGGTTGTTTGTACTTAACTTGATTTGATTGATTGATGTGACGTTTCGTAGAGATTCTCTCATAATTGCAACGTGCGGTATTTTCCTCGAACTAAACGCAGGCTTACATATCCTGGCACGGGTATCGCCTCGGCGAGTGAGACGCAGCGTCGGAACCACAGCGACAGCGGAATTGCAAGGGTACAAGTCTCGGGATAAGCCTACTCTGGAATACGAGACACGACTTAGGATCGCGCGCTAACGCCGATAACAGATTGCAGGTCACCAGAATTCAACCGGGAGGACCGCGGAGGCCTATGGAACGTTACGGGCTAAGATGCGGGTCTTACACAAATGAAAGGACTGATCATCCTTATGGTCACCGAACAACCATAAAGTACGTGCGTGCGTAAGCAGGGCCTGTGACTGAGTTGCGATGTTGGTGGGGCCCATGATCAATATTGCGTGAGAAATCAATACCGTCCATCCACTTCATGATGGAATTTTAGAAGGATGGACGGTGTTTGACTATCTTTTGATGTGGCCTACTAGATCGATCATACAGTGAATATTTCACCATTCAACGAGCAAAAGAATGGCCTCTGGAGAGCTTCAGACCAAACTTTCCCTGGGTGCGGTTAATTAACCCTTCTGAGTTGATTGGACGGCTCGGATTGCCCGTCCGAGTCGAGATGATGGCCCACAAAGAGATGACCGCACGTCCCTGTTGCAAAATAGAGTCACCACAAGTCAGCTCCATTACATGCATTGGCCCATTTATTGAAGCCAAGTGGAAAATCCACTCCGTCCATTGGTTCTAGGACAAAAAACCATCCGGGAAGGAGTGTTTTTGGAGTGAAATCGGTGCAGCCACAAGCTTGGTTGTCACACCCCAAACCCAAAAATCGGATTCATAGGAATCCCGATCGCCGAATCCGATGCCGACAGCCTCCGTAGTACCCCATTTTCAGCTCCTAGCGTCCATACGCCATATTTCCGATCCTGGGATCCTACAAGGAGGATTTTTTTGTACATTTAACTCGTAATAAGCATAACCACAAGATTACCCAATTCAACATCATCATCACATATCCACTAATATAATTATTTGAGTACAATGCTGAAAGGAAAATACATAAATCGAAAATCAAGATCTAGAAGATTGTTGCACGCTCCAAGTTCAACACTGCTGCAACCTAACATCACCTGCACGCATCTATTGTGCATAAGCTTATAGAAAGCTTAGAGGGTGGTGTAAGTGTGTGCACAAGGTAAGTGTCAAGTATTCAATACAATGTCATCATTATACAATACCGGAAATACTGGTAATCCATAAATCGTACAATATCGAAATAAGCAGAAATATTAATAAGAGCAGGAATTATTAGAGTAAACAGAAATACGAACAAGATCATTAGTCATATGATAACAGAGTGGGCGGAAATACGGACAAGTCCATGAATCAATCAATATTAGAATACGCAATCTAGAACAACTATGCAAGTGAGGAGTCATAAAGAGCCAAATATCATATGCTAAGGACGCAATGTAGTACGCAATTCCTGATAAGTTCACGAATAACATCAATCGTGTCTAGACCATATAAATGCAGAAATACAGTAACCCAAAATGCCATATGCCGTGGATGTAATGCAATATGCGATGCGAATGGAATGACCATGCTGGAGTGTGAAGTCGGGATGATAGTACGTAGTATCGCAGGATATGGGGTCTATCACAAGGGACTTCTATCCAAACTAGTCCCATACCTAAATTTGGATAGTCAACTCGATGTGGTAAACTCCTGATCTCAGATTAGTTGCACGCCCCAATTGAAATCTTGGCCATTGTGAAGGTACACATAACAAATAGTTGCGCACCACCAGCCCGAGTGGATAGTGAATGAATAAATGAATGAGTATGCAACTCCTGCCCAATAAGTCCACATATCAGTACTGTTCATCTCCGGGATCATCACCGGGGTTTAGTACACTCAAAATGGCACTGCTGCTCTCCCAACCGCATAGTCCAAGTGAGCGTAAGAAACCTCACTATCCGTCTGGCCAATAGTCATTAATACCTATTCAGCAAATCGATAGCTGACCCATTCCTCGAGCTGGTCAAACTCAGCCTAGCAATGCCCCCTATGCTCGGGCGGGTAAGGCCACACCCCCTCCCAACCGACCACGACACAGTGGAAGACGCAGCCTCCTGGTATTCGGCACTCGGGCGCTCATGTATCCACTCGATCTTGACGTTGGGGCATCCTCTAGTATCAAGAGGGTTTATGGATTTTCACTCAGGGCCATCTATGGCAGCCCGATGCTAGAACAAATTTTCGGTACCCCGTCTGGCCATCCACGATATGCCTGTGGAGGCTACGACCATGATGTCACTAGGGCGTACGGTAATCATAATGAAATATGCATGAGTCATATAATCCAATCATGCATCAATCTTGCGTATACCGTGCGCTCATGTGAGATAACCTCCGCCCATCAGGGAGTCTCATAACAACATGCTCAATGACATATGCAATGATCAACCACATCTCACAACAAACATGCAGATGATGCGTATGGGCATGTATCATGATGCTATCCTGTCACATACTCAAAATCGATATCAATAACCGGCATCAACAATCGACCTTGACAATGTGGACATTTAACCAACATTGCCTCTAAGGAATGGCCCTCATAGATCCTAATATATAGTGGACCCATGGCCTCACACAAGGGCCAAATATACAACACCATGGGCCTCACTCAAGAGCTTAAAATACATTACGATGGACCTTTCACATGGGCCTAACATACATCACAATGGGCTCCATCGCCTGACCCTCAAATGCATCACAATGGGCCTTATCACACAGACCTCATATTCATCACATTAGGCTTAAAACATGGGCCGAATATACATCACAATGGGCCACAACTACGAGTCGCATATACACCATATAGGTCTCGACAATTGGAGTCGGCCTCAATATTTGGCCTCAACAATCGGGATCAATCGATAATCTGAATCGGCAAATCGGTCATGTAAATCGGAATTGGCAATCGGTCACGTCAATCGGAATCGACAATTGGCCACGACAATCGAGATCGATCGATAATCAGAATCGGTAAATGGATCACGTTAATCGGAATCAACAATCAGCCTTGACAATCGGGATCGATCGATAATCAGAATCGGTAAATAGATCACATTAATTGGAATCGGCAATCGGTCGCGTCAATCGAAATTGACAATCGGCCACGACAATTAGGATCGATCGATAATCAGAATCGGCAAATCGGTCACAACAATCGGGATCGATCGATAATCAAAATCGAAAAATTGGTCACGACAATTGGGATCGATCGATAATCAGAATCGGCAAATCGGTCATGATAATCGGGATCAATCAATAATCATAATCGAAAAATATGTCACAACAATCATGATCGATCGATAATCAGAATCGGCAAATCGGTCACGTCAATCGGAATCGGTAATCGGTCACGTCAATCGGAATCGACAATTGGCCACGACAATCGGGATCGATCGATAATCAGAATCGGTAAATCGATCACGCTAATCGGAATCAACAATCGGCCATGACAATCGGGATTGATCGATAATCAAAATTGGTAAACCGATCACGTTAATTGGAATCGGTAATCGGTCACGTCAATCAGAATCGACAATCGACCACGACAATTGGGATCGATCGATAATCAAAATCGACAAATCGGTCACGATAATCGGAATCGACAATTGGTCACGTCAATCGGAATTGACAATCGGCCATGACAATCGGGATCGATCGATAATCAGAATCAGTAAATTGATCACGTTAATCGGAATCGACAATCGGCCACAATAATCGGATCGATCGATAATCAAAATCTATAAATCGATCACGTTAATCGGAATCGGCAATTGGTCGCGTCAATCAGAATCGACAATCGGCCACGACAATTAGGATCGATCGATAATCAGAATCGATAAATCGATCACGTTAATCGGAATCGGCAATCGGTTGCGTTAATTGGAATCGGCCTCGATGAGCGGTCGATCAAGGCCTAAGAGAAGGTCACAATGTGGACATTAAACCATCATTACCCAACAATGTGGCCATGTAACCAACATTGCTCCTAAGGAGTTGCCCACCTAGAGTCAAACGTATAGTGAGCCCATGGCCTCACACAAGGACTTAATACACATCACTATGAGCCTCACTCATGGACTGCATATCCATCATGATGGGCCTCGGCACATGGGCCATAAATACATCACATAAGGCCCCAACACATGGGCCGGGTATACATCATATTGGGCCTTAAACATGAGCCCCATATACATCAAGTGGGCCTCATTACATCAAGCGGGCAGCACCAATGGGCCTCACTAAACGGGCCACAAATATATAACGATGGGCCTCGGCACGTGAGCCATAAATACAAAAAGTGGGCTGCATCAAATAAACACATACATCATGGTAGGCCCATTGTCCCATGCTGGACGGTGCGGTAGATACATCGCTAAGGAGGGCCCCACGTCCAGGGATGGACGATGTGGATACAACAAATACATCAAGGCATGGCCCACGTCAAAATGGATGGACGGAGTAGATACAACACGTACATTATGTGGGGGCCACATGAATGGACTGCGTGAATATACAACATATATATCACGGTGGGTCCCACTATGATGTGGGTGAGAATAGGACTACTTCTAAAATCATTTCAATAGTCGTAGGTGCAACATGTGTATGATGGTCAGCACTATCCAAACATTGCCCAGGTAAATCAGTACCGTCCAAACATTTTCCATGTAAATCTGCACCGTCCAAATATTGGACAACACCATCCAACATTGTCCAGCACCGTCCAGCACCATCTGGACGGTGTGGATGGGACAAATACATTACGGTATAGCCACAGCGCCACCCAAACATTGCCCAGCACAGTCCAGCACTTCCTGAACGGAGTGGATCTGAAATACATCCACCAAGGTGGGTTCCCACGTGAGGCTCACCACATATACAGTATATGTATAAAACATATATATTATTATGCTATATAATTATTATTATATTTATATTATTATTATATGCAGCACGTGAGATATACCACTGTATATATAATATGATATTATTATATTTACAACAGGTGAGATATACCACCGTCCCACGCAATTGGACATGGTGGATATAAGGCAAGTGTATCAAGTGGGTCTCACTGTCCCAACATGGATGGTGTGAATCTCACACGCTCATCATGGTGGGGTCCACAGATGGACAGGGTGGTATAAATCGCATGCATTAAAGGTGGGTCCCATAGATGGACGGGGTGGATGATGCATGCACTACAAGAAAGTGGGCCATTGCCGACGCTTTTTTCGCGGATGACCAGCACGAACTGCCAGCAAAGGTAAGAATCATTAATTGGCGCTTCGAGTGGCCGCTGACGGTCCAATGGTGTTACGTGAACTCTTTGTAGCGCTAATTAAGCAGCCGCTAGCAAGGGTGCGGAAAAAGCTTTTTTAAAAAACAGAACCCTCATTCTCTCTCTCTCTCTCTCTCTCTCTCTCTCCCAGCGCCCTCCACCCCCATTCCCTCTCTCTCACTCCCAGCGCCCTCCGCCACCCTTCCTTCTCTCTCTCTCTCTCTCTCTCTCTCTCTCTCTCTCTCGGCGCCCTGTTCCCCTATTCCCTTTCCCTCTCTCTCTCTCTCTACAACTTGGAGAAGATCTAGTTTGGATTTCCTTTTGCCTTTCCTACTTCACTAGTTTTTAGGGTTTGGAATATGGCTTGGAGCGAATCTAGTTGAGGTCGAAGCTTTTGGTGGAGGGTTTCTTGTAGAAATTGCATTTTGTGAGAAGTCCCATTTTTTGGATTTTTTAGGCGTTTGGAGTTAGATTTAATTGGCATTGTAGTTCAAATTCCAGACGTGTTGAAGAAAGCGGAAGAGGAGTTCGATTTCCAGATGTGCGGGGGCCTAATTTTATCATGTGAGTTGATTCTGAAATCCCTAATTGGATTTTGAGATTTCCAATTCCTGATATGGGAATTCTAAAATCCTCAATTACCGTATTTGGGAATCAAAATCCCCAATTGTCGATTTTGGAATCGAAATCTGAAATCCCTAGTTTTCTAATTTCGGGATCAAAATCCGAAATCCCTAATTTTCTAATTCGGGAATCAAAATCCGAAATCCCTAAATTTCTGATTTGGGGATCATAAATCGAAATCCCTAAATTCCTGATAAGGTTAGAACTGACTGGTTAGGCTGAGTGCTTCCCTTGAAGAATCTCCCAAATAACAGGTTTGTTTCCATTCCCTTGCAGCAGCTGAGTGCTTCACTTGTATAATCGCCTTTTAGAACCTTACTGTTAATACATTGATGAGTATTTTCTCTGTCATGCTCAGCTAGGAGCTGACCAAATTCTTTTGCAGCATTAGGCTGACTGCCTTTGACACTGTTAAAGGCTGACTACCTATGACTGGTTGTAGACAATCAGCATTAGGCTAAAATAACTGTTCCAACTGCCATGCCATCTTGGTTCTTTAGTTGTTCTAAAAGAGGATGGGCATATTTTTATTCCAATGTCCAATCTCTGTTGTTTTCTCATTGGTCTTGCAATGATGATATGGTGATTGCCCTTTCAAACTTCAGTTGGATAGATTCAGTATGTCCTATGTACATTGTAATGAGCTGCATTATCTGGCCCTGGCTCATTGTTTTATCCATCTTCATGCCATCTGCTGTCAAATTTGTAACAAGCTTCTTTCAATTTATCAGCTAGTTACAGGAAAGACGAAAGAGGTATTGGAATTTATGTTGTGGTCACCTGTTATGGTAAAATGGAACTCATGCTTTGTGCAATCTTACCTTCACTTTTCATATGCAAGTTATTTGTAGCTATTCTTTATTATTATTATTATTATTATTATTATTATTATTATTATTATTATTATTATTATTATTATTATTATTATTTTTACTTCCTTTCTAAGGTTATTCATGTTTAATTATCTTATAAAAATTAAGGTGCGGTTGGATGCGCTATTGAATTGAATTACAATTCTTTGTCTGATAAAATGAACATGACCAGATAGTGATTCTGCATTGTTCATACTGACGGATTGTGAGCTACTTTTGGGTTGGACTTGAAGTGAATGCAACTGCTATTTGAGGACTGTCGTCAGTATGAATACTAGGAAATACTAAGAAACCTTATCAATTTTTGTTGTCATTATGAATACTAGGATAACTTGTCAAATTTGTCATTTCCTCTCGATTAAACTTACTGTCCGTGATTCAATTTACTTATGCATTAACCTTAAAATTATTCATGAACTAGGAACTATAAGATCTGTTTCTGTGACTTGCAAATCAACTTCCATATTCGATGTTTCCTTGTCTTATGATATGCTGACGTTGTGACTTTTCAATAGGACCTATAATTACTATGGGTCACCATGTATGTTCACATGTTGCAGTTCCACTGCCTGTACCTGTTGATGCAGGAATGACTACACTTGCTTCAACATCCCTCTTATTGTTCCATTATGCTGCATCGTGCTCTTCTATATGCATTAACATGCTTTCTCTAACATAATGTTCTATAACATCAAATAAGGAGGTTTATTTTCTTTATGTATCTTCAAATGCATAGTTTGGGTTCTCTGCCAAATAGTTCCCAAGAAAAAATAAAAATAAAAATTTATTTGGGATCTGTTTGATAGTATTTTTATGTTTGTTGAGTTGAATTCTTGAAGAAACGATGACCAAGAAAAGGAGGCGGTTGATTGATAAACAGCCCGATGACAGTAGTGGAGGTTATTCGGTGGGATCCGTGATCTTGAAACACAACTCAAGCTTTATGGTATGGATTCCAAAGAACTCAAGTGGATTTGTCTTTTCTTTTCATTTTTTCCTTTCTTTCTGGAAGATGACTTTGAAATGGCAATTGGTTGTTTTGTTTCTTTGAATTTGGCTCTCCAATGCTAGAAAATGGTAACTTTCATTTTGAGTTTTAAATTCCTAGGGCCTCAATTGCAAAAATTCAAAACCCAAATCCAATATTTGATTTTTGGATTCAAAATTATTAGGCATTTAAAGAGCCAAAGTTTCTATGGCCTAAACATAGATGACTTGACCTTTTGTTGTGCAGATGTAGAAAGAAATAAAAGAGCTAATTCAACATTGAGATCTTGCTCAATCTCCTCTCAAGTTCTACTTTTATAACATTCTCATTGCCTTCATTATCTTGATTGTTGGGGCACAAATGGCTGTATCCTGCATAGCAGTACACGACTGTTTCTTGCTCCATGGCCCACGTTTCAGCAATCCACAATGAAAAGAACAATAACTATTTTCTTGAAACAGAGTACCTATGCTCTGTTTGGATGTACACAAGGATGGTTTTGTGCTTTTCTGAATGCAATTGATATGTGATGCCCTTTGATAGTAATGAGTATTGTCTTGACATTCAAGGATGTTAGACTTGTTTAATGCCTTCATCCATGATCTGCATTTCATTTATATATATATATATATAAAGAATTTCGTGTGACTCTAGCGTAGAGTCCAGTGGGTTTACTACATACCTGTGGTTGAATGGGCTTCTCGTGCCTGCTTAATGCACCTGGTGTTTGGGCTACATGGAAACTGGAATGTTTTTGTGTGTTTTCTGCCTAAAATTGTTGTTGACATGAGAACAAGATGCTCCCGTTCTTGAGACTAGGTTATGAATGCAACAGGACGGTCCCGTTCTGGAGATTTGGTTATGAATGTATTAAGCTCGTGTCTTATGTATGATACCGTTTGAAAAGTGCTGATTTCGAGCTGAGTCATCAGGAAACTCGGTCCTGACATGTACTCGGTTCCAACTCAGTCAACTCGACATGACTCGGCAGTGACTCAATCTGAGTCAATTGGTTTGTGAAGGGGTTTGAATTGTAAAAAAAGAAAAAAGAAAAGAAATGTAAATGGGATTTCAAACACAGAACCTGCAGGTAAAAAAAAAGCCTTCACCAATGCACACATTGTGTTTTGGTTGTTTTAGTATTTTTGTTACTCAAATGAATAAAAAGCTTTAAACCGATTTATTTTTAATATTATTAATTACTAATACTGACTCGATTCAAGTCAATCTTGAGTCAACCCAACCCGGCTGCACATCCTAATATTTAACAGTTAGGATCTTTAAATCTGAGAGATTGCCAAGGCACTCTCCAGCAAATGGTACCGATCACTAACCCATTGCAATAACTATCCTTCTTTCAGTGCACAGGATATAAACTCATGGGCAGTTAATATGATGAACACCTATGAATCATACACATATATTGGTTTCAGTTGAAAATCTAATCCATGGAAAAAAAAAAAAAAAAAGCAACCATGGGCATATTTCCTCTATTTCAGTTTATCTTGTAATGCCTGCAAAATCCAATTCATGTTTCGATGACATAAATAAAATCTTAAGAGTTTGGTGTTTTTTACAGATCATGATCATTGACTACAAGCTGAACTACCCAAGCGGGACTGCAACTGCTCACCTCATCAACAGCTTTCACACCCCTGAAGGAGCCAAACTAGCAAAGTAATGTTACTAGAATCTAAGACCTTGTTAGCATGCTGCAAAACAGAGGTCACAGTTTGGGATGTTCAGGTTTGACATTCTGGATGTTTTCTCATCAGAATTTCAGTCCAATAAACCATCGAAGCATCTTTTGTTGTTGTTGTTGTTGTTTTCTTTCCTCCTTTTTTTTTTGTTAAAAAAATAATTTATTTATTTTTTTCATTCTTACAGGAAACAAGTGAAAGCATTAGGCAAGTTCTTCACTTTCAGCTTCTTGTGGGGTTTCTTTCAATGGTTCTTCACAGCGACCGAGGCCTGTGGTTTCAGAAACTTCCCTACATTTGGTCTCAAAGCCTATGAAAACACGTAGATGTCACTCCCCTTTTTCCTTTTCTGCTACTTGTAAAACCATCTCCATGCACCATAGAAGTATAAATCGGCATTCAATGTGAAACACGCATAGCAAACAACCTGTTTAATTCAGGATGGCTAGATGATGGACGTGAGGCTGAAGAAAAGGGGAAAAAAAGTGGGCCCCACATTCCATCATTGTCCATTAAAATGGTATGCTTCACAGCATGCACCATAATAGTAATTTTTTTCGGTTTATTTCTATTCCAAATCAAGAGTTTTTCAGAGAAAAAATGGGGGAGGAAAATATTATATCCTTTTGTCCATCCTACTCATGTCTAAGCTATCTAAATTATTAATCATAATTCAGGAACGTTGATCATGAAATCAGAGAGGAGATAAGATCCTTTCTGCTTCTGTAATCGTGAGATAAATCACTCGAGATAGACACAGTGTGAATACTGTCAGATCCTGTGGGCCTATTCATTTGTGAATTCAAATTTATTGAGCCACAAATATTGTTGGCAAAGTAATTCCGGGAAAAAATTACTCACTGTCACGTCAAAGGGTGGGTATTTTTTGAGCTATAGTTGATTGTAGTGATCAATAGTGCACATTATCAATGTCTAGTTTGTGTGATTTGGATGCATTGATTTGATACAGGAACAGCAGCAGTCTCCCAGGAGATCCAAAACGTGTAACCACAGGTTAGATTGGGTTTTACTGCTTCAAATTATACTTGTATTAATATCACTTGTTGTGCTCTTTCCCATTTGTTTTTATTCCTGAACTTCATCTTGCAGTTTTTGGAATGGGTTGATGAAGTAGCAAACTGTCCTTACTCTGAAGGCATGGGCTATACCATCTGCGATGTGAAGGTAAAGCAACAATCCAGACATAACTGTAAACCATACAAAACTGTAGATCTACATCTCTCTCATCATACATGATATATGCATATGAGATGCTGATATTACAGCATTTTTCCTCTGTGGTTCCTCCAAAAGTGTTTTCTCTTTGGCACTAGCCAATGTAGTTCTTTGGGTTGGGCTGCAGCCCTTGTAATTTTTCTGCTTGCCAACATTTGTTGCCTTGATAGTTTTTGACATTTTAAGGATAGGATCAAAGGATTGATTATTTTCCATGCATCAATTAGTTGAATGCTACTTTTTGACTTTTTTTTTTTTTTTTTTTCCTTGTTTTTTTTTTTTTCTTGTGTGCAGGATTTTAATCGAAGAATATTTTGGACCAGAGTTTGCATCTAATTGCTGACAATTATCAAGAGTTGGAAGTGTTCAATTTGATGAGGTATGCATACTCATTGAAATGTTCTAATTTCATCTCATGTATGAATTTCAGCCTATCCCAAATAACTGGGATAGGCCTTAATGGCAATGTTAAGAATTCTGAATTTCTTGTTGTAAACCAGTGTGGACTACTCTCGTTCAATGCATATGCATCTTGATTATCATGTATACCAAATGCAATAATATTTTTCCTCCATTCTTGCCATGAAATTCTGTCATGATCTTTTCTCATTTAATCTGAATCACAAGTGGAGACATCCAGTAAAATTTCTCAAAAGTTACATGCATGGCTTTGGCATGGTGTCATTTGGATCACAAGAGGAGGCACCCCATGAATGCATGGCTTTGGTAGTCATGAGCCTGGTTTGTCTAATATCACAAGTGGAGGCCATCCCTTTAGTGGAAGACCACTAACACCTTGGTTCAATCCTGAATAGAAGATGAAAAAAAAAAAAAAAAATTTAAGTTTAGAAACTCTGGAGAACAAATCCTATAATGTAAAACAATCTACTAAAATGAAACAACATGTGATAACATTCCTTACATCAAATGCATTAAACAGTATTTAAAGAAGGGAAATGGAAAAAAAAAAAAAAAAAGAAAAAAGAACAGAACAGAAAAGAAAAGAAACCAACACATGCCTGCATTCTTTTGTGCTCTTTGGAAAGCATTCTTTAAAGGGTGGGGGTGGCAAGAATTTAGGGCCTGCAGTATTAACTATTGGCTTCCTCTGTTTTGTCTTTTTCAATTCAGTGGTGGAAGCAACTATTGTTTTCAATTGAGCAAAACAGTTCACTTCTAATGGTACAAATGTTACTGACTTTTAGTGCTTTTTTATTTTATTTTCTTTTTTCTTGCGGGGGTGTTTGAAGGTTTGAAAACCAAATAAATTGGGCGTAATTCCTGGTTCTTCAGATCAAATGACATGTACATCCATTCTTGGTTCTTCAGATCAAATGAAGAGGGTGGTACAATTTACTGGAATTTTGAGCAATAAAGCTGAAGAAAAACTCGGTTTGTCTAAGATTGCATTCATTATTTATTTTCTTTGTCTAAAATTGAATTCGATGTACAGTCATTCTTCCGGAAGGAATTAGGGTTGAGATTTTGGTGGTATTATTGGAATTTGTTCTTATTTTAGGTTACATTTATTATTTTCTCAGATTTTTACAATTGGAATAGAGTCAATGTTCGCTACTGTGATGGTGCATCCTTCAGCGGCCAAGGTGTAAATGAGGTCGGTAGGAATATCTGGTCTTTTACAATTTTCATCTTCTATGGAAATAAGCCTTACATTATATTCCGAAAGCTTATTTTCAATAGAGCGAAGCAGTATGAGGATCAAGTGAAAGAAATTCTGCAGCTCTTGCGTTTGAGACAGGTGCGGTTAGGTTAGCGTTGGTTGTTTCTGTGGTTCCATTTCTTTTTAGTAATAAAAAACAATGCTGTGGTGGGAATGATTGCAATATGATCTTTTTGTTAGCTATCACTGTCCATAACAACTACAACGGTTGTATGGAACCTCCCCGCTCGGATCTTTTTATTAGCTATTGACAGATTTACTGATGTGATTATCCATTGAGTTCCAAGGCTTTGGGGTTAAAGCATGATGTAATTGGATTTGGTGCAGGCTATTGAATCAGAAAGCCAAGAATTAGAGCTAGATCTTTCAAGTCTATGAACTGTGAACACCATGTTTGCCGACCTTTTTTGGTAAGACAAGTTTCAATAAATTTCTGAGTTTTAATTGTAGAACTTCATGTGATGAAATTCCACTGTGTGGTGTGAGTGCGTGTGTAATATATATATATATATATATATATATATATATATATATATATATATATATTATATATATATATATATAATAACAATACAATTGGTCATTTTCTCTGATTTGATAAAATGAACTCATGAATTTGCTGCTGTAAAAAAAAAAGAAATCTCAATTTGTGAATGTAGTGGTCTACAAAAGTAGGTTGCATCGGGCAGTGCCGGCTAATTCAATTGCATTAATTACTCAGTGAAGTGGAAACAACCAAACTGTAGTTACAATTCAGAATCTTGGGTGAGCGTTTGCAATTCCACTTAGTTTTCCAAATGCATCCTTAGGGAATTAGTGTGCTGAATTGAATAGATAGCAAACTAAACTCAGCAATTTAGTTACAATTCTGTCGTTTATTGATTGTGTTTGCAATTCAAATCACTTGCACATCCAAAGTTTCAAACACAGCCTTAGAGAATCAGTGCACTGAAATGAATCAACACTGAAGTGAACTCAGCAAATTTCATAGTATGAGCATAAGGTTAAACAGAAATATCCACAGCCAAACAATAAATACAATGGCTGATCAATTCCTTTTTCCCTTTGCATTTACAGATTTCCCAACTGAAGTTTGGAAGTAATGAAACCTTTTTTAAGATGTGAATGTCATAAAGTTATTATTTTCTTTTTCCGACTTCTTGGTGTTCATCTAGTTGGATTATTTTCTATAATAGATTTGTCTGACCTGTTTTAGTTGTTTAAATAATTTGTTGAAAAATATAGAGCTAAGGCTTGTTTATCAGGGAGAGGCATTATTTTATACCTTGTTTGAATTGCTTGATTATAATGCTTTTCTCTAATATTTATTTTCCCAATAAAAGACTGATTGGTCAGTTTAAGGTTGAACACTCTTTTACAAGGTAATTTCTATACCCCACATGCCATTTCATAGTCACATTTATGCTTGAATACCGCTTTTTCCACCCCAAATCGATGGATCACATTCCATTCACAACCATGATTTGGCAGTTGGCACTAACACATCATGTTGGCCTTAGGAATCATGAACACCCAAATGCACCTTTTGTGATTTTCATCAGTATGGCATGGTAGATGTAGAAAAATCAATGTAGACCTGAAATTTTCCATTTTTTTTCCAGGCAAGTTGTTCACTCCCCAAGTATAGGGTTATGATGTAGTAATAAACTCGGTGAGTATGTGGATATTTTATACATATGAACAGGTTGGGATGTCCCACACACATTCCATGGTGGCTGTATGTGGTGTTGTTGGGACTTACAAAGGCTCTTCTTCTTGAGTATGATGCAATCATGTCTCTTGGGTTTCTGTCTTTTTTTTTTTTTTTTTTTTTTGAGTGCTCTTGTTTTCAAAATAAATAATGATCAACTGAGATAGATGATGGTGATTTTAAACTTTAGAATCCTGACATTTGTAGTTTGTATTGTACATTAATCGGGGATTGATTGTGACATAGGCTTGCTGGAGTAGATGCTGATTTCTTCTCTTCTCTATCTGTTTCATGCATTGAAGATCCTGTGTTCAACTCAAAGTCGAGTGGCCAGGTTGCTGCTTCTGATTCCCTCCAATTCGTCCATTTTAATAAGGTAAGCTCTGATTCCTCTTTGACATTATGGCTGCATTTGGACGTCTCAACTTTGTTGGACTTGCTGGATGTAGACGTACTGTTAAAGTACTGCTGAATATTGTATTTTAAAATCCTCTCTTTGGTATCGACAATTTAAGGATAATGGTTGGTAATATGTCTCAATATGAACAGGTTGGACTGATGCTTTCGGGAATGGGAGCTAACTCTGATGTTTTCAGAATGGTAAGATTAGGATAGCTGTTGATTTGTTAGGTATACAGGACTGTTAGATCTCTTACACTATTTTAAAATCATAGATGCTAAGAATTCTTTCAAAAGAGATGAATTTGATAATTTACTTCTTTTTTTCCCTTGTGCAGGATTTTAATCAATTGTACCTAAATTTAGGCTTACAAGCACTTCAGCCTTTTGACGCCACTCGGGCTAGGAGTATGCCATATAGAGGATTTGTTTATTTATTTATAATTCAAGACCATTTTCAATTTTATTGTAATAAATATTATATATATATATATATATGAGGATTTGTTTATTTATTTATAATTCAAGACCATTTTCAATTTTATTGTAATAAATATTATACATATATATATATATTTTTTGTGTAGTAATATAAATTTTGTTTAATATTCAATTTTAATTATATTGCAACGTTTTTTGTTTCAAATATTAAAAAATTGCAGGTTTCAATAGAATCATATATCCAGCGCTGGGCCTTTTCAGATCAACAGCAGCGGTGCTTTGATATATAGCAGCTAGCGGCGCTTTCTTCGCGAATACAACCACCCTGCAAAAGCGCCGCCGTAACTCAAAAGGCGCCGCTAGAACTGTCCTATAGCGGCGCTTTTATATGCGCCGCTAAAATACGTTACCGCTGCTAAATCTTTTACCGACATACCCCTCCGGCGGCGCTTAACTAGCGCCGCAAATAGTTATAGCGGCGGTTTTAGGTCTTTTAGCGGCGCTTTTGGCCGCCGGTGAAAGTACTTTGTCTTGTAGTGATGTGGGGCCACAGAACTTGGTGACGCCACTCCAGCAGTTATGTAGCTGGAGTGAGTACACAGGCCGTCCCACTCCCCTGGACGGGTGGGATACAGTACATACATCAGTGGGTCCCACATGGGCCCACCATAATGTTTATCTCCATCCAATCTGTTAATAAGGTCACGTAGACCCAGCTGAAAGAAAAAAAAAAAAAAACAAATTTCGTAATGATCCATGGCTACCGTAAGATCCAAAAAAGATTTCAATGGCAGACGTTCAACTCTCACTGTTTCTCGTGATGTAGGCCACTTGAACCCCGGGTACTGATGATTTTTGGGGGGGAGGGGGGGCCACTGTCCCAAAGGGGACCCAACAAATTCACAGTGTTGATGAACAACACACGTCACACTGGGGCCTACAAGTGGGACCCATGTCCCTGACATTCATGCCCAACGCAGGAGCGCAGCAGGACGCTGTGCAGCGTCCTCTAGCTACCTCCTGCTCATTATATATATATATATATATATATATATATATATATAATATATATATATATATATATATATAAAGAGTTTTTCTAAGGTTTTACCCATGTGGGGCCCGCTTCAGTTGAATCCACTCCATCCATTGGATTCCATGGCTCGATACCATCCAAAAGAGCCCAATATCTATATGTTTTGGCGAGTAGTACATCAAGGTGGGTTTTCAACCGTAAGAATACTGTTTTCTATGGTATAGCCCACTAGGAAATCGGATTGGGCTCATATTTTGGTTCGACGCCTAAAATGAGCTGGGGGATGGAATGGACGGCGTGGATTACACCCACACTTCAAGGTGGGGCCTCCATGAGTAGCCCACCCAAAAGCTTTTAACCAAGCTAATATTTTTGTCTTCACATGGCACGTCCAGACATGCATCCCACTGTCTGGTCACCCCTCATTATGCGTCCAGCATCAAGGGATGCTAGACGGTGTGAATAAAACTCATTCTAGGTGGGTCCCACATGGACAATTTGGATTACCATCAAGGTGGGCTACACCTCATCAGCAACATAAAAAAAAATAATAATAATAAAAAAATAAGAGAAAGAGAGAGAAGGAGAAGCACCCACCTTCCTTATTCCTCTCTAATGCTCCAAAGCTCCAATGGGGCTACTTTAACGGTGGAGATGAGTTTTTTGATGACAGGATATGGGGTATGTAAGGTGAGAAAGGGTTGTGAACTTGGAGAGCTTGGGACGTCCAAGGTCTTGCTACAATGGTGGAAATGGAGAATGAAAAAGGGAAGAGAGAGATGAAGGAGATAGGAGAGAGAGAAAAAATCATGGCTTGAATTAATGATGTAAGGCCATCATTAATTGCTTGGTAAGGGAGGGTGTTGGCTCATGGAGAAATAAGTGCCATAAATGCTTGTAAGTATTTATTACTTGGCATGGGGTGATGACATCACCCCTGATAACCTTGGAAATGATGTCGTTGTGATACGTGGGCCCCGTAAATGTGCGCCACAACTATTACAATGCGCGAGCTATATCTCATGATCTAAGCATCGCATTGACGCATGAGACGCGGCGTCGGCGCGGTCGCAATGGTATAGGTCTCGAGTTGAGCTAACTCAAATCGACAGGACATGACTCAATATTGCACGCAAACGTCAATAATAGACCACAGGTCGATGAAATTCGATCGGGAGGACTGAGGAAGCCTACGGAACGGTATAGTCTAGGATACGGGTCTTACATTGTCTACTCTGCCATCCATCTTACGTTTAATGGAACTATACGTGTGTACATGTGCATGGTGCCTAAATAAAAGCTTAGAAAGGTGTGTGGCCCTCTTCTGGAGTGAATGATCGGTCCAGATCATCCATTTGGATGATGAGTGGGCCCCATTGCACGAAACCGGTGAGCCAGTGTCCTTCCGCTGGAATTTTTTTTTTGAATTGAGAAGATGAGTCAGTCAGTGCACGCTGACCGCCTTTAGGTGTATTGGTGCATGTCCGGTGCATGTGTGTTGTGCACATACACTATGTAAAGTGGGTCCCATCTTGATGTATATGAAGAATCTGCTCCGTCCATTCCTTTCCTCATCGCATTTAACGCGTTGAGACCAAGATTGAAGCATATCCAGATATCAGGTGGGCCCCACGTCAGGATTTAAGGGGCTGATTTGTCCGTTGGGCCATTTCCACAGGGATCCAATGACTCAAATTTGACATGTACAGTTAATTTATGGTCCTCAAGCCATATATGAAGCCTCGAGGCAAACGGATAGTGGGAACCCTGTGATCTTGCATTCTGGCTGACTTTCAGACCACTTGAGCTTCAGTTTCTCGATTTTCTCGGATCTCTTGTATGTAAATCCATTGATCTTGGTTCCCTAGAGCCCATCCCTTGCCTTGGTGACTCATGAGCGTTAAATCCATGCTTTTAGCATCCTATTTCAATCTAAGCTCGTAAATACACCTTGCAGTACAAACACGATTGAAATAAGCCACTAAACAATATCATGTTCGTAAACCCAAGTAATAACTGGGGTCTGATATGCAATATTTGACCCTCAACACAACCCCCAACTAGCATCTTGCTAGTCCCGAGCAAAGTATGCAAAAAAAATGTTGAGAATTAAAGGTTAATTTCGATAAACTCGAATGATTTTTGAGAAACAATCGAGATCCTAGAATTCTAAGATTCATGAATGTTGGGCATTATTTTCACCTGGCCTCAAGCGTACGGTAAACCTCATAGTCAAGTTCAAAGTATTAATGCATCAATCAAAAAAATTCTAAATATTAAGTTCCATGGGTGTATAGTATAATTTCGGCTTATTATCAGTAAGAGATCCAATTGTCAATTTCTATGATACATTGATGATTAAATGAGCATTCAAGACAACCAAAACCTAAACCAGTACTTGCCTTACAGTTCTTTTTTATTATTATTATTTATTCTTCCAGCTTTTAATTTTTCCATCGATGGGGAGGGGAATCGAATCCACACCTATATGGAGCAAACCTATGGTGAAGATCGTACACCCAACCCTTTCCTGATGACAACTATTTTTTAGCTAGGTATCTTTTTCTTTCTTTCTTTCTTTCTTTTTTCCTTTCTTTTTTTTTTTTTTTTTTTTTTCAATTCTTCTTTGTGAACATGATGGACAAGTTCCCTAGGTTGGTTTCTTCCATGCTTAATGATCACCAAGTTACAATTCAATATCGAACTGAAACCTTAATGTGCAAGCGAGATGTGTCTTGTGAAATCATGACTCAATCAATGTTTAAAACTTCTAATCATGGATTAACAATTTGAACTTAATTATGAAATCTAATAGATAACTAAATTTAAGAGTCATAAATTACCAACATTACGTATCTTACACTTCTAAATCAAAGATGGCCGTCAAAATCACTTCTAATTCACAAGAAATTCCAGAAAACATTTTGAAAAATTTTCATAAATTTCTGCTCAAGACCAAGAAAACACTGATTAGGTAACCTAATCTCCCACCCTCAACCTAAAATCTACATTGTCCTCAATGTAAAAGATATATGAGCATGCAATGCACATGGGACAACTATTTTGAAAATTTTACGGCAACAGTTTTACCGATGAAAATTTTCATTGGTAAAAAGCACAAAACAACTTTTACCAACGAAAATTTTCATTGGTAAAAGTGATATGTTTTTCACTTGGAAAATTTTCGCCCTGAGTTTTACCGACGAACTAAAACCGTCGGAAATAATGGTTTTACCGACGAAAATTTTCGTCGGTACAACTGCTATGAAAATTTTCTCCCTAAGTTTTACCGATGAACTAAAACCATTGGGAATAATGTTTTTACCAATAAAAATGTTCGTCGGTAAAAGTGTTAAGCTTTTCACTTCAAAAATTTTCGCCGAGTTTTAGCGACAAACTAAAATTGTCGGAAATAATGTTTTTACCGACGAAAATGTTCGTCGGTAAAAGTGTTATATTTTTCACTTAGAAAATTTTCGCCCTGAGTTTTACTGACGAACTAAAACCGTCGGGAATAATGGTTTTACCGATGAAACTTTTTGTTGGTAAAAGTGCTATTATTTTCACTTAGAAAATTTTCACCCTGAGTTTTACCGACGAACTAAAATCGTCGGGAATAATGTTTTTATCGACGAAAATGTTCGTTGGTAAAAGTGTTATATTTTTCAGTTTTACTGACGAACTAAAACTGTCGGCAATAATGGTTTTACCGACGAAAATTATGCTATTTTTTTCACGTAGAAAATTTTTGCCTGAGTTTTACCGACAAACTAAAATCATTGGGAATAATGTTTTTACCGACGAAAATGTTAGTCTCTCTCTCATTTTTTTTCTCCCAAGCTCCATGAGAGCAACTCTAATGTCCCAACCTCCATGAGAGATGCATTATGTGGCCCACTCCCTACCACTCAATCCAACCCTTCAAAGCCGATCTCAACCGTTGAATCACACCCCTTGGAGCTCTAGATCACATTGGTGGAAGGAGTCCGGAAAGATCAAAGGTGGGTGTTTTTCTAAGGTTTGATTTGTGTGATTTTAATGGTTTGAAGGCCCACTTGTGGTGGGACCCATCTTAATGTATGTTTTGTATCTATGAGGGGCCCATAGTGGCGGGGTCCCTCCATCATCCGATATCCCTATCTCTCTCTTTTTCTTTTTCTTTTTTTTTGTTTTCTTATTTGATGGCCCACTTGATGAGTGTATGAGAGTTCTCCATGCTGTCTCAGTGATGGACCACATGTCCGCCCTAATAGTAGGGTCGACCCACCTTGCCGCTCACCGTCCAGTAATCTTGCTGCCTGAATTTTTGGGCCGGCCTGGCTGAGGAAAAACCTCAAATATCAGCCTGATCTAGAGCTGTGTGGCCCACCATATGGACTCCACTATGATGTATGTGATGTACATTCACCCCGAACATCATCTGGCCGCCCTATAGCCGGCCAGATGGGCCGTGAGCGGCTGTCCTGATCGTCCAGCACGTCTGGACTATTGAAACACAAATAGCTGCTTTTATCCAAGCTGGTGAGTCCCACACGTGTGGACCCACCTGAGATATGTTTTTAATCCAAGCCGTCCAGCAGCTACGGCATTGCATCAGCAAGTGCTGCGGACCCCACCTTGAAGCATGTGAATCCAGTCCGTCCGTTGGACAGGCGTCCAACCATCTGGACACTGGACGTCCACTAGATGCATGTGTTTATTTATTTATTTATTTATTTTTAAATAATAATAATAATGTAATAATAGTAAATATATATATTATTATATTCTGGTGGGCCCCACGTGGGACCCACTTTTTGAGATAGCAGATTGGCCGGTCTGCCTCACACCAGCTATATAGCTGTGTGTGGACGTCAGCATCCTCACCGTCCATTCAATTGGTGGGCCACATGTGGACCCCACCATGATGCATGCGTTGCATCCCACCGTCCATATGAGGACGTGGGATCCATCGTGATCTCAGTGTTTTATCCACGCTGCTGGCCCCACGTGGGATCCCACCTTGATTCCATATGTTGCATCCACACCGTCCAATCCATGGACGGTGGATGCGGTTGGTTAGAGTACCTCACGTCCACGGTATAGCTACGTACTGACTGACATCAGCAAGTGCTGTGCCACTATGATGTATGTGTTTCATCGTACCGTCCATACGTGGCCCACCCCACACGTGTGGGTGGAGCCACGATGATGTATTTATTATATCTGCACCGTCCAGATCTTCTGGACGGTGGCAACCCACGTTGTATGTGAGTATACACTGTCCAGGGGCAGAGACTGGACGTTTTCAAAAAAATAAAAATAATAATAAAATAATAAATATAATATAATATTGTATATGTGTATATGCACGTGAGTGGTGGCCCCATGTGGGACCCACAGATGTATTTTTTATATCCAAACCGTCCGTCCATGTGGACAGTGGGTCCCACGCTGCATGACGTCAGCAAGTTCTGTGGGTCCCATTTGATGTATGTGTTCTTCACATCGTCCATCTGTTTTGCCAGGACCCATCATAACGTATGTTTCATCCACACCGTCCAGGGGGTCTGAATGGTGTTGGACAATGTTTGGACCGTGCTGATTATTATGTCCAATGTTTGGGCGGTGCTGATCATCATTATTGGGCCATGTGCTCCACACAATGATAGTGTACAGTGGTACACATGTTACACCTAGAACGATTAAAATGATTTTTGGCATGGTCCAGGCCCATTTGAGGCCCATTGGTGCAGCCCATCCATAAGGCCCATCATGATGTATTTGGGCCCATGTGCAAGGCCCACCTGTTTGTACTTTTGGCCTATGTAATGCGGCCCATCTGTTTGTGTTTGAAGCCCATATGATAAGGCTCATCATGATGTATATTTGAGGCCCATATGATGGGGCCCACCTACTTGAATCTGAGGCCCATGAGTAAGACCTATTGTGATATATTCAAGGCCTATGGTTAAGGCCCAATGCGATGTATGTATGGCCCGTTAAGTTGTGTATGAATCCCTTGTGTGGGTCATTCCTTGGGGGCAATGTTGGTTAAATGGCCACATTGTTGGGCAATGATGGTTTAACGTCAACATTCTGACCTTCCCTTAGGCCTTATTTGGCCGATTCCGTATGTCGAGGTCGATTGTTGAGGCCGATTTCGATTGTTGAGGCCGAGTCCGATTGATGAGGCCAATTCCATTAGTCGAGGCCAATTATCGAGGCCAATTCCGATTGTCGATTCCGATCGTCGATTTTGATTGTCGAGGCCGAGTCCGATCGACGAGGCCGATTTCGTTTGGTCAAGGCCGATTCCGTTTGATGAGGCCGATTCCGTTTGTCGAGGCCAATTCCAATGTTGAGGCCGATTCCGTTTGATGAGGCAGATTCTGATTTTCAAGACCGATTCTGATTATTGAGGCAGATTTCGTTTGTCGAGGTCGATTCCATTGTTGAGGCCGATTCTGTTTGATGAGACCGATTCTGATTATCGAGGCTAATTTCGTTTGGTCGAGGCCGATTTCGTTTGGTCGAGGCCAATTCCATTTGTCGAGGCCAATTCCATTATTGAGGCCAATTCCGTTTGTTGAGGCCGATTCCGTTTAATGAGGCTGATTCCATTTGTCGAGGCTGATTCCATTATTGAGGCCGATTCCGATTTTTTATGCCGATTCCATTTGGTCGAGGCTGATTTCGTTTGGTCGAGGCTGATTCCGTTTGTTAAGGCCGATTTCGTTTATCGAGGCCGATTCCATTGTTGAAGCCGATTCCGTTTGATAAGGCCGATTCCGATTTTCGAGGCCGATTTTGATTATCGAAGCCGATTCCGTTTGTCGAGGCCAATTTCCTTTGTTAGGCCGATTATCGGGGCCGATTCCGATTATCGAGGCCGATTACGATTGTCGATACCGATTCCGATTGTCGAGGCCGATTCTGATTGTTGAGGCCGAGCATCGAGGTCGATTTGATAAACAGGCCAATTCCGATTATCAAGGCCGATTTTGATTGTTGAGGCCAAGCATCGAAGCCAATTTGATAAACAAGTCAATTCTGATTATCAAGGCCGATTTCGATTGTTGAGGCCGAGCATCGAGGCCGATTTAATTATCGAGGCTGATTCTGATTATCGAGGCCGATTCTGATTGTTGAAGCCGAGTATCGAGGCCGATTTGATTATCGAGGCCGATTTGATTATCGAGGCCTATTGTGATGTGTTTCCATCCCACGTATGCGGCCCATTACGATGTGTATGGTGATGTATATAAGCGGCCCATTGTGATGAGCATTCGACCCATGTTTTGAGGCCCAACGTGATGTATATGCAGCCCATATTTGAGGCTTGTCATGATGTATTCAGCCTGTGTTTAAGGCCCAATGTGATGTATATGAGGCCTATGTGATAAGTCCCATTATAATGCATTTGAGGGCCAGGCGATGGAGCCCATCGTGATGTATGTTAGGCCCATGTGAAAGGCCCATCGTGATGTGTATTAAGCTCTTGAGTGAGGCCCATAGTGTTGTATATTTGGACCTTGTGTAAGGCCATAGGTCCACTGTACGTTAGGCTCTATGTGGCCACTCCTTAGGGGCAATGTTGGTTAAATGTCCACATTATCGAGGCCGATGGTCGATGCCGGTTATTGATACCGATTATGAGTATGTGACAGCATAGTATCATGATACATGCCTATACGCATCATCTATATGTTCGTTATGAGATGTAATTGACCATTGCATATGTTTTACCTGATATTCCCCAAGAGTCTAAAATAATCGAAGTCACGAGTTGATGGAACCACATTTAAACGAAGTTCACATGGTTTGTCTCAAATTCTAAAGTCCTAGCAAATCTCAATGATTCCAATGCCCTGATCAAGCAAAGGATCGAGATTTAACAGGATTGTGAATTGATACCGAAATCCTCTGTCCTGCAGGCAGACGACCGATGTATCGGGATCAAACCTACTACAACCATCTATTCGTGTTGACTCGAGCATTAAAAGTTAAAAAAAAAAAAAACTATAATGTACTTTAGTCAGCAATGAAACCATCATTAAGGGAAAGAGAAAATAAAGAGAAGGATGTAGGATATTATTAGTGGCCACCTAAATGAATTTGTAACCTTAGTAAATACTATAAGAAATTTTAATATTGACGAGCATCATCAAATCTCGGGGACGAGATTTTTGTTAAGGGGGGTAGATTGTAACGCCCCGAACTTTTCGATGCTCGGGCATCGAAAGTCCTCGAGCGTTACCATAAGATTCAACGTGACATATACATGTGTATGATACCAATCCAATTACTCTAGCCTTACATCCTTGCCCTGACATAAACTTAACCGTTGGGGATGATCTTTATTCATAAATCAAGCCATCTGACCGTTGAATTTTAAGACAAGCTCACCCATCACGTGATTTGACCTAAGTATTGTCCCTTAGATGACGCGACGAATAACTCCCTATACATAATGATTTAGATATACATTCTTTTGTAAGAACTGCTTAGAAATGTGCCTATAACCATTTAGAGCCGTTGAATTTCCCAAAACTCACACATCAGTAATAATTACGAAAATGCCATTGACCTAGGCCCCCGAATTCCAATTCACACGGTTCTCATCATCCGTTTCATGTGAAATTTTATACCAGGCCTAATTATCATAAATTAACCGTACACATCAAATTTCATCCCTTAGATCATGGTAAATCAGCTACTTGACCTCTACATCCATTCGTACACTTATCAGATCAAGATTCTGATCCATTCATCTTGTTCACCCCATATGGATATGCTTAACCTACCATTAGAATTTCAATCCGAGAAACTTACACATATGAACAAGTCACTCGAATCCAACAATATATGTGTCATACCCATAATCACTCCAGAAACACACCTGATGACCATCCATTTATGAAACTGACCGTACATCTACTGACATACATGATCAGAGTGCTAACCATCAAGTCCTCTTATTATTAACAAGTAATCTGACCACCCATCATGTTTGGATCCGCCAAACGGGCCATGTAAACATCATGACAAATTGATCATCATAAAAATCTTAGGGTTTAGGTTCCAACTGTACGGTAACTTGTCGATAAGAGGAGTACAAATATTATTTTAAAATTTTAAAATATATTAGCTATTAAAGGAGAATCTTAGTAATCCTTGAGACATCGGAGCTCAAATTTGGGCGACGGAAAGAGCCTGAAAAATAAGGATCACATGTCAAATTTCATCACATTTAGACGGTAGACTGATGAGTTACAGACGGCATAAGTTTTGAAAAGAAAAAGGGTAGAATTGTAAATATGTTAACAGCACATGCATGGCACTGTTACGGCTAAAGTTTTAACGTTGGATACTATTCAATGAATTAGTAGATCGTGTGGCCCACCTGAAAGTTCGGATCCACTTCAAATTCGAGACCATGGGTTTGCACGGCGTACCAAAGACGGTGAATGGAATGGATCTTCTGGAAGATTATCACAGGTGGACCCATCTATTTTGAACCATAGAAAAGAAACTTATATTATATACAGCGACAACGGATGGTGAAACCGGAAGTTACCGTGGTTTCCACCCCATGTCCTTACAACACGTGGACCCAGTCATTTAGTAAATTCTGGGGACTATTTTAGCCATTGACATTCAATTTAGGAACAACCTGACAATTAGATCGATGAGAATCCACCGTTAGAGATAGGAATCAACCCTATGGCTCACCTGGACCTTGGATCTACCCCACCTTCGGTAAAAGACTATGATTGGGCTCTCCAAGTGGGGTAGACGGGGTAGATTTATCACAAACATCATGGTGGACCCCACATTATGCGGCGTGTGTGCACGTCCTGTGTGCAACAAAGGTGCACCAGACCCACCTCTGACCCGACGTTTCCAAAAGAAGTAAACTTCCTTCTTCACGTTTCCGCCTGCAACAGCCTGAGACACGCCGTTTCTGTCTAATTGATCAGTGGGCCACCTGCACGGTCCATCTCTATGATCCAAACCGTCCATTTGATTAATGAGGTATAACTAACTAAAACCCAACTTGCACATCATATTTTCATGCACTTATGGACACACAAAGCTTGCTGCAAAACAGGCCTACATGCACGTTCCTTCCAAAAACGGAAACCGCCAGCTGGGACGATCCGCGTGAGCTCCTTCCTCTCAACCTCAGCCGTCCATTAGGTGAAATCCCAACCATTCGGTGATGTCCACGTGGATTGAGGGTTGGTAGAAAACCAGAAACCGAAACCACCCTCCACTAGCTGTTTGAAGAAAAACAGGGGGTCGGTTTGGGCCTGTTATAAGTGTCGCTGGATGCTTCTAGCAACAGAAAAGTGAGAAATAGAAGGAAGGAAAAAGGGAGAGAAAAGAGAGGAGGGAAAGAGAGAGAGAGCGGAGCCCGGGTTCGGTCAGGTAAACGGCCGAACTTCTGTTTTATTTTATTTTTACTTTCTTTTTCTTTTTCTTCTCTTCTGTCTTCTTCTTCATTTAATGAAAATCTCAGCTCCGTTGAAGGCCCTGCTTGAGGCCAAACAATGACGTGTAAATAGCCCCATCTATGGGCTGAAACGCAGTCCAGAAGCGGCTTGCACACGAGCTCCATCTGAGCTGCTGCACGCCCCAAAATCTGGCTGAAAACAGCTCGGACAACGTCCGGAAATAAGCTCTGTTCGGGCCGTTCTTTGGCCAAGAAAATGGCAGCCAGTGTACCCTTGGTTGAGCTTTGGAATGGGTCGAAAAACGGCCCGGAAAAGAGCCGTGCTTGGGTCAAAAATCGGGGCCGGAAGTGGCTTCAAACCTGCATGCAATGGGGGGGCTGTGCACGTTGCCACCGCTGGTGGGCTGCACTGTTCTGGGCCTCACCAAATTTCTGCTGGGCTTCACCAAATGCTGGTGGGCCCTGCATCAGTAGGTAGGCCCCACCCTACCACAGTTAGGTGGGCCGTGTATGTGACCCCACTTTGATGCCGTGGCACATCCAGGCCGTCCAGCAAGGGGCGTCAGGCCTGGACGTTTTCTTTCATACACACATACATGCATGTGAATTTAAAAAGAAAAATATGTATATTTATGTATAATAATATAATATATTATATAACATAAAGTACCTCTGAATTCAAGCATCCCTTCCACGCGCGTGGTATGGATGGGCTACATGCAGACTGTCAACGTGTGGTCCCTAGACGTTTTTAATATATAGATATCTGTACGGATATATTTAAATAATAAATTATGTATCATTGCATGCATGTAATCAGTGGGACCCGCCTAGATGAATGTCATGTTTGCACCGTCCATTTCATTTCCCACCTCATTTTAGTCGTAGACCCCAAAAATGAAGCCAACCTAACTCTCTGGTAGGCCACACCAGTAGGAAGACTGAGTTAATAGTAGTAAATCATTAGGGCCCGCTGTGATATTTTGGAGCGTCAAAACATATCCAAAATTGGACATTGGACCTTTCTTGAGCCTTGAAACCCGGTCAACGGAGTAGATCCTCCTTATGCAGGCCCCACCTATCAAAACAAAACAAAAATAATATAAGAAACATGCACGTTAACGTCCACGGGACTCTGTATCATTTTACTTGAAATTTTGGCTTTGAACCATGCCCCACCACAAGCTCTACCATGATCTGTGTTGAACATCAACGCTGTCCATTTAATGGGTCCTCTTTTTATATGGGGTGCCCCCAAAAATCAGCCATACACAGTGCCCAAGTGGCCCACATCATTTACAATCTTTTGAATACATGTTAAACCATATGAAAAGCACTTGTCCGGGTCCATCTGAGATTTGGATGCACCTGAAACTTGGTTTGACCCCTTAACCTAATAAAACACATATAATGGATGGGTTGGATTGGTGAACCACAACTCGGTGGGCCCAACAAATGATTATGAATGCTTTAATGGTGGATAAACCTCCTAACTGTTGTGTATGTTACGGACCAAATAATCTTATTCATGGGGCCCCTCAAACCCACACTAGACTCTTTTTAAACATTACCATAATTATCATTATTAGGATTACTAATATTAGAAATGTATAGCCTTTAGTAAATTATTTATATTTATATTAGATTTACATATAAATTACATATAAAGATTAGTAATAGTAGGCATTAATGTTTTATTATATCATTATCAAATATTATCATTAAGGGTAGAGCATATTATGTATTTTCATCACAATGATTATTAGTGTCATGTTAGCTAATATTGGGCATTTTATTAATATTACTTATTGTTTTGAAATTACTAGTGTTAGTCCTTATCATATTATCATTAGTAAATATTTATACTTAGGAGGTTATTAGTCATTAGATAATGACGGTACATTCAAATATGAACTTATGAGCCCATATTATTAATATTGATAGATTAATACCCCCATAATAAATATTATTTAATCAGTTGCACAATAATAATAATAATATTAAAAATTCAGGATTCAAATTTTAGAATTTAAGTTTAAGACTAAACCCTAAAATAAATAATTCAAACCCTAGGTTATAATCTCAACAATAAATAGTGTATAAAACTCGATCTAACCATGTAATTTCTTAATTCATGATAGGACTCGATTATAAGGGACCACACGTCCCCTAACCATGCTGGTAGGCGATCCAACAATAAGGTGATGATTCTTCCCATTGAGCTTTCCATCTTCTCATTAGCTTAAGTTATAGTTTTTATTTAAATTCATAATTGATATCTCCATTTATAATCACATGTGTTAGCTAATGAAAATTGAATTATTGTATTACATGCTTATCCTGTATAACTGATCATGCTCGTGGATTGCTTATGGAACTTAAACTAGTACATTAGTGGAAAATTCCCACATATGAATGTACACCCATACTTGGGATGTAACTTGACTAGTTGTGATCGTAATGGACCTTCGACTTGGTGGTTATTGAGTGGTGGTCTAGATGGATCATTGATGTGGGCCTACCATCTAGGGTTGTTGTGTCCAATGGTTTTTAAGGATGGTCTTTATCATATGGTTTGATATTCGCCCTATGTGGTATATTTTGATACTTACCCTACGTGGTTTTATTTGATATTTTTCCTACATGGATTCGATGTTTTATACTGTACAACCATGCGATGGTAAGCCCCATATACGATAATATGATTGGCCACTAGTCGATGGGTTTCCATTAAACATCCTAAGGTGGTAGTCTCATGAGCCGGGGATGGTGGTATGGGACACTATGCCCGAGCTGTCGGCCTACGCTGGGCTCTGAGCTCCCCGTAGTGACCTTGAGCTTACCTAAATTGGCTGATTGTAACTGGACTAATAACGGTTTGGCTAATCATGCATCCATAGCATGTTGGCGATGACGGGTGGCTAATCTGGATGCTGTAGCACGTGCCCTTAGGATTTTCGGGGTATCATTTCGCTAGCTCCCAGACCACCGACTATCGACCCCTGTCCGACTGGATGGTTTTCCCAGGTCGATGATTTGCATGGGCGACGAGCCCAAGTCCGGCTGGATGTGCATCCCCAGGCCGATGTGCATTCATACATCCATGCATTTAAAAAGACTGCATCATGTACTGTTTTAATTGTTTTGTCATTTTATACTATGCTTACCTAATGCGGTGGTGTGTAATCTTGAGGGGAATTCACACTGAGCTGGCCACTCATCCATCAAATATACAACCGTACAGGTAAAACAGGTGGCCAGATGATGTATATGATCAGACTTGATGAGGAGTTGTGCAGGCGTCATGGATGCACGACCGTATTGCTAAGAGGAGCTGTGCGATCTTGCGGCTTTCATTTATATGTTTTATATGTTTTAAATTTCTCATATATGTAATCTTGTAATTGATAGTGTAGAGACATTGGTTTGTATAAGTCATTATGGGCGACCACTTGTGTATGCTAGATAAAATTGAAAATTTTCTTTTATGCTGATTTGTCCATTCTACGCTCATCTGCTTACTCTGATAAATGAAAAAAAAAAATACACTCGAATTTGACCATCCTTTAAGGTTAACACTCGGGTTTTTGGGAAACGGGTCGTGTACTCGGGTCCTGAACACTCGGGGCGTTACAACGATACCAGTCCCAGCGGCTGGGCCCAATCGGGCCCACTGATGGATGGCCTAGCCTGGTAAAGTACAGACATCAAGGTGGGCCATCATATGAATAGAGAGAGAGAGAGAGAGAGAGAGAGAGAGATCAGATGGCGGTGATGGAGGGACCCCGCCACTATGGGTCCCTCATTGAAACAAAGCATACATCAAGATGGGTCCCAAATCATGTGGACTCTACATCAAAATTGAATATTAAGAACACCCACCATTGGATCTCCTCTTCCTTCTTCCGTCAATGCATTCTAGAGCTCCAATGGATGAATTTTAACAGTTGAGATGGACTTTGGATGGTGGGATTGGGTGGTAGGAAGGTAGGCCACACATGGCATCTCTCTTGGGAAGCTTGGACATCCATGGCTAGCAATGAGAATGAAGAAGAAAAAGAAGAAGAAGAACAAGAACAAGAAGAGAGAGAGAGAGAGAGAGAGAGAGAGAGAGAGAGAGGTTGTAAGGGAGAGAGATGGGTGAGTGAGTGATGGGTGATGTTACTTTGTCATTTAAGGGATGGGTTGCTTTGATTTTGGGGTTGCTTGGGGATGGGGCATTGTACTTGACATGTGAGGTGATTGATGGGATTGATTGATGGGATATTTCTCTTGGATTTTGCAAAGCGCGGCATTTTCCTCGAACTAAACGCGGGCCCACATCTCCTCGCCCGGGTATCGCCTCAGCGCGTAATGTGCAGCGTCGGAACCTAGGCGATGGCGCGGTCGCTAGGGTACAAGTTTCGAGTCAAGCCGACTCAGAATCATTGGATGCGACATACGATTGCGTGCAAATACCGATTTCAGGTCGAGGGTAACCGGAATTCGACCGGGAGGACCGCGGAAGCCTACGAAACGATACGGGCTAGGATATGGGACTCACGCCAAATCTCACAAATCATACGAGATAAATATTTCAAACTATAGATAATTCTTACTTTCTTAGTGGAAGATGATGATTACATTCAAGCTAACGTTTAAACCAAAGTTTGATCAAAAAATAAACTTTGGGCAGTTTGGATTAAACTGACTGAAATGATTAATGTAGTTGAATCCTAACCTTCGTAACCAACCAGCAAACCTCTGAGTTTTCAATAAATTACCTTAAATAAGATTAGGATTTAGTCTCCAAAAAAATCAAGGACAAGCTGAGAGGAAAGATAAAATCTAATCATTAAACTTCAAAAAATCAAATATAACTAAAATAAAAATTGTCATTAATTTAGATCTCGATCTAAAGCTATTTGTAGAAATAATTGAGAGATATCTGTAGAAAGAAAATGCTTGTCATGAGAATACTAAACAAAATTGACGTAAAATCCGTGCCATAGAAATTTAAAAAATGTCATCATTCAAAAATTTGCAAAAGAAAAGAAAATGTTCTTATCTATTGTTTACTTGAACCGCATTACTTTCATTTGCAATCAGTTGGGCCTACAATGAAACTCTATGATTTGTACGCTTGATGCTACAATCAGGGCTCCTTGAATTGCTCTCATGGTTTGTATAAATATCTGCATGTAAAAAATATTTGGATTAATTTCACTATGCTGTCAACTCAAGGATATGATAATACATGCTATTTATAATTCTGAAAGAAAGGAATAGACAAAGAACTTACAAGGATCTGATTTAGGAGTATTATTAAGTAGTGAAATGAGGAATTACTTCATGAGGATCAAGAATTTGCTACAATGATGAGCCGTTTATAATGTAAATGACTAGTATAACATAAGCAAACACTACAAAAAAAGAGGGTTTTTAGCGACGAAAATTTTCATTGCTAAAGGCAACTAGTTTTTGACAAAAATTGAAAGGTTTACTTGAGACTTTTAGCAACGAAAATTTTCGTTGCTAAAGGCTCTTACCAGTTTTTGAAGAAAATCGAAAGGTTTACTTTTAGCTACAAAAATGTTCGTAGCTAAAAAATGTGGATGAGACTTTTAGCGACGAAAATTTTCGTCGCTAAAGGCTATGAACAGTTTAGGAAAAAAATCCAAAGGTTTACTTTCAGCTACGAAAATGTTTGTAGCTAAAAAACATGGATGAGACTTTTAGCGATGAAAATTTTCTTCACTAAAAGCTGTGAACAGTTTTTTAAAAAATACAAAGGTTTACTTTTAACTACGAAAAGTTTCGTCACTAAAAGATGTGGATGAGACGTTTAGCGACGAAAATGTTCATCACTAAAGGTTGTATACAATTTTTGAAAAAAATCAAAAGGTTTACTTTTAGCTACGAAAATTTTCGTAGCTAAAAAACATGGATAAGACTTTTAGCGACGAAACTTTTCGTCACTAAATGCTGGAAACAATTTTTGAAAAAAATCGAAAGGTTTACTTTTAGCTATGAAAATTTTCATAGCTAAAAAACTTGGATGAGACTTTTAGCGATGAAAAATTTCGTCATTAAAGGCTGTTAACAAATTTTGAAAAAAATCGAAAGGTTTACTTTTAGCTAGGAAAATTTTCAGGGCGAAAAAAAGTGGATGAGACTTTTAGCGACGAAAATTTTCGTAGCTAAAAAACGTTAATGAGACTTTTACCTACGAAATATTTCGTAGGTAAAAGTCTCTCTTTTTTTTTTAATGTTTCATCTCAAATTTCTTGATATACACCTGTTAAAATATAATTCACCATATTCTTCCTGATATACACCTGTTATATAATATATTTTATCATATTCATATTCACATCCATTTAAACCCAAATTATGTAAGTCCATCCAGACATAAACTACATTCATCCAAACATAAACTGCATCCATCCAAACACAAACAATCCTATGAAAGAAAACAAATGAAAAGAGAGACAAAACATATGAGAGGTGATCCAGACAAATGAAAAGAAAAATAACCTTAAACTAAACATAAACCTATAACCTACACTTAGAGGTTTAGGTTTAGGTTAAGGTTAGGTTATAGGTTATGGGTTATAGGTTCTAGGTTTTGGTTTAGGTTAAGGTCATGGATTTTTTTGTTAAGAAGAAAATGGAAGATGGATTGAAAAAACATAAAAGAGATTATTTTATTTTTTTCTTCTTTTTTGCTTCAAGAGAGAGAGACTAAGCTAACAATGAGCTTCTTTCAAAGGATCAATTGGTTTTGTTTCACAATAAACCAAACTTTATAACTAAGCTAACAATGAGCTTCTTTCAAAGGATCAAAATTGATAGCACTTTTACCTAAAAAGTATTGAAGGTCTTTAAAGTCCATTATCTTAAAATTTTAAGAGAGATTTTTCAAAATTTTAACATATCCTACAACACTACTTGTGATGATCAAATTATTTATGTCAACAACACAAAGTTTCATTTATATATTTCTTCACAAAAGTGCATGTATTAGTAAAAGGGAAAATAAAATCACTTGAAGAAAGTATTCTCTAACCTTTGTAACCAAGCTTTAGATGATTGTTTTAGATTATGGAGTGCCTTTTTTGATTTACATGCATGCCTTAGCTTTATATGATCATAAAATTTCATAGGTTGATCAATATATATGATGAAACCCTACTCTCTCACAGCAATGCGAGAATAACAACACTCCATATATGCATATCCTTTATCTTTCTTGTATGTAGTTACATGTCAAATTTCTTCATTCTTTGATTCATTACACTCAATTTAGATATGGTTTGCACCAATTCAAGAGACTGCACATTAGGCATTCAATACATAAGACTGGAGTGAGACTGATTAGGCATTTAAATGTGTTGCAGGATGCTGTTTGAATTGCTTGTCCTAACAGGTGCACAAGTTGGGATGGATTGGATTTCTATCTTGAGAAAATGCCATGATTTCAGGTAGTTATTATTATAATGAAAAGTTAAAAAATTAAAAGAGAGAGAGAGATAATGAATTCATAGAAAGAAATGTTCTTTATCATTAGGGCTGCTTTCGCCGGATCTGATGCAGAAATCGTAGCCAACTTCACGGAAAGACAAATAGCATCAGTGGCCACAGATTGTAACCTGGATTTAAACAAGGTTCGAGGTGTCGTCAATAATGCCAACAAAATTCTCCAGGTCAGATTGTTGATTGGACTTGATTTTATTTAAATAATCTTGATAATCCATTTTATTTAGATGAGCAAACTCGAATGTGCGTTGGAGCTATCCGGATGTTGAGAGGGGGTCCCTAAAAGATGGGAACCGCTGTTATGACCATGATAAAGCTGTCCATTTCCTATGGACAGCATTGGAGTGGCCTGACCATTTGGACAGGCCATGTTTATATCTGTATATTGCTCGAAATTGATGGAGTAGACCCGGATGTGCATCGGAGCTATCCAGATGTTGAGCGGGGGTTCTTGGAAGGTGGAAACTGCTGTTATGACCATGATGAAGCTGTCCATTTTCTATGGACAATATTGGAGTGGCCTGGCCATTTGGACAGGCCGTGTTTATATCTGTACTTGTAGGGACCACACCCTTAACCTATAACCTAAGCCTATTCTCAAATCCCAAAACCTATAACTACAATCTAAACCTTAACCTAAACCTATAACCTATAACCTAAACCTATAACCTAAACTCAATTTTCTAAACTCTAACCTACAACCTAACCTAAACCTATACTTATAACCTAAACTTATTCTCAAATCCCAAAACCTATAACCTAAACTCAATTCCGTAAACCTTAACCTATAACCTAACCTAAACCTATACTTATAACCTAAACCTATTCTTAAACCCCAAAACTTATAACTATAACCTAAACCTTAACCAAAAACCTAGAACCTACAACCTAAACCTATAACCTAAACTCAATTCCCTAAACCTTAACCTACGCCCTAACCTAAACTTATACTTATAACCTAAATCTATTCTCAAATCCCAAAACCTATAACTTAAACCTAAACCTTAACCTAAACCTATAACCTATAACTCGAACCTATAACCTAAACTCAATTTCCTAAACCTTAACCTATAACCTAACCTAAACCTAATCTTATAACCTAAACCTAGTCTTAAATCCCAAAACCTATAACTATAACCTAAACCTTAACCAAAAACCTATAACCTAAACTCAATTCCCTAAACCTTAACCTACACCCTAACCTAAACCTATACTTATAACCTAAACCTATTCTCGGATCCCAAAACCTATAAACCTAAACCTAAACTTATAACCTAATGCTATAACCTATAACCTAAACCTAAAACCTAAACACCTATACTTATAACCTATAACCTAAACCTAAACCTAAAACCCAAACGTAAACCCGATCTCGAACCCAAACCCGATTTCCTAAACCTAAACCTTAACTTATTCTCAAATCCTTGAACATAAACTTATAACCTTAACTTAATTCCCTAAACCTTAACCTATAACCTAACCTAAAAACCTATAACCTATACGTATAACCTAAACATAAACCTATAACCTTAACCTAAACATAAAACCAAAACCTAAACCTATTCTTAAATCTTAAAACCTATAACCTAAACCTAAACCTTAACCTAAACCTATAACCTATAACCTAAACCTAAAACCTAAACCTAAACCTACACTTATAACCTATAGCCTAAACCTAAACCTAAAACCCAAACGTAAACCCGATCTCAAATCCGAACCCGATTTCCTAAACCTAAACCTTAACGTATTCTCAAATCCTTAAACCAAAACCTACACCTAATCCTAATCTCAACTCCCTAACCTAAACCTAAACCTAAACCCGATCCCGAACCCGAACCCGATTTCCTAAACATAAACTTATAACTTTAACCTAAACCTATTCTCAAATCTCAAAACCTATAACCTAAACCTATATAACCTTAACTTAAACCTAAAACTTACCCTAAACCCTAAACCCCAAACCCACCTAAACCTCAACTTATAACCTAAACCTATAACTTAAACTCAATTTCCTAAACCTTAACCTATAACCTAACCTAAACCTAAACCTATAACCCGAACCCGATTTCCTAAACCTAAACCTTAACGTATTATCAAATCCCTAAACCTAAACCTACACCTAATCCTAATCTCAACTCCCTAACTTAAACCTAAAACTAAACTTGAAAACCCAAACCTAAACCCGATCCCGAACCCGAACCCGAACTCGATTTCCTAAACCTAAACTTTTAACCATAACCTAAACCTATTCTCAAATCTCAAAACCTATAACCTAAATCTAAACCTAAACTTGAAAACCCAAACCTAAACCCCTATCCCGAACCCGAACCCGATTTCCTAAACCTATTCTCAAATCCCAAAACCTATAACCTAAACCTAAACCTATATAACCTTAACCTAAACCTAAAACTTAACCCATAACCTAAACCTTAACCTATAACCTTAACTTGTAACCTAAACTTATAACCTAAACTCAATTTCCTAAACCTTAACCTATAACCTAACCTAAACCTAAACTGATAACCTAAACCTAATTTCCTAAACCTAAACCTTAATGTATTCTCAAATCCCTAAACCTAAACCTACACCTAATCCTAATCTCAACTTCCTAACCTAAACCTAAACTTGAAAATCCAAACCTAAACCCGATCCCGAACCCGAACTTGATTTCCTAAACCTTAAACCTATTCTTAAATCTCAAAACCTATAACCTAAACTTGAAAACCCAAACCTAAACCCGATTCTGAACCCGAACCCAATTTTCTAAACTAAACTTATAGGTTATAGTTTAGGTTTAGGTTTAGGTTTTAGGTTTAGGTTTAGGTTTAGGTTATAAGTTATAGGTTTTAGGTTTAGGTTAAGGTTTAGGTTTAGGGTATTTTTATTTATGATATTAAGCTTATATATATTTATGCGTGAATGAATGTGATGTGGATAAGATTGTTTGTGTTTGGATGAATGTAGTTTATGTTTGGATGGATTTACTAGTTTGGGTTTAGATGCATGTGAATATGAATATGATGAAATATATTATATAATAGTTGTATATCAGGATGATAATGAAATATATTGTAATAGGTGTTTATCAGGAATTTTGTACTGGAATATATTTTTTAAAAAAGAGACTTTTAGCGACTAAAATTTTCGTAGCTAAAAGTTATGCAAAATATTTTTAGCAACGAAAATTTTCGTAGCTAAAAGTTTTGAAATTATTTTTAACAACGAAAATTTTCATAGCTAAAAGTTTTGCAAATATTTTTTAGCGACGGAAAAATTCATCGTTAAAAGTTTTATAATTATTTTTAGCGATGAAAATTTTCATAGCTAAAAGTTTTGCAAATGTTTTTTGGCGACGAAATTATTCGTTGCTAAAAGTTTTGCAAAAGTTTTTTAGGGACCAAAATTTTCATTGTTAAAAAGCTTCCCTTTGGTGTCGATTAAAATTTTTTGTCGCTAAAAACCATTTACTTCGGTCTTTTAGCAACGAATTTAGCAACGAAAATTTGTGTCGCTAAAACTTTTTAGCTACGAAAATTTAGCTTTTAGCGACGAAAATTTTCGTCACTAAAGGTGGGACTTTTTCTAGTGAAAAGAACCACCAGCTATTATTGAAAAGAACAAATTTTGTGAGGAAACATGCTAGCTAACTAGGATATGAACTTACATTGGTTCCTCTCATTGCTGGAACACGTATTTATGGAATCATTATGCTAGTTCCCAACATCAAGTAGTAGTTTTGAAATGCGAATAAGATGACCTTCAATTTACTTCATAAGCATAAAATGCAATCTACATTCATAAAAAATATAAGGCAATGGTTTTTTGAAAGAAAATCAAACTAGTCAACAAAAGAAAATTGTGAAAGAAAATCAAACACTAAGTTCAGGATTTTCATATCAACTTTGTCTTAACTATTATCTCCTCAGGATTTTCCATTAGCATACTTCTATTTTTTATTTGAGAGACATAATATCAATAGTTTGGATAATGAACAACATGCCCCATTTGTAACAAACTAATTAAAAACCCAATCATCCTGTATAAACTTTTGGCCATTTGTAAAGAAATTCCTCAGTAACAGTTGGGACAGATGGAACTACGAAAAGTAACAAGGATTATTCATCCATCAGATGTAAGAGGTTTCATGTGATTCCCAGCAAATAAATAATGGCATTAAAGAAAACTCTGCATGCGTGGCAGAATGAATTCTACTATAATAAATATGGGTAGTGGGTACAAGCCACAAGGTACCATCCAAAAAACATTGGCAGGAGAACTTGGCTGCTGGAAGCTCAAAAGCCACTAATGCACCACAATTGAACCATAGTTTGCAGCAGGACTCAACTACCAATTCAAGCTTAGAACTAAAAATTTTAATGTAGCCTACCAATAGGTAGCAAATTATTTTAAAGTACCACTAATATATTTTCATTTTTAGTGATCAAATTTCCAACCAACGAACTTCCAACCAATATTCAGATTTGTTCTTAGTGATCAGCTCATTCATTAGGTACACAAAGGCGTTGAATGTGGACCACATATGAGTGAACTAGCCCAGTTCATGGGCTAGAGCATCTACATTGTTCTAGCCGATAGATAGGTTGGATTTCTCATACATGTGCCACATTTGCACAACTTATACATGTGCGTGGAATTCACAAACCAGCACATATTTTACATGCATATTGCCTTAGTTTATAATAAAGATAGTTTAATTAGCTTAAAGCACATGTTAGCTTAGGTGCATTTGGTAGAACCAAATGTCATTCATGAAATTTAATGATTAATCAGTCTAATTTACTGCAAAATATCACCAAGTTTCATGATATTTAGTGCAACCAAACACACCCTTATATGAATTATCATATCATGCTCAACCTATGCATATCATCACTAAATGTTCTTACATATGAATTGTTATACAATAACCAACTGCATAACAGATGTATAAAAAGAGATTGCCTAACTGACAAGATGGACACAAAGTTATCCACGGTCCACCCTCCACCTCCACTGCATCACATCACAAACACAATTGGAATGGTGGGGGTTTTTGCTCTTTAGGTACAAGATCAAGATCCCTAATGAGATGTAATGGAGATCGAGGGTCACACTTTCAACATGATTCAACATTGAAGAATCATTCACAACCTTCATAGTGATTCCTAGAATTTTTTTGGGAGATCTTCCACTTATCATAAGCGAAAATGCGGACTTCCATGCATGAAACCTGCCATTCCCAAAAATTCAACTTATCGACGCAAGTTCTTCAATAGCCATTGCCCTGTTACCATCCTTCTCAAAAAGCCCATATGCACAATGAGCATGTTGCTCCCAGTAGATAATAGGCAAACTAGGTAATTGTAACAGATTTAGTTGTATAGAGTTATATGACAAACCTACAAGATTTTGGGCCATTCAGATTTTATATAACTTTAACTTTTTAACCCACATGTAAGACAGTTTTTATTACTAGATGTTTCTAAACTTGCCCAATCTCCATATATCTTGTAGCAACAGATATGGCGACCATAATGAAGAACATTACTTTGGCAGATTAACAAAAAAGTAAAGCCTAAAGGATAAGTATCTCATCCGCACTGCCAAAAAATTGGCATCCCAATATGGGCCTAACCATCGTGTGTGTTAACTCTAAGTAGCATCCTTTTTAATTGACATCCCTAAGAAATATTCTTTTAATATTTGGGCAGAACGGTTTTCAAAGCAATCCACTAGCAAAAAACAAACATTGAAACTTACATCTGACCTCTTGAGTTGGCAGAACTATCTGCCCATGTCCTTGTAATAGTTGTAACCTGGAGTCTCATTTGGCCTTCAGGATTCTGATAACTGCAATAAATAGCAGCAAGTTCTAATTAAATAGGAAAAAAAAAAAGAAGAAGGAAAAATGAGAAACAACCTCTAGAAAAAAGAAAAGGAAAAATAGTACAGATAAAAGAAAGTTGCAGATGAAAGCAGTACCATACTTTGGTTGCGTCGCCAAAAAGCATTTGCAATGTTGGGTTCACTATGTGACCAACTCCAACCAAAAACAGAAAACGAAGGGATTAGTCTCACTTCAAAAAAGAGGTGGGGACACCCTGTGTCTTCAAAAAAAAAAACCAGAAAATGAAGGTAACCGAAATATGACTTGCCATTACTAGCCCATTCTCACTTCAAATATCAAAGACAAAACCTTCATTAGAAGAGAAATGAATGTAACCAAAATGAGAACTGAAGGTCACCGAACTTCATGGAGATGAAGAGGCTTCTATTTAAATGATCTTGATTGTCCATTTTATATGGAGAGAATTCTATTTAAGAAATAAGCTCAAGAGGATCCTTTCCATTGTTTAGATGATTTTTATCAAATCTAAATGCAAAATAATGACCCACCTAAAAATTGCCATGTCTAAGCTATCAATTGTGTGCAATGATCAAACACCATTTTATGGAACTAGCAGACATTAAAAAATGGAACTTGAAATCAAAGATACAAGCAGACTCTTGTGAACTTACCCCCAACGGTTTTGTGACCGCTGGTAAAAGTCATCGTAAAAGCGCCACCCAAACATCAACATGGACCCCAAATTGCATTCAGTTATACACTTAAAAGGGGCCAGATTTCCACATCAAGCATCAGTTGCATACATATAATTCAGAAGGACAAAAGTATCACCTTCAACATGTGCGTGCATGTGGCCTCAATCTGGCCAGAAAGGCACTGACTGTCAACCAAGTTTCCTCACCAAAAATTTAGATCATAAACCATCATGGCATGTGTCCAATTTTTGTGGAAGCACAAAGTAAATGACTGATACACATTGTGCACAAGATGACCAACCTTGTATACAAAATCCCAATTAGTGAAATCTAAAAACCCAATGTAATCCACATATAAATCAAATTGAAATAAGATTTCAAATTAAAATAAATCTATTACCTGTTGCACATCTCTCCCACTGTAAGTCTAAAGATTCCTTGTCCATTGGGCTTTGTTGCTACCATGTCTAATGGTGAAGAAAGAGAAAATGGTAAAAATCAACAATACAAAAGAAAAAATAATGTGTCAGGGAAAATCCACACTCTAAGAACATATCGAACTCAAGATACCATATCATTTCCACAAACCACATCTTCAGAAGCTTTATTTCTTCAAAAAGGTTAAAGCATCATTTAAAAGCATTGCCAATCTACGACAAGGACACTTAGCTTATTGCTAATAACATGAAAATTGCAGGCAATGCTGACAGATGGTGATTGAGAAGCTTTTGACCAATCAGGTATGTGGTTATTGATGAAACACAACAAAGTCTCATACACTTGTGCGCAGATAACCTAGTTAAACATTTTCCAAAATAAGTATATACAGAACAACTCAGATAACAATGATGATGTACAGAGATCCAAACAACACAGATCTAAACCCGAATAAAAAGTTCAAAGCAACAATGCATGAAAAGAAAGAACCAAGTTTAAACATGCACAACTACATTTATTATGGAAGAAAAAAACGAGACCTGTTTTGAAAAAATTTAAAAAGAAAAGAAAGAAAGAAAAAGGATTCTATTAAAAAAAAAATCAAAATCAAAAGAAATACAATTTCATCTCAAATCCCAACCAGATGCCCATATCACACGTTTATTTGAATTCTGAGGACTATTTAATAATATTGGGGCATGAAAATAGAAAAAGGGTAGGGATCCTCAGCCGACCATATGTGTTCTCCGCTATTGAATGGACACTAATCAAGAATTGCATTGACTAGACAATCCTAAACCTTAACATATAACCTAAACCTTAACCTATAACCTATAACCTAAACTCAATTCCCAAAACCTTAACCTATAACCTAACCTAAACCTAAACCTATAAGCTACACTTATAACCTAAACCTAAACCTATAACCTAAACCTAAATCTAAACCTATACTTTTAACCTAAACCTATTCTTATAACCTAAACCTATTCTCAAATCCCAAAACCTATAACCTAAACCTAAAACCTAAACCTAAACTTAAAACCCAAACGTAAACCCGATCTCGAACCCGAACTCGATTTCCTAAACCTAAACCTTAACCTTAACGTATTCTCAAATCTCTAAACTTAAACCTACACCTAATCCTAATCTCAACTCCCTAACCTAAACCTAAACCTAAACTTGAAAACCCAAACCTAAACCCGATCCCGAACCCGAACCCGATTTTCTAAACCTAAACTCATAACCTTAACCTAAACCTATTCTCAAATCCCAAAACTTATAACCTAAACCTAAACCTTAACCTAAACCTAACCTTAACTTATAACCTAAACCTTAACCTATAACCTAAACTCAATTCCCTAAACCTTAACCTATAACCTAACCTAAACCAAAACCTATAACCTAAACCTAAACCTATAACCTTAAACCTAAACCTATACTTATAACCTAAACCTATTCTTATAACCTAAACCTATTCTCAAATCCCAAAACCTATAACCTAAACCTTAACCTTAACCTAAACCTAAAACCTAAACCTAAACCTAAACCTACACTTAAAACCTATAACCTAAACCTAAACCTAAAACCCAAACATAAACCCGATCTCGAACTCGAACTCAATTTCCTAAACCTAAACCTTAACGCATTCTCAAATCCCTAAACCAAAACCTACACCTAATCCTAATCTCAAATCCCTAACCTAAACCTAAACCTAAACTTGAAAATCAAACGTAAACCCGAACCCGAACTCGAACCCGATCCCGATTTCCTAAACCTAAACTTATAACCTTAACCTAAACCTGTTCTCAAATCCCAAAACCTATAACCTAAACCTAAACCTAAAATTTAACCTAAACCTAAACCTTAACCTATAACCTAAACTTAACCTATAACCTATAACATAAACTTAATTCCCTAAACCTTAACCTATAACCTAACCTAAACCTATAACCTTAACCTATATATAAAACCTAAACCTGTTCTTATAACCTAAATCTATTCTCAAATCCCAAAACCTATAACCTAAACCTAAACCTTAACCTAAACCTAAACCCATAACCTAAACCTAAACCTAAAATCCAAACGTAAACCCGATCTCGAACCCGAACCCGATTTCTAAACTTAAACCTTAACATATTCTCAAATCCCTAAACCTAAACATACACCTAATCTAATCTCAACTCCCTAACCTAAACCTAAACCAAAACTTGAAAACCCAAACCTAAACTCGAACCCGAACACGATCCCGATTTCATAAACATAAACTTATAACCTTAACCTAAACCTATTCACAAATCCCAAAACCTATAACCTAAACCTAAACCTAAACGTTAACCTAAATCTAAACCTTAACCTATAACTTAAACCTTAACCTATACCCTATAACCTAAACTTAATTCCCTAAACCTTAACCTATTAACCTAAACCTAAACCTAAACCTATAACCTTAACCTAAACCTAAACCTATACTTATAACCTAAACCTATTCTTATAACCTAAACCTATTCTCAAATCCCAAAACCTACAACCTAAACCTAAACCTTAACCTAAACATAAACCTTAAACCTTAACCTATAACCTAAACTCAATTCCCTAAACCTTAACCTATAACCTAACCTAAACCAAAACCTATAACCTACACTTATAACATAAACCTAAACCTATAACCTTAACCTAAACATAAAACCTAAACCTAAACCTATACTTATAACCTAAACCTATTCTTATAACCTAAACCTATTCTCAAATCCCAAAACCTATAACCTAAACCTAAACCTAAACCTAAACCTAAACCTATAACCTAAACTTAAAACCTAAACCTAAACCTACACTTATAACCTATAACCGAAACCTAAACCTAAACCTAAAACCCAAACGTAAACCCGATCTCGAACCCGAACCCAAACCCGATTTCCTAAACCTAAACCTTAACGTAATCTCAACTCCCTAACATAAACCTAAACTTGAAAACCCAAACCTAAACCCGAACCCGAACCCGATTTCCTAAACCTAAACTTATAATCTTAACCTAAACCTATTCTCAAATCCCAAAACCTATAACTTAAACCTAAACCTTAACCTATAACCTAAACTCAATTCCCTAAACCTTAACCTAAAACCTAACCTAAACCTAAACTTATAACCTACACTTATAACCTAAACCTAAACCTATAACCTTAACCTAAACATAAAACCTAAACCTAAACCTATACTTATAACTTAAACCTATTCTCAAATCCCAAAACCTATAACCTAAACCTAAACCTAAAACCCAAATGTAAACCCGATCTCGAACCCAAACCCAATTTCCTAAACCTAAACCTTAACGTATTCTCAAATTCCTAAACTTAAACCTACACCTAATCCTAATCTCAACTCCCTAACCTAAACCTAAACCTAAACTTAAAAGCCCAAACCTAAACCCGATCTCGAACCCGAACCCGATTTCCTAAACCTAAACTTATAACCTTAACCTAAACCTATTCTCAAATCCCAAAACCTATAACCTAAACCTAAACCTTAACCTAAACCTAAACCTTAACTTATAACCTAAACCTTAACCTATAACCTAAACTCAATTCCCTAAACCTTAACCTATAACCTAACCTAAACCAAAACCTATAACCTACACTTATAACGTGAACCTAAACCTATAACCTTAACCTAAACATAAAACCTAAACCTATACTTGTAACCTAAACCTATTCTCAAATCCCAAAACCTATAACCTAAACCTAAACCCTAAACCTTAACTTAAACCTAAACCTATAACCTAAACCTAAACCTAAACCTACACTTATAACATATAACCTAAACCTATAACCTAAACCTAAACCTAAACCTACACTTATAACATATAACCTAAACCTATAACCTAAACCTAAACCTAAAACCCAAACATAAACCCGATCTCGAACCCGAACCCGATTTCCTAAACCTAAACCTTAACGTATTCTCAAATCCCTAAACCTAAACCTACACCTAATCCTCATCTTAACTCCCTAACCTAAACCTAAACTTGAAAACCCAAACCTAAACCCGAACCCGAACCCGATTTCCTAAACCTAAACTTATAATCTTAACCTAAACCTATTCTCAAATCCCAAAACTTATAACTTAAACCTTAACCTAAACCTAAACCTTAACCTATAACCCAAACCTTGACCTATAACCTAAATTCAATTCCCTAAACCTTAACCTATAACCTAACTTAAACCTAAACCTATAACCTACACTTATAACCTAAACCTATAACCTACACTTATAACCTAAACCTAAACCTAAACCTGTAACCTAAACCTATAACCTAAAACCTAAACCTAAACCTACACCTAATCCTAATCTCAACTCCTTAACCTAAACCTAAACTTGAAAACCCAAACTTAAACCCAATCCCGATTTCCTAAACCTAAACCTAAACCTATTCTCAATTCCCAAAACAACCTATAACCTAAACCTAAACCTATAACCTAAACCTAAAACCTAATCCTAAACATAAAACCTAAATGTATTCTCAAATCCCTAAACCTAAACCTACACCTAATCCTAATCTCAACTCCTTAACATAAACCTAAACTTGAAAACCCAAACCTAAATCCGAACTCGAATCCAAACCCAATTTCCTAAACCTAAACCTTAACCTATTCTCAATTCCCTAAATCGTAACCTATAACTTAACCTAAACCTAAACCTATAACCTACACTTATAACCTAAACCTAAACCTATAACCTAAACTTGTAACCTTAACCTAAACCTATAACTTCTTTTAATTTATTGCTTAGTTTCAATAAGATTGTACATAATCTGTTGCAAAGGAAAAGAAAAGGGCTTAGTTTTTGAGTTCTTTTAAGCTTCCTTATCATCCATGCATGGCACTGCAAACCTTTACTAAACTGTAACTCTAATCAGAACTTTGTGCAATCTGATCAAGTGCATTAACATCTAATACTATCCTATTACTTTGCAAGATAACATTACCATATTTATAGGCCCTTGTGCTGCGATTCTTGTTCTCATCATCATTGGACTCTTATGCATGCGAATCAAGGATGTATCCCTTTAACACATGCCCCTTTTTACAAAGTTTTATTTTTGCTGTTGTTTCTATTAACTTGAATTGAAACACTTTTTTGCATTATTTGCTTGCATTAGTTTTATTTTAATGATCAATTTTATTTTAAACACTTTTTTAGAAAAAAAAAAAAGTGAATGAAGTTTGCAATTTTTCATGATTCTGAATTATAATGTTTTGTTGGTTGAATATTTTTTATTAGATGAAAGGCAAAAAGAAAATTGTTGCTGATTTTCTTTTTATTTTACTTTTTAATGCAAGAAATTTTCTGACGGCTTTTAGGTTGTCCATATTTTTCTAAATATTCAAATCTGAGACAGTCCATAGCCGTCCTTTTAAGGTTCATCAAAGACTGCTCATGGCCATCCTTTTTAAAGACGGTCCAAGACCATCCTTTTAAGGTTCATTAGAGATTGCTCATGACCGTCCTTTTAAGGTTCATTAGAGACTGCTCATGACCGTCCTTTTTAAGGACGGTCCACGACCGTCCTTTTAAGGTTCATCAGAGACCTTATAACCTCGATATTTATTGACGGTCCATGACCGTCCTTCTTTACAAACGGCCCATAACCGTCCTTTAAATGTCCATAGAAATGACAGTTCATGACCATCCTTTAAGTAATACGATGCCCCAAAATAGGACGGCCCTTGCAACGGTCCAAGACCGTCCTTTATTGTCTTTTGAGACGGTTTTCAACCGTCCTTTTTTCACTGTTTTGGCGTAGTGTTGACTTCTTCAACCTTTAAAGAATCTTTATCATCCTCATCATCACTAACCTCACCCTCACCATTATGGTTACTATTTTCTCCTCTTAACTTTCTTAGTTGCTGCTCTTTCAAGTATTTCCTTTTGGCCTCATCCCTTGCTTCATATCTCTCAATTACAGGAGCATATGTGGCTAGAACATATCCATTCCAACGGTCGCATTTTCCATCATAATCCAGTTTAAAAGTCTCTATTTTTTCATCAGGTGATGTGATTATTTGTCCATTTTACACCCAATTTCCTTGGTCTTTCCATGCATTGTGTCATTGCTCCACAACTGTAACACAAAGAACTCATATAACTTACAACTTCCATTGACCAAAATTGAACTCGACATATAAAATTATTAATATAAATGTAGAGATTAAAAAATAGGGGAAGCAAGATGTAAGAAAAAATATTAGTACATAATGAAATGGAACTAAGTTTCCCACACAGGTCATATTTGACACAACTACATAAACCAGTGATGCAGGCCCACAGCTCACTTAGTCCACCTAAGCCCACTATAGGACCTAACAATGACATAGGCCCACAACCCACCATTAGACCCAACAAGTGATGATTTTTGGACTGTTTATATACAAATTTGGAGCCATAAATCAAGGATTACAATTTACTGTTTTTGGAAGATACAGGGGCTGATTTAAAGATGTGATTGGAGATATGAGGAGGATGTGATTGAAGAAATGAGATTGATTTAGAGATTTAATTAGGTTTATTTTTTTAATTTACTTTTATGTACTATTATTAAGATTTTACCATCTTAGCTAAATTACATTGATTTGAAGTCAACTATGATTAATTTGAAATCAAACTCTTCGTTTGGGGGGATTCTCATTAGAGATTCACCTAGCGTCTATAAAAATGGAGGGTGGTGTAAGAAGTAGGCATTCTAAAATTTTATAAGTGTGAGTTTTCTTAAGTTTTGTAAGAGGAAGTTTGATATGAATAAAGTATTCCTCCCTCTTCACTCAAATATTCTTAAGATGGGGGTGGTGTAGGAAGTAGGCATTGTAAATTTTCAAAGTGTGAGTTTTCTTAATTTGTTAGAGGAAGTTTGATTTTTTTCTTTTTTTTTGAGACTCAGAACTTTTTTCCAAATAATAGAAAGGCTTATCAAGCCCTACACAATATCCATCCCCCACCCACAACCCCCCCCCGAGCCAAAAATTAGAGAGGGCCTATCGTAAGGAGTCACAGATCACTCAATGTACAAGTAAAGGGAAAAGGCTGAACAAAAAATGAACAAGCAATTGGCCTTAACTGACTGCTCTGAGCGACCCTAGCTGGACCTTATCCAAAAAGATCAGCCTACGGATCTGTAACGGGAGCGTCCTCGAATGAATATGAATCAAGTTTTGTTGTAGATGGCACCCTTCCCGAGCCAAACCGTCCGCAGGACTGTTACCTTCTTTGAAACTGTGAAAGAAGGAGAACTCGCCCAGCCGGCGCAGATGGTTAATTCAGGTAATCCAAGGTCTCCACTTCCACAAAATGTTGGAATGATCAGTGAGACTTGTGATCACCAAATCCGAATCAGACTTGACCATAACTCTTTACATACCTTTCTCCAAGTAAAGTAGCATCCCATCGTGAATTGCGCGGAGTTCCACTAGGTTATTAGAGCCAACCCCGTAGGCTGCGTAGAAACTGAATATGAAGGCTCCATTATCATTTCTATAGATGCCACCCCCACCTGAGAGGCCAGGATTACTTAAAACCGAGCCATCGACATTTAACTTGACCCACCCAGGGGATGGTTTTCTCCATTTCACTACACTTGAGGCAGGACGTCTCTGAATCGTGGGTGGCTTGAGGAGTTTGGATCCAGGGGGCTTGTCGAGACTATCCATCTTACCTACTCCGATTACCAAATTTGCCCACCATCTAACACGGGCCTTAGATCTGTTAATGTTCATAGGGAAGTTGTCGTAAATGGCGGCATTCCTAGAATGCCAAATCTCCCACAGAATGAGGATTGGAAGCAGGTATCTGACCAAGTTTAGCACCGATCTCAGGGCCGCAGCATTCCTCCAGTGAATCAACTTGCTGACAACCGAGTTATGGTGAAAGGGGGGGATCCCACACAGCGAACCAAATTCAGTGCAGAGGGCAACAGCAACACTTAGAAGCAAGGGCCACCCCTTTTGCTTGAACTCTGTTCTCAACTGGAGTCGCATTTTGCAGAAATCTCCACATAAAGATGGAGAATTTAGGAGGGAGAGAGTCGTGCCAGATCCAGCTAGCCCACTGTATAGGAGGAGACGAGCTTCTCAGCAGTCTCCAGGCTGAACGCAGGGAAAACGAACCTGAAGGTTCAAGAGGCCAGACGCACTCTGCCTGATCATCTGTCATTACAAAGCTGCCATTGAAAATATCATCGAGGATCTGTTAAGGCAGGAACGAAAAAACCTGAGGGGGGGAGAGGGCCTAATGGACCGAGGATGTCTTTGACTTGCAGATCAGTGAGCTGAGGAATCGGGCTGTTAACAAGGCGCTGGAGGGGGGCCTTGCCCATCCAGTTTTCTGTCCATATGTTCAGTTCCCCTTTGCCAACCTGCCACTGGACTGTCTCTGAAAGGAGAGGTAAAAGAGCCCTTACACGCTTCCACAGCGGTGACGAGTTAGCAGAAGCCAGAGATAGAACGTTGGAGAGGAGGTCCTGCTGTGCTTGTCGCGCATGAGCTTCACCCATCGGCCCGATCCTCGAACTTCACTGCCCACGCTAACTTTAGTTGGTGGGCATTCATGACTTCATGCAGACGCCTAACACCTAGCCCTCCTTCGACGAGGGGTCTGGCAATTTTATTCCATGCCAGCCAATGGAACTTTCTTTTCCCCTCAACCTAGCCCCAAAAGAAGTTTGATATCAATAAAGTATTCATCCCTCTCTACTCAAATATTCTTATGGGTGTACTCTTGTCCATTTATTTACAATTCCAATACTTAACTCGATAACCGGGTTGCATCATTTTGGTATAAGAACAGGTCATCTTTGGAAATTTTCAACTTTGTCATCTCCTAATGGCATCGAAAGGGGTAACAAAGGAATAGCTCACGCAAGTAGCTCAATTAATTCGCGCATTAATAAAGAGAGTAGATCAACTCACGCATACGGTATGCAATCTCATTAATCAAGTGTGGGAGCTCCAGCATAGGGGGAATACGAAGTCCAAAGTTGGACGATGTGGACATGTAAGGGAAGGTTCCTACCAAGGTTCTAACCAACAACGAACACCCCGGGCTTGTGAAGACACCAACTATCGAATCCTTCGATTGTTGGAACGTGACAAAAAAAACCATGAATAAATGTAGACATTTCAAATTTCCATAATTGGTTGCATCTTGACAACTTCATCTAGCTAAGCAAGGTGGAAAAGGTGTTCAAGTATAAGAAAATCGTGATAATCGGCAAGTGAAGTTAGTAGTTATGAAGTTTTCTAATCACGTGTTTGCATGGTAGGATGATCTCTAAACTGAATGAACCCATCAAGGTAAGGAGAAAATAAATTCTTGAGAAAAGATGGAAAAGAAGTTAAAAATGAAGTTTCTACCCATGACTTATGTTCATGACCTTGATTAAATATGTCACAATCACATCAAGGGAACATTGTCAATAAATGGATATATCAAAAAGTTCAATACATTAACATCACGAGTAAAGTTTCGTGAGTATGAAGACCAAAAGATTTTAAGATATCTTAATGAACTTAATCTAGATATCAGAAATGAACTAGCTTTCAAAGATATACTTAAAATGTTTGGTGCATATACACTTGCATTAAAAACCAATGAGATAATTAATTGGGAACTTGGGAGGGACAACATGCTAACTTCCCATGTAAGGCAACCACACGGCTTTCCATAAGCCGAGGGATAATGAGCCAAGGTCCAACAATGAAACCAATGCCTAACCTAGGAGAATGTGGATATGAACAAAGGACTAGCGTACCCAAGATAGGACAAGCAACAATCTGTTCACATGCTTTAAGTGTGAGTAGCTAGGAAATCGTTCTTTTTGCTATCCTCAACATCAATCCATAATTAAAGTAAATTTGGTTATAGAAGGAGAATATGTTAAAGACACTCTCAGCCCCATGCAAATGAAAGTTGAAGTAGACACAGAATGAGAAGAACATGCATATGAGGATGAGGTGTTTGTTAAGGAAGATGTAGCAAATACGTACAATGATAGGGGGAGTTATTAATTATCCAATGAACTACGCTACCAATGTCTCAAGCAGTTAATGAGGGACGATGGTCGCAATACAATATCTTCCGCACTTGTACTTCTTGTGAGAAAATATGCACAATTTTGGCAAGATGGGGGCAGCAATGAGAACATTGTCTCAAAAGAAATGATGAATAAAATTAAAACTTATAAAACAAAAGCATCTATGACAATATCAAATTTGTTAGTTCAAGAAAGGGGGAGAAGTTTTTATTAGCTCCAGGTGCTTATTTCCTTTTCTATGGATCTAAGTAGAAAGATAAGGTTTGGTGTGACATGGTCCCCATGGATGCATTCCACACTTTGTTAAGTAGACTGTAGTTGTGGGACTGAGATATAGTGAATTGGACTCAAGCCAACACCTATCCTTTGTCAAGGATGGTGTTAATATCACATTGCACAAATCGAAATATCTGTCAACATCTAAATCTGAGAAAGAGAGTTAGGTCAAAAATCACTTGGTGTGCAGAAGTTTAAAAATGAAAACAAGATGATTTGTATCATTTGTATCATGGTTGCTAAAGAAGACACAAAGCAATCAAATATCCACCTCATATACAAGAACTCTTTCATGAATATGAAGACTTGGTGGCCAAATAACTCCTAGTTGAACTTCCTTCTATGAGGAACATTCAGCACCACATCGATTTATAGCTGGGTTCAAGTCTCCCAAATCTTGTGCACTACCGAATGAGCCCGACTAAACATGTTGAGCTCCACCAACAGGTTACTGAGTTTCTATAAAAGGGTTTAATTTGAGAAAGCATATCACCATGTGTTGTCCATGCATTATCGACCCCTAGGAAAGATGGATCCTAAAGGATGCGCATAAACAATCGTGTAATCGATTGAATTGCTATTAAGTAGGGCTGTACACAAGCTGAGCTAGCTCAAAAAACTCACTCAGCTTGGCTCGATTTAGCTCAGATTGACTCGGCTTGTAGGACGACTCGGGGCGAGCCAAGCTTCATATAACCCTGCTCGTTTTGAAAACAAGCCGAGGTCGAGCATAATGCAGCTCGAGCTTGGCTTGGCTCGAATATTTTATATATATATATATATATAAGTTAAAATTTCAAAACTTAAAACCAAAACCTTACCCGTACCCAGTCATCTCTTTCCCTTTCCCTTACCTAACCCACCGCGGCCCGTGCCCGAGCAGCCAAGCTCCACAATCTCTCTCTCTCTCTCTCTCTCTCTCTCTCTCTCTCCCACTCCTCACTTAGCCACTCACCCGAGCCCGGCTCAGCATCTGCCCAACTCGTTTCAGCCCAACTCAACATTTGTAATTAGCCACTCACCCGAGCCTCTCTCTCTCTCTCTCTCAAAACCCATAAAGGTACCTTTATCATCTACTTCTCTATCTAATATTTTTTATATAATCGAATATTTGTTTGAATTGGGGATGGGTTGGGTGGCTGGGCAGAGTCGGGTGCAGGTTGGGTAATGGGTCAGGTGCGAGTTGGGTCGGGTTGGGCACTGAGCCGAGCTGGGTTGAGTCGAGTGCGGGTTGGGTTGGGTTGGGTGTTGGGTGCTGGTTGGGTCGGGTTAGGTGTTGGGTTTAGTTGGGTTAGACGATGAGTCAGGTTGCGTTGGGTGCTAGGTTGAGTTAAGTTGGGTGCGGGTGCTGAGTCGGGCTAGGTGGTTAGGTGCTGGCTTGCTGGGTTGGGTCGGGTTGGGTGCTAGTTAGGTTGGGTTGGGTGTTGGTCTGTTAGGTTGGGTCGGGATGGGTGTTAGTTGGGTTTGGTTAGATGGTGGCTTGCTAAGTTGGGTCGGGTTGGGGATGTTGAGTGTTGAGTCGATTAGGGACTAACCGCTGGGTTGGGTCGGGTGGAGTTGATCGAATTATATTTGCATTTTTCTAGAGTTGAAAGTTGAAATTGATGAATTGTAAATTTATAATTGTGATTCTGTGAATTTGTGAATGGATATTATAAATTAAATTTTCAGAATCAATACTAATTCATACTTTAAACAATTCTATGAATTATAAATAGTTTTCAGCCATGTGTCAATATACTTCAATGCAAGTCTTGACCTATATCTATGCATGATCTAAAGTGTGTGTGTGTGTGTGTGTGTGTGTGTATTGTCTTCTAATTTAAGAGATAAACATGCATTGTTTAGATTATTCTAATAAATTCACTCTCTTCCATTGGTTTGTTTCACAAGTGGAGACAATTCAATAAATTACTTTCCATGTGTTGGTCTTAAATTTGGCCATGCGGGATGCATGTGAGGTTTACAGGTGTGCCATAACCCATTAGGTCTGATTCAAACTATGAGCAACTACCCCTAACGTCAAAATAGAGTGGTGCTTGATCGTGGTTTGACCTTCCATCTATTCAGTCAATTGTCAAGCACGATATCAAGGAATTTATAGAGGTTGGGAATCTTCCTCCAATGAGCTCTTTTTTTACTAGGAAATCAAGGGCTTTCGAAAGTGCAACAATTGTGTACTTGAACTGAGAAAGATATAAGATGAATACATAAATAAACGATACTTACCACCACAATGGGATCACCGATCTAACTAAGAGTTGCAGGGTACTTCGTGGAGCAGCGTGCTGATGAGCGAGGTAAGAGTAACGCTGAAAATTAAACTACAGTCGGCCCAACATATGTGTAATACCCCAAATATTTTTGTGCTTGTGTACATACACATATGCTTAAACACATGCACATCCCGTATATGAACTCGTGATTTTTGGTCAATAACACTTGAACTTTCGTGCATCTTCACACTTGAACCTTGTAACAACCTTAGAAACCCAGTATACTCTTGTACATTCATTCATTTAGCAAATCAACCATTGTATTAATTTTTTCGTCACTAGATTTAGCTATCCAACAATCCACACTACTTTGAAATTGTGCGGAATAACATACCACGATTATGCGCTGAAGCTTGGCAGAGCTATATAATGAAAGCTATGTCCTAGAGGGGTGGTGATTAAGATCAAATAAAATTTATGACTTTTAACACATAATAGCTTAAACTAATATACCAATTTAAACTAAGTAAGGCAATTAAATCTAAGGCTTCCAAGATAATAGAGCGTCCAATCACATAGACTACAATAGATATGTCAACAAAGCAACTAGTCTATAAACGATAGTGAATATTTGTGTGGGATGTGCCACTATTCCAATCCTAGCATTCATCTAATCATGCATATATATAATTTAACTAAACAATCGCATAAGTATAATTAGAAATGAACTACATTGACAATCCCAAACACAAGCATGTATAGTGATTTGGTTTCCCTACTTCACTCATGATGGACGCACTCTCCCTGAGTGTACCAGATTTCACTATCGTAGGTTTTAAATCAGGTTTACCTTTAACCTTTACAGCCTCACACAAGGACTTAACATACACTCCTGTCGGAGGCTCTCGTAAGAGACTTTAGTTGGTTTTCTATTAGTTAACCAACAACATCGATCCTACTCCAAGGACGTACGTTTACTCTCACCACAGGTTCCCACGGAAACTAACATGTACACACTTATGTCCAGTGAATTCGGCCCTACACAAGAGCCTAGGTCTACACAATATTCTATCGAGTTTGGGCCACAAACTCTTACCCTCAATCCTACACAAGGAAAGATGTTAGTGCACTGATTTATTGTTCACAACCCCAAGTGTAGGTTAGATGTGACATGCGAAATCATGACTCAATCAATGTTTAAAACATCTAATCATGGATTAATAATTCGAACTTAACTGTAAAATCTAATAGATAACTAAATCCAAGAGTCATAAATCACCAACATTAAGTATCTTATACTTCTAAATCAAGGATGACCTTCAAAATCACTCGCTTCACAAAATTTCACAAATTTTGCTCAAGACTGAGAAAACACTGATTAGAACCTAATCTCCCATCTCCAACCTAAAATCTACATTATCCTCAATGTAAAAGATATAAGCATGTAATGCGCATGAGACAACGAAAGTAAAGGAGAAGTGATGGAAAGGTAGTACCTAAGGAAGGAATCAATAGGCTTTTCCAAAAGGATCTCAGGGTGAAAAGTGGGTTAGCACAAGAGTTAAACCAACAAAAAGTAAACTATCCTAGAAGAAGTGGAAAGCAAACTATCCTAAACAGCATAAATCTGACATCATAAAACTAAATTCTATAAAAGCAGCAAACTAATCTTAAAATAGGAAAGCAAGGGGGAAAATCTACTCAGTCATGCCGCAAGGTTCCTCCTCTGGCCAATATCTTGAAAATTTTCTCAGTAGGTTTCTCAACAAGATCATCCAAAAGCCCTTTTTGCAATAGGCTTGGATGCCCTGGAGCATGAATTTTCAGATAAATTTATAGACCTCATCAAAAATTTATCGTTGAATCGCTTGAGGTATCCAAAGTATATATGATTCACCTGTGACAGAAAAAGTTTCAATGTTAGTACTCAGTGGTGAATCAGAGACTACAAGTAAATAGAATTCAGAAAAATTCTTAACAGATGATGTAGTCTCAACACATTCCGAAGTTTCAGACTCCGGTTCAATTTCCAGTTCCTCCCTTAATGGTAAACATTCAGGATCTGTGGAGAGGGATGTTTCAAAATAAAGGTTCTCTTGGTCAATGACAACTACCGAGGTATGGTCTTGCAAGGCATCCACAATTTCTCATATTATCGGGTCATTTGAATTTGCAAAATGCGCTAAGCAATCGTCCAACGAGTTGAAGATTTTAGGTGAGAGTGACTCATTTTCCACATTGAAGTGAGTGATGATTTGCTCAAGGACTCCATCAACTTTGAAAATAAATGGAAGTATGCTCTCGTGCTCCTGCCCTGTACAAACAGATTAAGGGTCAGTAGACAAAGCATTGATGTGAAGACTCTGTTCATTGATGGTACTCAGAAGAGGCATTAAATTGTCAAGAATTAACAACTCAGATAGTGGTCTAAATTGGGTGGCTTCAAATTCTAGAGTCCTATCGAGCAACCCGTCCATCTCCCTAACCATCTTATAATTCAAATTAGGGGAGTGGTTTAAACATGTCTCACAAGAGTTAGAACGGTCGGTTGAACGGAGTTCATCCTCCACATTTAAATCGGTCATGTCAGATAGGTGGAATCGATCGCTATGGTCATCAACTTCCTAAACCTCTTGGTCATTGATATGGGCCAAGCTTGAGATTGAATCCAGGGGGATTTGAGCTATACATTCATGATTGTCAACCCAATACTCATCATCTTTCGATTCAGTGCAGTACACATGTGTAATGGGATTTCTTTCCTCACATTTTATTCCTAGATTGGGTTGAGGTTCAAATAAACTAACTTCTTCCTCATCATTGAAACCAAGTGTGTCATGTGAGTAAAGTGTATCAGTATCATTATATTTGAAAGACACCCACATTTCTTGATCATTCCTTTAGACCGTCATCGAGATCGACTCTTCGAAAAATTGAACCATATGCTCATTAACATAATCCAACTCATCATTCCAAATTCCAGAGTTCTCCTCAAATGAGTTAGGATAACTCTCCTCACATTGTGTTTCTGGATTGAGTTGTGGCTGAGACGAACGAGCCTCTTCTTCCTCCATAGGGTGCGACTAAATTCTTTGAATTAAGGATTTGAGCAATTCATATGATTGTGTGACATATTAATTAAATTGCTCTTGTGCATTCATGAGTTTCTGAAGTGAATCCTCTTAGATCGTTTCTGGTTGAATTTCAAAGGTAGGGGATCCAAGTAAATAATTACTATAATCTCTTGTTGGTTCATCTCTCCAATGTTGATGTTTCCACTGATCATAGTCATACGGGTCATAGGTGGGGAAGTTGGATGTTTGTTGGTACGCATTATCACTCATAATATAATCACACATTGTTTTCTTCGTGTCTGATGGGAGATAATAATTCTCACCCCAATTGTAAGACCCATATCCTACACCGTACTGTTCTGTAGGCTTCCGCGGTCTTCCCGGTCAAATTTCGACAACCTTCGACTTGTATCCGACGTTTGCGCGCGATAGTAAGCCGAGTCCTGCATATCAGAGTTAGATCGACTCAAAATTTGTATCCTAGCAACCGCGTCGTCGCCGCAGTTCCAACGCCGGGACTCGTGCACTGATCCGATACCCAGGCCAGGAGATGTGGGCCCACGTTCAGTTCGAGGAAAATGCCCCGTATTTACAATTCCGAGAGAATCTCTATGACCTATCTAATCAATCAAGTACACACCATACCACAAGTACAAGTAACCCGTCCTTTTTCCCATTTCCAAAGTCAACTCTCTCTCTCTCTCTCTCCACCCATCCCTTCCTTACACCTATCACCCATCCCATCCCTTTTCACCCATCACTTCTTTCTCCCTCTCATTTCTCTTTCCCTCTCATTTCTCTCTTCACTCCCCAAGCAACAAAATATCACATGCCCAAGCTCTCCCAAATCTCCATGAGAGAGTTTTGTGTACGACCCACTTCTTAACCCTCTCATCTCCCATCTCAACCCTTCATTCTTCATCATCTTCCGTTGAAATCGAAGCCAAGGAGTTTGGGGTTCCATCGGACCAAGCAAGAGGCCAATAGGTGGGTGATTCACCGTTGATTTCCTATTAGAAGGCCCACTTGTGATGGGACCCATTTTTTTATGTATGTATTGTAATCATGGAGGGCCCATAATGGCGGGGTCCCTCCATCACCATCCGATCTCTTTTTTTCTCTTTCTCTCTCTCTTTTCCTTTTTGAATGGTAATGATGATGATAAGGGGTGTGGCCCACCATGATGTTTATATCCATGCCATCTACCAATGGACCCCATCCATGTGGGACACACCATGATGCTTGTATGTCATCCCAACCGTCCATCTAGGACGTGGTCCACCCCACATGTGTGGGTGGGGCCCTCCTTGATGTGTTTACTCACCCAGATCTATAGCTCTAGTGGCAGACTGAGTGAAAGATACCTCATTTCAACAGCGAGGTGTGAACAGACTGTGGGAGTGGCTAACAGTGAGGTGCGTGCTGACAGTGAGGTGTGAACGGACAATGGGGTCCGTGGGACCCACCCACGTCGGCCACCCATTTAGATGGGCCACACCGTGATGCGTGTGGGGTCTCCACCGTCCCTGGACGGTGGGACCCACCCCACGTGTGGGGCTTCCCTTGATGTACATGTATGTCAAGGTCGTCCAGGGCCTAGACGCTATGATATATTAAATATAATATTAATATATTATATTATATTAATATAATATATAATATGAAATATATTATATTATATTATAATACTATATATATACACTTTATATTCAATGTTGTGGTGGGCCCTACGTGGGACCCACCTCTGCCTCTTTAAAGTAGCAAAGTTGCATGTATGACAACTATATAGCTGCCCTATTGTTGCTGTACTCACGGCAGCAAGTGGACCCCACCGCCAGTTGCTGTACACACGGCAGCAAATTTCATGGGTCCCGCCTGTTCCATCCATGCCGTCTATCTATGGGACCCACCATGATGCATGCGTTGTATCCAACTGTCCAACCATATGAGATATCATTTTGTGGCATGAGTAAAAGAATGGGTCAGATCTAAAGTTCAAGCAGACCCCCACCATCAAAAATTAATGGGGACAGTGACATCCACCGTTCAAACTTCTTAGGGCCATGGTAGTTTCCAATTAAGCTGATATTTGTTTTCACTTCATTTATCTCTATGTTAACTTATGAATAGGTCGGATCTCAAATATACATAAGGGTGGCCCGATTTAATATACATGAGGCCTATCGGTATGGCCTATTTGATATACCTGTAACACATTAGTGCGGCCCAAATAATGCGGCCCATGTGATGTGGCCCACTTGACATGTGAGGCCCAGTGATGAGGCCCATGGGCAAGGCCCATTGTGATGTATTCGAGGCCCATTGTGGTATATTCGAGGCCCAGGGGCGTGGCCCATTGTAATTCATTTGAGGCCCTTGTACAACGCCCAACGTAATATATGGGAGGCCCATAATGGGGCCCAACATGATGTATGTGTGGCCGATACGTTGTGTATGAATCCCTTATATATGTGGGCCACTCCTTGGGAGCAATGTTGGTTAGATGTCCACATTGATGGGCAACGATGGTTGGATGTCGACATTGTGATCTTCCCTTAGGCCTTGTTAGGCTCATTCTCATCATTCCCTTGGTGAGTTAACCCAAATAAGTGGGCCCCATTCACCGTAGATGGATGACTCCGTGCTATCGAATTTGATATAACTACGGCTGAGTGTTGATCTTTATACTATGGATGATCGTATGGATGATCGGTTGTTCATCCATAGACCCCGCCTTGTTTATATGCTAATTGTCGGTGCTGATTATCGGTGCCAGTTATCGAGGCCGACGCCAATTATTGACTTTGATTATCGGTGTCAATTATCGATGTTGATTATTGAGGCCGATGCTGATTATCGATGTCGATTATGAGTATATGACAACATAGCATCATGATACATGCCCATGCGCATTATCTACATGCTTGTGATGACATGAGTGATTGATCATAACACATGCCATTGGGCATATTGTTATGGGACTCCCTAGTAAAGAGAGATGTCCACATGAGCATGCAGTACATGCATGATTATTGTATGACTGGATTGCGTGATTCATGCATCTCACATTATGTGACATGTATACTGTATGCCCTAACGACATCAGGGCCATAACCTCCACAGGCATATCGTGGTTGGCAGGATTGGATATCAAAAATCTTATTCTACATGGGGTGCTATAGATATCCTTGGGTGAAAGTCCCTAAACTCTTATAGTACCAGGAGGTTGCTCCAACATTTAGACCGAGTGGGTGTATGAGCACCGCACTTTCTACTGTGTTGTGGTCGGTTGGAAGGGGGTGCGGCCTTACCTGCCCGAGTAAAGGGGGTGAAGTTAGGCTTAGTTTGACCAGCTCGAGGAATGGGTCTGCTATCGATGAGTCAGGTACGATATTAGCAGACGGATAGTGAGGTCTCTTCCACTCACCTTGTTACGCACGATGAGGCGGCAATCTGGTTTGGAGTGTACTAGACCCCGGTGTATTCCAGAGTTGAGTTGTATTGATATGTGGACTTAGATGAGGATTGATGTGCTTAGTTTGTATCTCGAATCGCATGGCCTTGGTATGGCCAACATCATTTATGTCTTGCATCGTGTGGCCTTGTTATGACCAATAGTATTCATGGATTCATCATCATATTCCGCATTACTCTGATATTGCATAATTATATTATTACATTGCGCACACACTTTCACCATGCTCTAAGCTTTGTATAAGCTTATGCACGATCGTTGTATGCTGGTAACGTTATATCACAGCAGCGCCGAGGATAGAGTGCGTGGCAAATTATCTTGGAGCTTTTGTCTATCATCATTGTATTTCCTTTTATGCACTTTGTACTTGTAAATTTTGATCATAGTGAAAATTTGATGGAGTTTTTGGTTATTGTTTGTGGGTTATGCCTTTAGTATGCTTATTATGAATCAAACTGATGTTGAAAATCCTCCTCGTAGCATCTCGGGATCGGAATCTGGCAGATAGTCGCTGGGAGCTGAGAATGGGGTTCTACAGAGGCTGTCGATGCCGGATTCGGCGATCAGGAATTTTGTGAGCCCGGTTTTCGAGTTTGGGGCGTGACACCAATAATCACGTACCGTTCTCTTAATTGGTAGGGTGTAATCATTTTCTTCCATATGATCGCGTATAGACTTCTTAATCAGTGGAGCATTATATTCCGGTTAGTTCTCGATGACGGTTTCAGAAAAATTTTGAGACATAGGTTGTTTCCTATCATAATCATCATACATCCATTCCCAATATCTCTTAGTCATCTCAGCATATTGGCATTCCCACTCTTACATGGTGAAATCCTAACTCTGAATCTAATCCTAAAACAGAATAAAAGAAAAATCTTACAGCAATATAGAAAACAGGTAGTTAGAAGAAAGTTACCAAATTGGAGGAGATCTACGTTAGAATCCTGTAGAACAAAACAAAACGAATCAGTTTCTAAAACAAAATTCTAAAATTAGAAAGTTTCTAAAAATAAAAATAGAAAGTTAGGTTAGTTTCTAAAATAAAACAGAAAAACCTAATCCTAAAATTAAAAAATATAAAAGCCTAATCTTAAACTAATCCTAAAACTAGTTAATCTCAGAAAAATGCAACCGTTAATCCCCGGCAACGGCGTGAAAAACTTGTTCACAACCCCAAGTGTAGGGTCGCGATGTAGTAATAATCTTGGTAAGACCGAGGTTGAATCCACAGGGACTGAACCTTGTACGTATTCTTAAAGAAACTAGAACTAGAAGAAGATGTAATCTAAATCAAGAGAATTTAAGAAAATAATCGTAAACTATTTAACTAAAACTTGTAAAATTGAAAGGTGGGAAACTAGGGTTTCCAAGGATCCACTTGTAGAGATCACGGAGATCTAGGCTTAATTCACGAACACAACTAGAATTAGAGTCCTATCTTCACCCAATTGGAAGATAATTCATTAAAATCAAATCTGAACTTCTTTGATCTTAGTTCTCAGTGGATGAGAGGTATGAGAACTGGCATTTACTCCATCACAAAAGCATGCCCATGAGACAAAGCAAACAACAGAATTTACCAATCCACAACCAATCTGAGAGAATTGTGAACATTAGGAACGATTCCATCATCCAACCATGTCCAAGGGACGATGGTGAATAACAGGGTTCCTAAGTTTATAATCTCGATAATGAAAAGAACATACTCAAAGTTATCGCAGATCTATTATAATTTAAGTCACAATAAACCATTAAAGACTAAAAGTATTTCTTATAATCAAACTAGAATCAAAGATAGTTCAACTTAAACATGAATCAAAGCCATAGAAAAGATCCCATCACGCTACAAGCTTCACCTCTTAGCCCTAGCTAAGAGGTTTAGCCAATCATACACATGATTAACCAAAATCTTTTAAAAACATCAAAGGAAGAAAAACTAAAGAGGAAGGAGAAGAAAAACTCATTGTTGGCCCGCTCCACATGTCCGCACGTGCTTCTCTCTCTCTCTCTCTTGTTCGTTCCCCACGTCCATGGCTGCCTCACGTCCCCTTTGTCTCCTCTCTTTATAGGCATGGTGTAGGTCAGTCGGCTGGAGTCGGTTGGAGCTTACACAGCTCCCTCCTTGCACAGTAAAATCCCGAATGCACACAGATTGCGTGACGTCGGGCCTTGCGTTGGCTGGTGGGGCCCACTATCAACGCAGGTGGAGAAATCCACTCTGTCCATTAGACTCCTCTTGGAATCTTGGCCTAAGAAACCATGTTTTTTATCCGAGTTTAGTGCGACCCAAGGAATTAAACCTACATCAACTGTTTTGAATGCTGCAGAACAGCCTTCTTGTGACTACTGTAGTGGGTATGTGCATGTGCATGGTTTCACAAGATCAACATGGGTTTGACCAGTTCTCGTCCCCCTGCAAGATAGACGGCTTGGATCATCCACGTGGGCCACTATAGTGGCCCACAGCCATTCTCAAGAGGACGTTGTCTGTCCATTCGCGGTGAGGTAAAACGAAAAGAATTCTGTTTGCAAAATAGAAGTTGGGTTAGAGTGCGCTGACCGACTTTCTATTTTGGTGTGGCACAGGAGCTCATGCATGGTGCGCACGTGCTTCCCAGATGGGACCCATTGAGATGTATTTGGAAAATCCATGTTGTACATTCATCTTTCCACACAGTGTAAGGAGTTGAGTCCAAAATTGAGGCATATCCAGAGATCAGGTGGGCCCCAAATCAGTGATTTATGGCTGATCTTTCAGTTGGACCACTTCCATAAAGACCCAAGAGCTGCAATTTTACATGTACGGTTACTTTATGATACTAAGGCTGGATAAAGAAGTTTCGTGCCAAACGGATGGTGGAAACCCTGTGATCCTGCATTCAGAATGATTTTCAGGCTTCTTTATATTTAATCACTTGGTTTCCTCGGATCTTTGGTATGTGAATTCTTCAATCTCGGTCTCCTAAGATCCATCCCTTGCCCTGGTTATTTTTTAGCATCAAATCTATGCTTTTAGTACTCTTTTCAGTCCAAGCTCTTAAATTCACCTTGCAACACAAACATGATTAAAATAGAACATTAACCATTATCATGTTCATAAAACTAAGTAATAACTGGGGTCTAATATGCAATATTTGACCCTCAACATTTATGCATTTTGTTTATCAATCATGTGAGTCCATGTGTCAAGTAGTTGGTTGATCCTTTGGAAGTTGAAGACCGAAGACACAAGAGGACATGAACATTAAGGAGCAAAGAACAGGTAAATAAGGTGTCACCCTAAACCTTGACCCAAAACAATCCCATGAAGCTCTAGATAATGTTTAGGTTTATAGGTAAACCTTTTTTTTATCATCCATTAGCCTTAAAAGCTTAATTAGAACATGATAAGTATGGTTATAAAAGGCGCAAAGCTATTGTAAAATCGTATGAACAAAACAACAGACTTTCAAATGGTGTTCGATCTCATCGAGCAGCTCTCGAGGAGTCTTTGATGGCATCAAAGATCCCCTCGATGGAATCAAGTAGGTAACTCAAATCTGTCCAATAGGATAATTTTTTATCTAAGCTACTTGATGGCATCAAGGACCCGTTGAAGCGTCCCCTCGATGTCATTAAAGTCCACTCGATGACAGTGGATAACAATGTCAAAATTGTCCAGCAATAGTTCAACTAGAAATTCTATTTTCTCAATGCCATCGACGGACCTATTATGTGCCTTTTTTTTACCATTGGGCTTGAACTCTTTATAAAGGGTATTCAGTTCTTGGACATTTTGATGTGTTTTTGGTGCAATAAAAGCTTAGGTGATTCCATAATCATATCCCTCATTCCAAGCTCTTACTCTATGTGATATTGTTCACAACCCCAAGTGCAGGGTCACGATGTAGTAATAACTTGGTGAGACCGAGGTCGAATCCACAGGGGATGGGGAACACATTCTAGAACTAATCTAAATCTAACTTGTTTAGTCTGGGTTTTTAATCCAGCAATTTAGAAAAAGGTTTTAAAATAACAAAGACAAACGACTAAGGATCCAGGAATTCACCTATAGCAATATCAACGTTAATCTACTTGATTTAATGATAACTCAATTGGAATTGAAATCCTATTCTATCAAATTAGATGGTGGAGTAGTTAAAACAGAATCTAAACTTTTCATTAATTTGCTTCCCAAATATCCATCTAATTGCAATGATGGTAGGGGAATTCAATCATCCTACCATGCCCAAGAGACGATGGTGAACAACAACTTTTACACATCACATAATTCTAAAGTTAATAAGATCATATCAAAAACCTTCATAGTATATACTACAATTTTAGTCACAATAAATCATAAAAAACTAGAAATATATCTTAACTCAAACCAAAGCTTAATGGAAGTTCAACATATACTTAAATAAAGGCAAACTAAACATCAAAATAAACTATAGGTTTCATCCCTTAACCTTAGCTAAGAGATTAGCATGAAAAGACTAACATCCTAGAAGAAAAATAAAAGAAAAACTAGAAAGATCTACTAGAACCATGAAGAAATCGAAGCGGAAGAACGTTGTCAGTGTTCCACCTAGGCCTTCTCTCCCTTTTCGAACCGTAGAAGATAATGTGAAGCATCATAGGGACTCCTATTTATAGTTGTGGATGTCATCAAAGGGACTTCGATGAAAGCTTCAATGACATCGAAGGGACTTCAATGGAAGCTTCGATGCCATCGAAACTTGTCTAGAACTGGCTAGCGAGGTTGGCTTGAAAATCCTTAAATTCTCGATTGAATCGAACTAGCTTCAATTGCATCTTTGATGCCATCGAAGGTACTTCGATGGAAGCTTCGATAAAAGTCAATTCTAGCACTTTTTCAAAACTATGTTTTTCTAGCCTCGGAGTTTCAGAATATCTTTTTTCAGGACAATTTTCAGAATTCCTTTTCTTCACTTCAAATCTTTGATTCTCTTCATTCCTCACTTGGTTTCTTTGGATCTTTGGCATGTGAGTTATTCATTAATGACTTCCAAATCTCCAATTCTTCGTTATCTTCTTTTGAGCTCTAAAACCTTTATTTTAAGCGCATATTCATCATAAGCTCCCGAATCACCTCACATGACAAAAACGTATATAATTAAATCAAATTATCAATTAAATGCCAGGAAAACTAATGCAATTAAAGGGTTAAATATGCAATATTTGAGTCTCAATAGATACAAGTTATCTTCCTTTTGATTTATTACTTGAAAGAGGATTCCATCGTCATTGATAAAGATGAACTTATTCTTCACATTGTTCTAAAGTTTAGACTTGAACCAATACTTAAATCCTTGTCCAAACCCTTTAGAACACTCACATAGGTAAGTCTCTTAAGATTACATTCACCCAACCTCCCATCACCTTAGTCATCTCTAAGGAGCATCACATGCAAAGTGGTTAATCTTGGAGTTAAAGCATTGACAACGTATCGACATCATAATCAAAGGAGCAATTGAGGAGTAGATTCAAGCATGGGAAAGCTTTGAAGAAGTGACTCAAGAACGACGCATCAACGTTGCTCAATTCGACAAGCGTCATTGAGTGAGTCCATATTATCTTTCCTTGTGTGAGATTGAGGGTAAAAGTTTGTCACCCAAACTTGATAGGTTTTTGTATAAGACTTAAGCTCTTGCGTAGGGCCAAATTTACCAGATATGGGTGCGTACATGTTAGTATCTATGAGAACCTCCGATGAAAATAAACGTAAGTCCTTGAACTAGGACCAAGGTTGTTGGTTAGCCGATAGAAAACCAAGTCAAATCTCTTGTGAGAGCCTCCGATCGGAGTGTACATAAGTAGGTTCTTATGTAAGATCGAGGTTCGTGGTAAGCTTATAGAAAACCATGTAGAGTCTCTTGCGGGAGTTGGTACTTGTATAAAATTGTAAAGTTAGAGGCGAACCTGATTTAAAACCTCCAATAATAAAATATAGTATACTCATAGGTTGAGTGCGTCCGCTGAGAGTGGAGTAGGAAAACCGAACCACTATACATGCTTGTGTTTGGGATTGTATTTGAGCACTTGTTTAATTATGCTTTTGTGATGAATGATTAATTATATGTATGTATGATTAGATGAATGTTAGGAGTTAATAGTAGCACATCCCATACATGCATGTACACTATCATGTTTATAAATTAGTTGCTTAATTGCCACATTCTTTATAGTCTATATGATTAGACCCTCTAATGGCTTGAAAGCCTTAAAGTTAATTACCTTATTTAGTTTAATTTACATATTAATTTAACTAGACAATTATATTTTAAAAGGCGTAATTTTTATTTAGTCCTAATTATGCCACCTCTAGGACATAATCATCATTCCTTAGCTCAACTAAGCTTCCGCGCATAGCCCGTGGGCCCACTACGCTTAATTTTAAAAAAGAGTATGGACTCACTAATTGACACTTGTTGAATTAAGCTCCTTTGACACGCCTTCTTGGTTGCTTGATTGATTCACTCTTGTACTTCAAGCAACTCATATTTTACTCTCTCAATCATTAATGTCGATGCTTTGTCAAACTTCAGCTCCAAGATCAAACACCTTACATACTGTAAGGCCTATATCTTAGTCCATACCATTCCATAGACTCTCACGATCCTCCCCGTCGAATTCTAGCAACCCGCGACCTGTAATCGGTGTTTGCGCGACCCTAAGTTGCATCCATATATCTGAGTCAGCTTAACCCAAGACTTGTACCCTAGCAACCGTGTCGTCGTCACGGTTCCAACGCCGTGTCTCGCCCACCGATGTGATACCCCTGCCAAGAGTTGTGGGCCCGCATTTATTTCGAGAAAATGCCGCGCATTACAATCCCGAGAAGAGAATCTCTACAATCTATCAAATCAATCACATCAATCAATCAAGTACAACACTCATATCTCTCTCACCCAAAAGTCAACACAACCATACCTCTCAAGTACACCCATCACACCCATCCCTCTCTCCTTACATCCCCTCTCTCTCTCATTCTCCACCCATTCTCTCAAGCACCAAGAGAGAGAGAGAGAGAGAGAGAGAGAGCCAACGTCTAAGCTTCCCATTGAGAAGCTATAGTGTGGCCCACTCCTTACCACCCTATCACCCATCTCCACCCTTCAATCTTCATCTTCCACCATCAAAGGGAAAGCCTATGAGCTAAGGAGTTCATGGAGCCTAGAAGAAGCAGAATCGGTGGGTGTTTTAGCGCTAGATTTTGATTTTGATTTAGGGTCCACACGATTTTTGGGACCTATTTTGATGTATGTACTTGTATGGCCCACCTAGGGAGGGCTCATACTAGCAGAGCCCCTCCCCTCCCTCGCCATTTCTCTCTCCTTCTCTCTCTCTCCTTTTCGTATGATGGCCCACCATGATGAATGTATTTTATCCACACCGCTGTCCACCACATGGGACCCACCCTGTTGTAGTGGTGCGTCCAGCACCGTCCACCTGGTGCATGTGTTCTATCCATGTCATCCCTCCTTGGACATTGGATGAAGGAAAAACACGAATATCTACTTGACCCAAATCTTTGGTGGGCCACACCATGTGGCACCACCCTGATGTATGTGTTTGCCACACCGTCTAGAGTCCAGACTCTAGACGGTGGGGCCTATCTTGATGTATGTATATATTCACATCCAGGCCGTCCAAGGCCTGGACGCTGGACCAAAACAAAAAATATATATATAAGATAATAATATAATATAATATAATAATAAATATTATGGTGGGCCCCACGTGGGACCCACCTGCTGAGGAATGGGATTGACCGGTGTACCTACAACAGCTATACAGCTGCCGTATTGACGTCAGCAAAATCTGTGGGCCCATCATGAAATGAGTGTTAGATCCACACCATCCAGTTGCAAGGACGGTGGGACCCACCTTGAGGTTGTGTTGTTCTGCACCGTCCAGCCCCTGGATAGTGGGAGTTGATCGGCTAGTGTACCTCACAATAGCTATATAACTGTTATATTGACGTTGACACCAGCAAGCTGTGGGGCCTGCCTTGATGGGACATGTGGACCCCACCATGATGTGTGTTTTGTATCTCCACCGTCTAGCAATTTGGATGGTGGAACACCATGGGTCCCACCGATGTAAGTGTTTTATCTACTCGATCCATCCATGGGGCCTACCCTGGTGGCACGTGGCTCCACACATGGGACCCACATAATGTATGTGTTTCATTCACACCGTCCAGTCCCTGGACATGGACAGTGGTCCCACTGATGATGTATTGTATTCCACACCATCCGTCTATGTGGGACCCGCCTTGATGTATGAGTCTTATCCACACCGTCCATAGGCTGGGATGGGTGGGGCCCACCTTCAAGTATATATTCTATATCCGCACCGTCCATTTGCTGGGGAGTGGGCCTTTTGATGCATGTATTCTATAACCATCCGTCCATTTGTTGCTAGACGTGGACCCTACCTTGAAGTATATTTCATCGTTCATGGGACGTAGGGTCCACCATGATGTGTATGTATTCAGGCCCACCTTGAGATATGTGGTTTACAGTCATGCCACCCATCTGATTTCTGGATGGGTGGGGCCCATCTTGTGATGTGTTGTATATTCACACTGTCTATTCACGTGGCCCCCACGTGAGGTACATGTTTGATACAACTACCCAATGTGATGTATAATGAGGCCCATGTGATGCGGCCCATTGTGATTTATTTGAGGCCCATAAGTGAGGCCCATTGTGATGTATATGAGGCCCATGTGATGCCGCCCATGGTGATGTATATAAGGTCCATTATGATGTATGAGAGGCTCATGTGATACGGCCCATTGTGATGTATATTAGGCCCATGAGATGAGGCCCATTATGATGTATATCAGGCCCATGTGATGCCCATTATGTTGTATGTGAGGCCCAGATGGTGAGGGCCAAGGTGATGTATATTAGGCCCTTATGTGAGGCCATGGGCCCACTATATGTTTGGTTCTATGTGGGCCACTCCATGGGAGTAATGTTGGTTAAATGTCCACATTGATGGGCAATGATGGTTAAATACCCACATTGTAACCTTCCCTTATACCCTTTGTTAGGCCAATTATCAATACCGATTATGAGTACGTGATAGTATAACATCATGACACATGCCCATACGCATCATTTATATGTTTGATATGAGGAGTGATTGATCATAGCACATGCCACTGGGCGGATTATTATGGGACTCCCTGAGAGACGGAGTTACCCCACATGAGCACGCTGAATGCGCACGTTTGATACATGATTAGATAGTATGACTCATGCATCTCGCATTATGTGATATGACTACTGTATGCCCTAGCGACATCAGGGTTGTGGCCTCCACAGGTATGTCATGGATGGCTATATGGGATACTGAAAATGTTTAGTTCGAGCATCTAGGCACATTGGATGTCCATGGGTGAAAGTCTTTAAACCTTCGTGATCAGAAGATGCTCCAACGTCTAGACCGAGTGGATATACATGAGCACCTGAGTGCCGAATGCCAGTAGGCCGCATCTCCCACTGTGTCGAGGTCGGTTTGAAGGGGGTGTGGCCTTATCGGCCTAAGTGAGGGGGTTATAAGCTGGGCTGAGTTTGACTAACTCCCAAATGGGTCTGCTATCGACGAGCCAGGTAAGCATTAGTATACTGCTGACAAACGGGTAGTGAGGTCTTTTTCACTTACATGGCTATTCGGCTAGGGAGGCGGCAGCCAGTGTGGAGTGTACTAGACCCCGGTGATGATCCAAGAGATGCACGGTACTGATATGTGAACTTATTGAGCAGGAGTTGCATACCCAGCATTTTACCATTCATTCACTATCCACTCGGGCTGGTGGTGCACAACTAATTATTATGTGTACCTTCGCAATGGCCAAGATTTTAGTTGGGGCGCACGACCAACCTGAGATCAGGAGTTTACCACATTGAGTCTAACTATTTAAATTAGGTATGAGACTGGTTTGGATTGAAGTCCCTTGTGATGGACCCCATAGTCTGTGATATTACGTACTATCATCCTGACTTCACACTCCAACTTAATCATTTCATCTGCACCGCATTTTGCATTACATTTGGGTATATGACATTTTAGGTTGCTATGTTTCTGCATTTATATGGCCTAAATGAGGTTGATAGTATTCGTGGACTTGTAAGGATTTGCATATTGCATTGCATCCTCAGTATATGATATTTGGCTTACTATGTCTCTGCATTGTATAACTGATCTACATTTTCTTCCTCATTATATGATAATGGCTTATTATGTTTTTGCATCGCATAGCTCGGATAAGGCTGATGGTATTTATGAACTTACCGGCATGTTTCCGCATTGCTATAATATTGCATACTTGACACTTACCTTGCGCACACACTTACACCACCCTCTAATCTTTCTAAAAGCTTATGCACGATAGATGCGTGCAAGTGGTGTTAGGTCGCAGCAGCGTTGAGCTTGGAGCGTGTAGTTGTCTTCTGGAGCTTCGATTTCTGATATATGTATTTCCCTTTTAGCATTGTATTCAAATGTTTATATTAGTGGATATGTGATAATGATGTTACCTTTGTGATTTGGGTAAACTTGTAGTTATGCTTCTTACGAGATAAATGTACGTTGAAAAATCCTCCTTGTAGGATCCCAGGATCGAAATCTGGAGTATGGGCGCCGGGAGTCGAGAATGGGGTACTATGGAGGCTGTCGGCACCGGATTTGGCGATCGAAAATTCTGTGAGCTCAGTTTCTAAATTTGGGGCTTGACACATACAATACTCCATTGAGATGACCAAGACGATGTAAGTTTGGTAGAATCTCTTACAATTAATGAAAAGTTGAACTCGTATAAGATTCTCCTGATGGACACTCTAAAGGTTAATAGACACTAGAATTTGCTAATATAATTATTGTTTAAATACTAGAGAAGGCTTGAGATCATGATATTTTTGTGAATCAACTTGGAATGCTCATTGAAGTTAATAATCACTTAAAAAAGAGCATAGATCTCATTAAGATATAGCGTAAGAGGTTTGGTAGAGCTTAGGATGCGTTAGAGTTTCTAAAATGTCAAAATTGATCATTTGCTCAAAGATCGGAATGCAATATATATAACAAAAAGGATCCAACAGATTTCTAACGGCTAAGCTCAATCGAATGAGCCTAGCCCTCGATTGATCGAGCTAGGCCAAAAATGGTCCAGTGAACTCATTGGACTATTTTGGCCAATCGAACTCGTGCCTTGACAACTAATCCCACTATTTCTCCAATGAGAGTGGGGAGTGCGCGGGTGATGATAGATTCGGTCGACTCAGCAACTAATCCCGAGTAATATTCTTCCCACCATTCGTGAAATGTCATCTGCAGATGGAGATGGCATTCAAATGGAGGGCGTAAGAAAGTGGCACTTACTAATTAGGAAGTTGTGTAGAGAAATAAAAATCGATTAAATCTGCCAATGAACGTTCAAATGGTGGTTGGTTTGAAGTAAGGTGAGTTCAAGGGTACGTAGTGCACCGGGACAATCCAAATTAATAGGCAAGGAGGTTTGGACAATATTGTTCAACTCCTGATTTAACATTAGCACCAAGATCGATGGAACCAACATATGAGAGATATCTGCATATGAGGAAGCTCTCCCATGTTTTTTCTCTTTTTTCTGATGATTCAGTATTGGTTGATTCAGAGTTTTCTGACAAAAGCTAAGGGCCAATATCCTTATTCTGAAATAGGTAGAAGAAATGATACGAAAGATTGAGTGGAGAGAAAAAATAGTTCATGCACTCAGCAATCGAATGAGAGATTCTTTGGTATGAGAAGATATGTTGTCCATAAGAAGAAAGGGACAATCGGAGATGAAAAACATTGGCAAATAAAGGACTTGAAATATTCAAAAAGCCACATTTGTAGAAGCCACATCGGGTTGCCACTGCTGTGAAAACCTTTGGTGGTTGCTTCGTACAAACCGCGGTAAAGGTAACCGAGCACAAATGAGTAAGTGCTAATTGTTGGACACTAGCTAATACCTCGGGCAAATGAAGGTACTCTTTGGTGATTTGAATTGCATTTACATAGAGTAAATATCGGCAAATGCACATCAAAAGAAATATTGCATGCTCTTGGTGGCCGACAATATCTGTATTTTTGTGGATGATCAACATAAAGCTGGAATACGATCTACCCTGCCTCACTAGGTAGACGAGGAAATGTTCATCTTTAATGGCACATTGCTTCGCCAAAGGGAAGAAAAAGAGTAAGGGCACAAACATTCCTAATTGTTGGACCTATAGGGCCATAACCAAAGTGGAAAATGTTTGTCGATTGATTCCAGAAAGTCAAGGCAGCAACCATCAAAGATGAGTAAGCTAGGTAGTCAATGAGGAAAATTTTGATACATTAATCAATTTTCATGTATCGTCATGCTTCTTGGATACACGGCCGTACCATTCTTCCCATATGTTTAGAGGTTTTGGCAAGGCCCTTAGGAATTTGAGAGCAACAGAAGGATGGAGGAGAAGGGTTTCATCAGGGTGTGTTGGGAAGAATTGACTCAATGATTTAAGTTGGTAGTAAGTGGTTTCAAGATCGAAGGTTGGCTCGAGTGCGTGAAAAAATCCTATTGTTAAAAATAAAGAATTCACACAGGATTTCTTCCGTAACATTAAGGGCAAGTTTTTCTAATTCCTTGAACATTTCTTACTAAGATGCGATCGCAGGAAGAGAGGACGAGGAGGCAGTCATGAGTACTTAGAAGGTTTTGAAAAAAAAATGAAGAGATGCAAGCAATGATGGATGAAAAATAGGGAAATATTTGAAACTGCATATATATGGGCTGAAATTGTACGCATTAATGAGGTAATCATGACCCCTTGAGTGATTGCCTAGGTATGACATGTCGTGAGGGTAACAAAGAACAAACCACCATTTGATTGTTATCTCGGTTGCAATTGGTCAATAGGGAGCCAACACGTGCAAAAGGATTGATTGCATTAATTGCATCGAGTAACGAAGCAACATCCCCTTCACATATTTTCAAAGGCGAGGCGACGAGGGGGGCAATGTTGTACCCTATTTACAACCAATTACAAATAGAGCTAATAAGGGAATGATATGTGGCATTACACAAGGTAGAAATTGAATGAGAAGATTTTCTGAGAGATATAGTATGATTTTTACAAAATTATAGCCGACATTGATTTGGTGCTACACACCATCTGAGGACGAGGCGTAATCAACAATGTATTGTAATCAAGATAAGTAAAAGCTTGGAGTGTGATCGAGAGGCAAAATTTTATTGAGAAGGCATAATGGAGTTTGGTAGAGAAAAGAGGAATGTACACCGAAGAATGATCTAAATGGTCTCTTTAACTGCTATAACCGACAAATTAAAGAGAAACATACGAGGAATAGCTGTAACAAAGGTTTATAAATATTAGAGAAAATTAACAGAGGACAATATAGAGGTTTATAAATATCTTAGTTTATCTTAAGATTAGCGATAATCCAGTAATAGTAATTCTTAGTAATAGTTCTTAATTTTAATGGATGTTTACACTTATAGGCTAGAATTGATCCTTATATAATACAAAATAGTTCTTTCAAGGGATACATTCTTGCAGTCGCACCTAGTGACCAATTGTAAGTTTTTTCTTTCCTTTCATTGTATTAGTATATTAAAAAGTCATTTACTATGAAAGGCAAATTGCAACTCACTTTTGGAGGAAGAACCCATCCTCCTATCATTGCATAATTATTACAACCCACTTTTGGAGGAAGAACCCATCCTCCTATCATTGCATAATTATTACAAAATTCCGCAAGTGGCCGGGTAGGCCACCGTTCTACTTAAATTATGATAATATACATTCGTATACAAATAGTCATATTAGATGCATCCGTTTATCTTAAAACCTGTCGTTGAAGTTGATCACTTGGAAGTAAGCCGCTATATCGATTTGGCAACACAAGTTCTTGTAGTCGGAAGCCGTCCATCAGTTTTGGAAGGCCACAGTATAATAGGAACTTAAAAATGAGGCTGATCAAAAACTAATTTGGGCAGGAGGAACAAAAATGTCCATCACTGCAGCTTTCCTGAGCTAGCCATGATGTTTATATGCCATCCAAACAGTTCAAAGCGTTACTACCCTTAGATAAATCGTAGCCACAAATATTATCCTGATACAAAACTTCTGTCGCCCCCACAATGTTTCCAACGGTGGTCGTTCAATCACCTTGTTTCATCTGGTATGGCCCACATGAGCTTTGGGTCTGCCTTATTTTTCGGCTCCCGTCCTATTATGGTCTCGCAAAACTGGTGGACGGAGTGGATTTGTCACGAGTATCTCTGTGGGCCCGTACAGCTTCCGATCGCGTCTTGCAAGAGAAACATGGCTAAAAACATGCTTTGAGGTCATGGGAAGAGTTAATGATCATACTCGCCCACACAGTTGTGCAATTGGTAGACATCCTGGGTACTCCTTTGGTGAGACATGGTGTTGTGGCCCACCATGGATGGATTATACGTAAAGTCTCCCTCCCAGCCTGGAAGATGATTGCCACCCATCTTCGGACAATCGGGATCAACACGCTCCCATTGCCGTTTCTTTTCCTAACCGTCTATTTTCAGATCATAAATAGAAAGATTTAGATTGCCTCATCCAGAATAGTTTGTGGACATCTTCCATCCATCCGTGATTTGAGCGGATCAGCGGTCTACATTACAAAATCACGGGCTCACTTGTTAGAATTGAAGACGCGTGTACCCTATAATTCTTGGGAGCGGATCAGGTGTTACTGGGTAACACCGGAGTGGGTGTTTCCCTGACCGTGTGGCCCACCTTTATTGCACGTATTGCATATCCGCTCGGCACATAAGTTTTTTCAGATATTTTTAGGGCACGATACAAAAAAGGTGAACCAGATCCAAATGTCCATTGGACCTTAACAAAGGAAGCAGTGGTCATTGAAAACTAACCATTTTTTTTTATTGCTACGGCCCAACGTATTGTTTATTTTCCATCCAACCTGTTGTTAAGGTCAAAGAAACATGGATGAAGGGTGAAAACAAATAGAAGCTTGATCGAAAACTTTCTGGCCCACAATAAGTTTTCAATTGTCATTGACACTGTTTCTTGAGGTGTGGCCCATTTGGTATTTGAATCTGCTTTATTTTTGGAATTATATATTAAAATGACCTTATAAAACTTATGTACGGAGTGGATATATAAAAAATACATTAAAGTAGGCCCCATGGTCAGGGAAACACCCACTACAGTGTTACCGGGGTAACACCTGTTAGCCTGCAAAACGCGGCCCCTCGTCACATGCATAACGAACACCAGTTCAAGCTTTTCACTGACGGCCGCATTAGCGTAACTCGCGCTAGGTACTTCGCGCAACGAGTGCCACGTGGGTTAAAATTTCATAATCGATCCCGTCCATCAGGTATGGTGCATCATGAATGTTTTGAAAACCTTAAATCATAAGCATTCAGAATTCAGATAGGCCACAATCAAGGAAAAAGTTTCCATGGGACGCTTACCATTAGTTATATGTGTTCCACCCACAGTTGTTTTTAAATAAAATCTAATCCATTCATCGAAACGCATCTTGTCAGGATGAAAGAATTACTCAAAAATTACAGTATCAAAAGAAAAATTGGGTGGGCTATACACGTGAATTTATATTTTGTTGCATATAGTTTTATGGTGTGGCCCACCTTAGTGCTTAATCATCCTTATTTTTGGAATCAACGCCAAAAAGTAGTTTATGTATGTGATGGATGGAGTGGATTCTATGATAGTTAGTCATTTTCCTGAGGGAAAGTAACCACGATTGGTACGTGCGCGAGGTACGCAACTGCTTTCCTTTCCCGTACGCGTCGTCGCAGGATCAGTCTGAACCACTACTTCCGTACTCCAGCACGCACCGGAACTTAGATATGCGCCCTACACATGGTGCGCATTTTAACACGCCTCCCTCTGCCTCGCTTCTCTCTCTGTAGGAAATCCCGCTATAAATAGTGAACGACCTTTCGTTACCATCGCCTACCAGCTCCTTCCACTTTCCTCGTTTCGCTAGGGTTTTGCCTCTCCTCCTCCAATCTCTCTTCATCAATGGCGAAAGATCCAGTTCGTGTTCTCGTTACAGGAGCCGCCGGTTCGTGAATTCTCTCTCTGTCCTCCTTTTTAAGATCCATTTCAGATCACTTTTCGTAGTATCAAGCAGCCTCTACTGGGCCTTGATCGCTCTTTTCTGTAATGTTTCCTCGAATATATTAACGATCTGATCAGATTACGATTTTATGCGGTTCTTAGGTTTGTTTTGATCTTCTTTTTTTTTTTCTTTGTTTTTGCCGAATCAGACGCGGATTTGATGTCGTTTGGTAGATTCTGGCGTACGGATCGCTTTTGATCGGCGTTCGATCATTTTTCTGGTAGAAGTTAGGGTTTTGATCGAGTACTTAAGTAAATGATGAGAATCTGATGTTTTGATGAGGATCCGAGTGGATCGATTTGCTTTTGACTGTAATACTAGGCTTTGCTAGATCTTTTACTGATTTTGTTATTTAATTGGTGCAAGATTTTAGAAAAATAGGGTTTTATGCAAACTCCAAAAGGGGATGCATGTAGATAAAAAAGAAGAAGAAAGAGATTGTGTGAAAAAACCCAACAATCCTTTAGTGGAATGCTAGAGACCACCAAAAACCCTCTCCACGTCTTCTACCAAATAAAACCAAAGAATGAAACCTGAAAACTATAATTTTATTCGATAATCATAATAATGATCATTTACACTTGCATAGCATAGCCTTATATAGACTTAAACCAAGTTCAGACGTCTTAATAACAGAAAATGACCAAAATGTCCCTAAATCTCTCACTACCTCATGTAAATGTGCTTGTTTGAAAGCTAATTCAATGGGGCTAATAAACAGGACTAATTTCATATCAATGGTTTGGTGCCTCAAAAGTGGCCTCCAAGCAATGAAAATACAAAAGAGAATTTATTAACTAAATCATGACTCTCTCTCACCCTAGAGACTAATTAAATAAATAACTAAATCCTATGAAATTGATGGCCATACAATTCATTCCATGGGCCCCACAGTGCAAATTGATTGCTGACCCTATCCAATTGATCATCAGACCGTTTATTTATTCCAGGTCATCAATCAAGAGAATCTGAATGGGTGGCAGATCTTAGATTGACCAACTTGTGTGACCATTTGGTTGCTCCAGGGTTTGCAAGTAGTAGTTTTGTAGGCATTACTCACAGACTTGGGATTATATGAAAACAGCATGATTTTCATGGATTGTTGAGGGATTGTGGTTTGATTTGGATTCATCTCATGAAGCCCTTAAAAGCTAGAGGAGATATTTAAAGAATCAGGCTGCAAGATTTTTTTTTGAGAGATATCAGGCCAGTGGAGATCGTTAAGGGATTGCACGATTTAAAGAATCTGGCTGCAAGATTTATTTGATCAGAAAAAAATATAAATGTTGAAGTGTCTAAGAATTATCCACTGTGCTATGGATTTATCTTGATTATCTACAATCATATGGTTTTATCTCGTAATGATCTATGTTATATCAATCATAGTAGGCTGTTGTTATTCCTGATAAGTATTTCCGCATTGTGTTCTTCATGAAACTGTGTCAGGAGTTGTGGAATTGAGAAGTCAGGTGCTCATATCCTCCAACTAGGGGTGGCAATGGGTTAGGTTTGGGTGGGCCAGGGTCAACCCAATCTGACCCATTTACTAAATGGGCCAAGAATTCTCGCCCAAACTTGACCCATGACCCATTACCCTCTGACCTGACCTGACCCACATAAAGCTCATCAAGCCTGATCCAGCATATTTAATTGTAAATGGGTTGGGCTCGATTGACCTGATCAATCCTGCTGCGATCCTCCTTTCGCTTAAGAATGGAATGTGAGGCCAAGGCTATGCGCAGCACAATCTACCCCAATCAGCGGACAATACATACTATAAAATTTCGTCTGTACTTTTCTTCTTAGCTTTGTTTCGGGTTTTCGGCCAGGTCAGGTCATATGGCCCAACCTATTAATAGCCTATATGGGCAGGTCAGGTTAGGTAGCGTTTAACCCAAGCGGTCCATTTGCTCAAATGGATCACATTTCTAGCTCAAGCCTGACCCACTTCCTATTTTGCTTGGTCTGAAATCACCTTAAAAGTGGGTCAGGCCAGTTGTTCTGCAGGCCAAACCAACCCAATGCCACCCCTACCTCCAACGACTGAATAATTTCAGCTGGGCATTCAAGTACCATTCATGCTGAAGTTTGAGGATTAAATTCCACATGCAATTGTTTTGTAGGTTGCTTATTTTCGGCTCGACCTCCGGCCTTGTCTTTTAAGAAAACCTGGAGGATTTTGTAGGATAAGACTTGCCTCAGATCCCTCTCCTGTCTGTTCTCAAGACTAGGATTGTTTTTGCAAGATATTTGTCTCTTTCTCCTTGAGGCTAAATGAATCATCTGTCAGAGCAGAACCAGTGATCTGTTCTGTTCTCTACCCATTCTCTCATTGACATGGGGGGAGATGCAGGCGTATTACTCTTAATGAAGCTGAGGGAGAGCTACTTTTTAACTATGGGTGCTTTTGTATGTATGCATGTGCTTGAGGGGGCTCTTCCAGTTTTTAATATTATTGCATTATCAGAGTGCTGTGAAAATTTGGAGCTCTGTAATCTATACGAGACTTTCTCCATTTTCTTGCTGGTCTGAATTGGAACGTCTGAATTGGAACTATGTTCTGGATGAAATAAAATTACGAAGACAATTTGTGGTTTTTACTGGTGGAGCAAATTAATCAAGTCTATTTTATGCAGTTTTTCTCCTGCTGTCAATCCTTTTGTTGAGGAAATAAGTGCCTTGTAAATCCTAGTAGCTACTTAGCAATGGTTATGGAACTTTGAGGGCCTTTAGCTGCATTTGATGTATTGATATAGGCACATAAGTCGGTAGCGTTGCTAATCCATTTCAATTTTATTGAGTATTTTGTGAACTTTCTTTGTCTTCAATGTAGCTATAGGCTATACATTGTGGGCCTTTGCATGGTCCTTTAGGTTATTTCCGTGCCTTAGTTAATCCCTTCAGGTGAACACTTTCTTTCTCTAGTATTTCTTGTCCAACCTACTAACTGCTGAGAATCTTAAGCCAATCTATTTGTTGTTACTTTGAAATGTCGATGAATCAAAGAGAATAGAGAGAGGGAAAAAAATTCACCAAGTACATCTACATATAGTCCAGTCAAATAAATAATCCGGGTCATGATTAAGCTGTGTAAAGGTCTCCTTTGTCTCAGATTCCATCATCATCATCTTCTATTGTCAATAAAAAAGTATGACTGAGTTTGAAGCAAATGCTTACTTCCTATAACGAGTTCTAATGCATGGTTTTCTGTTTTGCAGGACAAATCGGTTATGCTCTTGTCCCTATGATTGCTAGAGGAGTGATGTTGGGACCCGATCAGCCTGTAATTTTGCACATGCTTGATATTCCACCTGCTGCAGAGTCTTTGAATGGGGTAAAAATGGAGTTGGTTGATGCTGCATTTCCTCTTCTTAAAGGTACTCTCTTGTCCTCTTTTACAACATATTATACCTGACTATTTAAGGTTCTTTCTAGTGCTACGTTAAGATCTCTTATTAGATTTGAGTTTAGTGGTAGGAATAAACTTCGTATGATTGCAGGTGTGGTTGCTACAACCGATGTTGTTGAGGCTTGCACGGGCGTCAATGTAGCTGTCATGGTTGGTGGGTTCCCAAGGAAAGAAGGAATGGAAAGAAAAGACGTGATGTCGAAAAATGTCTCAATCTACAAGTCTCAAGCCTCTGCGTTAGAAAAGCATGCAGCTGCAAACTGCAAGGTGATATACACCCACAAAGTCATGTGATCCTGCAGTTTTCACTTCAAGCCAATAGAAGCAGAAAATTTGTTCCCTTGCCTGTTTCCTTGAAATCATGACTTTATCATTTAGCTGCTGCCTGATGGTTCTCCGAAATTTGTACTTTACTGTTTTCTGCAGGTGCTGGTTGTTGCTAACCCAGCTAACACCAATGCATTGATCTTGAAAGAGTTCGCTCCATCCATTCCAGAGAAAAACATTACATGCATGACACGGCTGGATCACAACAGGGCACTTGGCCAGATTTCGGAGAGGCTGAATATCCAAGTCAGTGATGTTAAAAATGTTATCATTTGGGGAAATCATTCTTCGACTCAGTACCCTGATGTCAGCCACGCAACTGTTAAAACACAAGGTGGAGAAAAGCCTGTTAAGGAGCTTGTTTGTGATGATGAATGGTATGTAATTAATTCTGTTTTCTTTTTCTTGAAAATTTCAAATGTTTGATTGCTTTTCAAATATATATACATGCATGCATGGTGTGTGTGTGTGATAATCTTATAGCCTCATGATGGTGAGAGTGTGAACATTGAGGTGTTTCAAACCCAGCTCATGTATTGCACACACGCACTCTCCTGCACATCGTACAGGTTTTTACAAGTAACTGTAATGTTTACATATACTTTTGAAGGTTGAAAGGAGAATTCATTACCACTGTCCAACAACGGGGTGCTGCAATAATCAAAGCACGGAAGCTCTCCAGTGCTTTATCTGCTGCAAGCGGTGCTTGTGATCACATTCGTGATTGGGTGCTTGGGACCCCTGAGGTAACAATTGTTAGTTGTTTGTTTATGGTTACATTAATTTATAACGGAAAATAGATTCTCTCATAACTCTTCCTTTTGTAATTGCAGGGCACTTTTGTTTCCATGGGAGTATACTCTGATGGATCTTACAACGTACCAGCAGGCCTCATCTATTCTTTCCCGGTCACATGCCGCAATGGAGAATGGACTATTGTACAAGGTAAGCTCGTTGGTCTGGAAAACTTAATTGATCTTGAACCAGCTCAGGAAATTTCTTTCATATTGTCTGTTTTTGTAAGAATTGCACAAGTTGAGAAAAGAGAAGTTTAGGTGAGCTAACACTTATTTATATACAAGAAGGAAATGTCTATTAAAACAGTCTTAATGTCCAAACATAGTTCTAAGTCTAAAAAGTAACAATGAGGACAGAAATTCGAAATAGATTGCTGCTGACTGTACCCTCATTCCTTCTCCCAGGACTTCAAATTGATGAATTTTCAAGGAAGAAACTTGATGCAACTGCAGAGGAGCTGACTGAGGAGAAGGCTCTGGCATATTCATGCCTCTCTTAAAGCTCTCTTACATTTGGAGAGGTAAGCTCGCAGCTGATTTCATGTATGCAAGGAATAGCTAAGGTTTTGATAATAAAGCTATTGACTTGTAGTCTCATGGAGAAGCAGCTGTTCTCCATGCTTGGCCTTATCCAGTCTTGTGTTATGATTTGAGTTTTGGAACTTGCACCTAAGGTCACATTTACATAATTAGGAGGTTTTGATATTGACGTGTCTGATCCTGCCCTGATTATTGGCCTCTAATGAATCTAAGTACAACATGCAAGGTATCTTTTTGTGGAAATGCCTGATATTGTATTCTATCAAATTTCTTCTTATCTTTCAATGTTTATTGCAAACGCAGGGAATCTGGTGAGAGATTCATGGTATGATCAGAAAATGCATTTGAATTAGTCGGGAGTGGATCTTTAGGTAAAAAGGATTGGTTGTTCAGGAGATGGGAAACGGGCATGTTCCTTGCTGGTGGAGAGGGAAGAGGGAGGGATATGTCATGCATGCATGTCAATCTACACTGTCCGAAACTCTTGGGCGTCACGGATAGGACAATCCCAACCAATGAGGTGGCCATTAGATCTACAATGGGGCCCATGGTATGGTGGTCTAGATTGATATATGTGTAGGCATTGAATCCAGTGTACTAGTTGCGACCTGTAGTGGTTTGTAAAATGCAGATCAAAGACAACCCAAATATAGAAAGTAATTGTTAAAGATAGTATTTGTCTATTGCCATGTCACTTATCTTCAACATAAACAAAAAGGAAGAAATGAGAGAAAAAATCTCTCTTCAAAATAAGAAAAGGGCAGGTGGAAAAAGAAGGAACGAAAGAGGCATGGACAGCATAAATAATTGGCAGAGGAATCAAATCATCTCAAGCACGCCCCATCCCCCACAGCAGGCTTAGGTGGTTTACTTTGTAAAGAAGTGTGAATATTCTATGAGACCTCTCTCTATATCTGGACTAGTTGCCACCTGTAGCACTTTGGAAAACACGATTCTGATTCCCCTCCCTAGGATTACTTGATGCACGTGGTTTGCGGGTGATTGCTCGCATTTGTAGGAAATATTTTTGCCTCAAAATGAGGTGGGGACACTTTGCCGTCATAAAAAGAAAAAGATAGTATTTATTTATTGCTATCTTCAACATTATAAAAATAAAATAAATAAAATAAAATAAAATAATCTGTCTTCAACGCAAGGGAAGGTGGAAAAAGAAAGAACGGAGTATAGTGTTTGTCTATTGCCATGTCGCTATCTTCAACATAAAAAAGGAAGAAAAGAGGGAAAAAAAAAAACTGTCTTCAACACAAGAAAAGGGAAGATGGAAAAAGAAATAAAGAAAGGCATGGTCACCCACGCTTCATCTAAATAATTGGCAAAGGAATCAAATCCAGCTCAAGCATGCGGATCCCCCACTGCATGCTTGGGTCGTTTACTTTGTAAAGAAAGCGTGAATATTCTACTAAGTCCTCTCTCTCTCTCTCTCTCTCTCTCTCCCCCCCCCGGGTCTTTGTGTGTTTTAGAACTTTTCTGAATCTCTCTTGGAATTGTTTTTGAATCTTTTGATGAATGTCTCCTGATTCACTCACAAGGAATGGGGTTCCACATAGGCCAGACAGCCTGTGAGGCGGCTTTGGCCATCAATTTAAAGTGGTAAGTGAGCCCCGGCGGTTGGAGACCCTTGCTCCATGGAGTTTAAGGTGGCGTTTTGGTGGGTGGTATTTGAAATTTTGAATGACCTGGATATTTAAATTGGTAAGTATTGTGATACTCAGGTACAGCCATTGCTAGCAATTGTAGCTTCTCTGTTTGGCTAACACAATGTAGTAGGGTATTGTGATTCCCAAAAATTATAATTTAAAAATCAGACGCTGTGTTTTCTAACTTTTCAAGGAGGTGTCCAAATTTTATTTTATTTTTTTTAAAAAAAAAACTTTATTTTTAAGTGTCCAAAAAATAAAAGCGTGGACCACCTTTAGACGCAATCAAACTAGTATTTCAACTACAAATTATGAATTGTGCAATAAAGATTATGAGTGGATTGAGTATTGCCTGCCTGCATGTATGAAATTTGTGGAGGTGTGGTGCATAGATTACAAATTATCTGATGCAAGGTTAAGAATCAATGGTGATCAAATCAATGGCTGTGAATTGATTAAGTTGATTTGATTAATACTTTACTAGTTGGATGGTAATTAACTAATGGCGTCTAAGGAAGCCCACGAGTATATATTGTTCATCATTATAGGTTATTGATCTAATGGCCTTCGTCTATATGTGTGCATGGGCCTTGGTGTGTTCACCTGTGACTATCGAGATCATTACACAGGAGCATTCACTGGGCATAATAGCGGGCCCCATTTTGAACCCAATGGCAATCAAAACCATTCAGATGCTACTATTGTTCATCTCCCTATTAATTGTACGGCCGTGACTATCTAATGTTGGTTATTTTCATGTGCCATCCTTGATGGATTCCTCGTATCAATCAGTTCTCTTGTTGTGGGTGGACTCAAATGGCCCCACAGCACGTGTTCTATACTGGCACATGTATGCTCCTGTGTATGTACAGGAGCCCGTGTGGAAGGACTTAACGTGAATTTCCAACGATGTCCTATAGGAGCACGCGCAACAAAAACTCGGGTGGGGCCTATGGTGATGTCCCTCTGATATCCACTACCATCCGGGCCATGGTGATGTCCCTGTGACATCGACTCTTTCCGTCCGTTGCATCAGCGTATGATAGGACATTTAAAATATAGGCTGTCCATGTGACATCTACTCGTTCCATACGTTAGGTCAGCTCATGCTACGAAAAAGAATATATATATATATATATATATATAAAATAAAAAAAGCATCTCATGTTAGGACCTGATTCCAAAAAATCAGCCAGATTTAATAACTCAGTGAGCTATTAGGATGGTATTTATGTTTCAAGTGGGGATTGGGACGCCCACCAATGAAACCTTGTTGGGCTCATAGAAGTTTTAGATCGGGGTGATATTTATGTTTCATATAAACATTACCACCGGCCCATGAATGTTTCAAAGGTGGATGGTTTCATCCCCGTTGATTTTTATTGTTGTGTGGCCCACTCGAGTATTGGATTTACCTCATTTGTAGGCTCATGTCCCAATGTAAAGTGGCGAAGCTGGAGTAGTGTATGTTACACATCCATTCCTACTGAGTAGAGGAGCACAACCAATGGATGGAGTAGATTCCACACAGACATCATGGTGGGACCACACTGTTGTAGAACGATTTGGGTCGCCTTAGGAAGTGTACCGAATTGTGAGAGTGAGAATTGCACCGGCGAGTTACGTGGAATCATTTTTTTATTTTATTTTTTTGAAAAATCGCCAGTACCTGTGTTATGTTATTGCAATGACCAGTAGGCATTTAAATTGCCAGTAATTTTGATGCCGATCATGTCCCAAATGTCAGAATTACAAGAGCAGTGGCAATTCTAAGTACCCCAGTCCAAACGATCCCGTATAGTGATTGGACCATGGCTCATGAATACTCCACATATTGAAAGATTTTAAGCATCAATCTTTAGTGAGAAAACCTTACATACACTGGCAGTATGTGATTGTTGATATGCGGGCACTAAGAAATTAGGTAGAAATTGCATACGTGTCGCACCAGTAGTTCAAACTAAACTCTTGGAAGCATGAGTTACCATGGATTGGGATGAAAAGTATCCAATGGTTCTGTTTCAACAGAGGACTCTCCATAAATCAGAGATTGGGATTTGTTCAACTAATCAGATTTTGAGACCATGACTTAGCTCTGATCGGGATTTGAAACTATAACTTAGCGACAGTGGGTTCCACAATTTAGTTGGTCTTTTTTTTTTCCTATACCATTTATCAAGGGTGTTTTGTTTCCAATTGAACGTGATCGTTGCCTTATTATGTTTTGCCTCAACTTTGTTTTTGCTGGACAGGATGGTAGGATCTTTGGTTCTGAAAGGTTGTTGGGCCAGATCCATCCAATTCAATGTTTAAACTCGAATATGAAATCAATCGGCCCGTGGCTTTGTCCACTTGATATTCAAAACCTTCTTCACTTCTCTTCTCCTAGATAGGCTTGTTGATGTAGGAGGAGATATCTGTTATCGTGTGTCTTAAATTTGTTTGTATCTAGGCGTGTCGATGCCATCGACAGATTACTTGATCCCATCGATGACCTGGTCAATCTCATCAAGAAAATCCCGATTTCTTCCCTTTGCTCATTGGACTATTTTTGGGTCGAAATTGATATGATCGAAGGTGGCTTCGTGATGTAGGGAGGGATGTGATGAGGTCAATCACCGTCTTCCTCAGGGGACAACTACTTCGAATCCACATAGCCCTTTAGACTCATTACAGATTTTCCTCATGAATTTGAGGGATAAAAGCATGAATAATTCCTAATAAATTCAAAATAACTTTATTGATGATAAAAATAAAATAAAATTATAACTCTTTAAATAAGGAACTCAAATCTAAGATGGAGTTTTAAACTTAGACTCTAAATCAAACACCCTAAAAAACAACGTGACTTACTAGTTACTATTTATAGACGACCTCTATTCCTACTAGACTTCAAGGTTTTTGGCTAAAAATAGTAAGTGTCCAATTTGGCCCAACCATATTATTCTCCTAACTTTTCTAAGCCCTCACGGCTTCTACAACTCAAAGGCTAAAAAGTTATACGCGAATTAAAAATTACTAATTATAGTAAAAATGAAATCAAACAGGACTTTTGACCGTCAATATGATGTAATCTCACGAAGTCAGCATGGGAAACCCAACATAGCAGGGTTGGTTGGCTTAAGTAAGTTCTCTTACCCCAATATCATATATAATATGTTGAAAAACTCATCCTGGTTTACAAGATACAACTGTTTTAAGGTTTTAATGGTTCGGATCACTTCTGCCTCCGATCAAGCCTTCTCTACTCCATCTTTACCATGAAAGTGTCTGCCACTCGCTTTATATCAGTCCCCTCCACTTCAAAAGAACTCAACCTCGAGTTCCCATCCAACTTCAGTTCATCATACTCAGTTACGTTTGCAATGTTGAAAGTACGTGAGATCTCCATGTCATTCGGAAGATCAACAACATAAGCGTTGTTATTGATCTTTCAGAAGATCTATACCAGTCCAATCTTCTTGTTCTTCAACTTGTTATAGGTCCCAATAAAAAATCTCTCTTTGCATAGATGCACCATAACATGATCGTCCTCCTCTAACACTTTTTGTTGCCGACACTTGTCGGTTTGCTCTTTATACTTGTCATTCGAAGTTTGCAACTTAGCCTGCACATCCGCATGAATGCCCACGATTCAATCTTCCATATGTTCTGCTGCAATTCTCATGCCCAGAAGCTTAGATAAATGGACCAAGTCAAGTGTGTGGTGGAGCACTCGACCATAAATAATCTGGAACGAGAACTTCCCTGTCGAGAGGTTTACCATATTGTTAAATACAAACTCCACTTAAGATAATGTTAAATCCCATTGTTTCAGTTTCTCACTTGAAATACACTAGAGGAGGTTTCCCAACATGTAATTCACAACTTTAGTTTGCCCATCAGTCTGCGGGTGGTAGGCACTAGTGAACTAAAGTCGCATACCAAACTAATTCTACAAAATCTACCAGAAGTGGCTAATGAACTTTATGTCACAGTTAAAAGTAATGGTCTTAGGAACCTTGTGTAGTCGCACGACCTCTCTGAAAAATATATTTTTCACGTGTGTTGCATTGATGGTATTCTTACATGGGATAAAGTGCACCATTTATGAAAAACAATCCACCACCATGAACACCGAATCCATGCCGCGCTGTGTTCGTGGGGAACTAAACATGAAATTCATAGATAAGTCCTCCCAAGGGCCGTCAAGCACAAGTAATGAGGTATAAAGGCCCGTATTCTGAGACTTCCCCTTGGAAGTCTGACAAACATGATAACACTCCACTACTTTACCCATGTCACGTACCAATTATAGCTATTAATATTGTAAGACCCGTATCATAGTCCGTATTGTTTCGTAAATTTTCGCGGTCCTTCCAATTGAATTCTGACGACCCGCTACGCGTAGATAGCATTTACGCACGCTCTTGAGTCATATCCTGTAAACCCGAGCCGACTCAAGCCGAGACCTATGTCATTATGACTGGGCCGACGACGCGTCTCGTGCGTCAATGCGACGCTTAGATTATGAGATCCGACCCATGCATTATCTTGGTTGTTGATCGCTTGATCGTAGGACCCACCTATCCTTGTTGTTGTACTTCCCTAGAAACATAATTACTATGATGTCACCCCTAGGGTGACATCTGAAAGTGCCCTAGTTCGTCAAGTTATGTGAGTGTTGAGTCAGATTGTCTACAAAGCCTGATAGAAAGATCAATTCAAGCGTCTGCCTCAACCGGATGTGTGTAAGCTCACCACAGGTAAACCTAAAGCCTCACATCCCATGACCCAAAACACCAGGTAAAAGAAACCCTTAAAAACAAGTTAGAAATCATAGGGTTTTAAGGTAAGAAAACTTTTTTTTCAAAATAGGAAATCTCTAAGTTTTTCTTGCCTTGTTGACTTTATCGAAACACCCTCGATATGATCGACCTGCTCTGTCGATGTCCTCGATACCTTAAAGATATTATCGATATGAGGACCAAAAGTGTCCAGTAACTAAATATTCATCTGAACGGATTTATCGATTTATCGATGCACCTATCGATATCATCGATATAAGGACTAAAAGTGTCCAGCAACTAAATACTCATCTAGACTGATTTATCGATATATTGATTCCCCTATCGATATCATCGATATACAAATCTCGAGCCCATCGAAAGTGGCTCGATAAGATCGACAGGTAGATTTCCAGCGCCTCTGTTTTTTAATGAAAATATCAAATTCCTTTGATATATCGATGATCTTCCAATACGATCTAAAATCAAATATCGATTAGATCGGAGGTCTATCGATGATATTGATCATGGGCACGCATATCTTACAACAGATATTTCAGGATATTTTTAACTATGATCGGGGGCCCTTTGATAGAATCAATATTCAAATTCGATGTTATCGGTACCAGGTCGATTGCATCGAACAAGGTCATAAATTGTTTAGCAAGCTTAACGAAAAATCCGTTGGATTTATCGATGCCTCGACTCTGATATCGATATCATCGACATTCAAATTCCGATGATCTCGATGGTTCTCCGATCATTCATGAAATCCTGAAATATTTCAAAGTCAAGTCTCTCTCATTTTTTTTCAAGTGTCGATGGATCGAACCTATCATCGATGGAATCGGAGTTCGAAATCCGATGACATCGACAATAGTTTCAATTCATCGACCAACTGGCAAAAGTTTCAAAAGCATATGACATTGAGTTTGGGTGATCGAGCAGACTATCGATGCTATCGAGAGTATACGCTCGATGATATTGAACCTGCTCGATGATATCGAACTCTGTCATAAATGTGACCATTTTATATCCATTGAAACTTTTTCCCTATATATAGAGGACTTGTCTTTTGTTGCTGTGAGAGAAAGAAGAGAGAGCTTTTGTGTGTTTAACCTTAGATCATATATCCAAAGCCCTTTCTCTCAAAGGAGTTCATCCTCCAATCCACCCTCATCATTGATATTCAATAGAGTGGATTGGGGAATGAACTTCCGCATTCAAGGATCCTCCAGCTACTCCTTAATGGCAAATCATTATGGGATGCCTTGAATGCATAAGATTGGAATCACTCTATCTCCCCAATAGGAAAATATTTTGAGAGTAAGATTCCATCTTGACCTTGACCCAACCCAAAGCTAAGTACTGGTATACTATCTTGTGTTGTGGATCAAGGGAGCAGAAGACTCTTCGTCAATAAGGAGGAGGAGATCTTCGGCATTGTGTTTATCGGGACTCATCAACTTATTTGTAAGTATCTAGAGTTCAAGAGGACACTTGTGATCATTCCTTTGTAGGATTGGGTCTTAAGTGGTTCTCACCCTTTGAAGTCCTCAAGGAGGCCTCCAGCGGGAGTGTACGTGGGGGTGCGTTGTGTAGACCCTTACTCTGTGGAGAGCATAAACATCTGGTTAAGAGTGAACCAGTAAAACTCTAGGTTTGAGGTAAACCGTGTAAAACCTTGGGTTTGAGGTGAACCTTGTGAAACCTCGGGTTTGAGGTCAACCGTGTAGAAACCTCCAGTAGGGTCTTGTGGAAGATCCTTAACCAGTGTGCCTAAAAGTGGGAGCCTGGTGTTGACCCTAAATCGTGAGAGCATAAACAGTCAGCCTCAGTGTAGGTTGTAAAGGTTGAAGGTGAACCTGATTTAAAACCTTAGGTTTGAGGTGAACCGCTATGAAACCTCCTTAGTGAAATCTTGTACACTTAAGGATTGAGTGCGGTTACCGGGAGTAAAGTAGACTTATCAACGAACGACTATAAAAATGACTGCGTTTGAGATTGTTATTTTGATTGTGTGGTTTGCTTTAATACTTCCATATCTAAACATCTGATCACTCTTCACACACCTACACAGTCATATCCATCATGAACTAGGTTGCATATTGTTTACTTCTTAAGTAGTTTGTGATTGGATCCTCTACCAGGCTTGAAAGCCAGTAGAGTTACATTTGAGTAATCCTGAGAATTGCATGATCATAGGATTAGTGAAGTAGGATTTTTAAATAAATCATAAAAACTTTAAAAAGTCCTATGCACCCCCCTTTAGGATATATTGGCATATTCCTTCTTCAACTAATGTAGTCTTCATCGCCTTTTCAACATCACCCTACCTTACCCTTAGCCCTAACTCCTTACAAGTAACCACCCCTTCCCTTTTCCCCATAAGTCAAACTCATTAATTGTCATCACCTCTCTCTCTCTCTCCTATCTCTCTCTCCCTCCTTCTTTCTTTTTCATTTTTCCTCCATTGTTGCAAGCTTGGGATGTCCAAGCAACCCAAAAATCTAGCCATCTCCCATCCAATCTCCCTACTAATCCGGCCCACCAAACCCCATCTCGACCATTAAATCAACCTCCTTGGAGCTCTAAGACTTATTGGAGGAAGGAGGAGTTCAATATCTTGAGGTGGGTGCTTCTCTCTCTCTCTCTCTCTCTCTCTCTCTCTCTCTTTTCCTTTCTTTTATGATGAGTGGCCCACCTGATGATGCATGTAATATGCTTACTGTCCATCCAGTGGGATCAACCCACTTTGCTCCCCTTTCATTTGAAGGGTCTAAATGATGTGGAAGTGCAAGCATTTGGTGGACCCCAACAAAGCCAGATGGGTCAACCGTCTGTTGTCCAGACCGTCCAGCAATGTCTAGACGTTGCTGGAACAAAACAAAAATATCAGCTTGGTTGAAAGCTTTGGGCTGAGCCACTCCTACAAGCCCCACCTTGATGTACGTACTTAATCCAAGTCGTCCATCCTTTTCCTCAGATCATTTTAGGCGTCAAGCCAAAAAATGAACTTGATATGATTTCCTGGCGGGCCATAGCATAGAGAATAGTATTTTTACCATTGAAATACACCATGATATTTCTGTACACCAAAACTCATCGAATATTAGGCTTGATAGGTTCGTATTGAGCCATAGAAACCAGTGGCTGGGTCAGATTTCCCTGATGCAGGCCCCACCTGAGAAAAACCACAGGAAAACAAAAATAAATAAAAAAATTATAATGAATATGTAGCAAGACACTGCTGCTGCCAGAGGGCGCGCAGGCAGTGCTTGCTGCGTTGGAGGGCGGACAGACGGGCAGGACCCACGGTCCCAGCCATGGGCCCCACTATGATGTGTTTCGACCATCAACACCATGCATTTGGTAGGCCCCCTTAGGGCAGTGGGCCACCCCAAAAATCAGCCTCATCCAGAACTCAGGTGGCCTACACGGCAGGAAACAGTGGGATTGAGTGGCTGCCATTGAAACCCTTTTTGGGTCCTCTCAGAAGTTTTGGATCAATATGAAATTTGTTTTACTCTTCATCCGAGTCTGTGTGACCTCGTCAACAGATTGGATGGCAAATAAGCGTTATGGTGGGCCCTACGTGGGACCCACCAATGATGTGTGTGTTTTACTCGTGGAACCCACCATGGCGTATGTGTTCTGTCTGCACCGTCCACACCACTGGACGGTGGGACCTCCCTGTGATGTATGTGTTCTCTCCACACCGTCCATCCCTATGGGACCCACCATAATACATGTGTTGCATCCAAGCCGTCCAACCATGACGTGGTCATGGACCCCACTTATGATGCATGTGTTTCATCCGTCTATCCAGTGTCTAGAGTCTGGACACTGGACCCCTTTCATATATATATATATATGTGTGTGTGTGTGTGTGTGTGGTGGGCCCCATGTGGGACCCACTTGCTAGACGGATTGGCTGAGGCACTTCACACGTGCCACAGCTGATGTATTGACGTCAATGAGTTCTGTGGGACCCACCTGCTGGACGGATTGGCTGAGGCACTTCACACGTGCCACAGCTGATGTATTGACGTCAATGAGTTCCGTGGGACCCACCTTGAAGATATGTGTTTCTGCACCGTCCAGTAACTGCTGGATGGCAGGGCCCACATTGATATGTGTTTTATCCATGCTGTCCAAACACGTGGGCACCTCCTTGATGTATTTATTTCGTCTACACCGTCCAGATCGTGCTGAACAGTGCTGGGCAATATTTGGTCGGTGCTGATGAGCTAGACAGTGTCCAGATGGTGCTGATTTACTCAGACTATGTTTGGAGGGTGCCGATTTACTTAGACAATGTTTGGATAGTGCTGGACAATGTTTGGACAGTGTTGATTTACATGTCCCATGTTTGGACAGTGCTGACTTACATGAACAATGTTTGGACAGTGCTGATCATCATTAGTGGGCCATGTACCCCATAGAAGGATGTGTACAGTGATGCACATGTTACACCTTCAACTATTAAAATGATTTTAGATGTAACCCAACTCATTCGAGGCCCATTGGTGCGGTCCATCCATGAGGCCCATCATGATGTATCTTTGGCCCATGAGCGGACTCACCTGTTGCCTATTCATGGCCCATTGATGCAACCCACTTGATGTATGTTGAGGCCCATGGGTCGTAGCCCATTGTGATTTATGATGAGGCCCATGGGTCGTGGCCGTTGGTGACGTATATTAGGACCATATATGTGGCCCGCCGTGATGTATGTATTATGTATCTATGTCATCCATTCGTGTGGCTTGCCGTGTTGTATACATTGTATATCCATACCATCCATTTATGTGCCCGCCATGTTGTAGTATTGTATATCGATGTCGTTCATTTGATGAGGCTCATTGAGATGTATCGGGACCCATGGGTTGAGACCCATAGTGATGCATTTAGGGCCCATGGGTAGAGGCCCATTGTGATATATTTAGGGCCCTGTCAGAGGCTCATTGCGAAGTATATTAAGACCGTTGGCGCGGCCCATTGATATGACTCCCACTTGCCTTGTATTCTAAGGCCCATGTGATAGGGCTCACCTTGTAATGTGTTATTCGCACCGTCCATTACGTGGCCCCCATGTGATGTACGTGTTTTATCTAAGTTGTTCATTAATGGGCCCATTTGGAATGAGCAAGGCCCAACCCAATGAGATGTATTTGAGGCCCAGGTACATGGCCTGCAGGGCCCGCATACTGTATATTTGAGGCCTATGTGCAGGGCCCACCTATCGTGTATATGAGACCCATTAATGCGATCCACTTGATGTATATTGAGGTCCATGAGTCGTAGCCCATTATGATGTATCTGAGGATCATGGGTCATGGCCCATGGTGATGTATATTAGTCCCGTGTATTCGGCCCATTGTAAAGTATATTAAACCCTTGTATGAGGTCGTGGGCCCACTGTATGTTTGGCCCTATGTAGGCCACTCCTTGGGAGCAATGTTGGTTGAATGTCCACGTTGATGGGCAATAATGGTTAAATGTCCACATTGTGACCTTCCCTTAGCCTTGTTAGGCCGATTATCGTGATCGATTGCCGATTTTGATTGTACAGGCCGATTTTGATTGTCGAGACCAAGTATCGAGGTCAATTCCGATTTGTCAAGGCCGATTATATAGGCCGATTTTGATTGTCGAGACCGAGTATCGAGGCCAATTCCGATTTATCGAGGCCGATTGTATAGGTCGATTTTGATTGTCGAGACCGAGTATCGAGGCCGATTCCAAGTGTCAATTTTGATTGTTGAGGCCGAGGCCGATTGTCGAAACCTATATAATGTATGTGCGACCCATAGTTGGATCCTATTGTGATGTACTCGTGGCCTATGGGCAAGGCCCATTATGATATATATTAGGCCTATGATGCATGACCCATTTGATGTATTCGAGACCCATGTGTAGGGCCCATATGTCATGTATTTAAGGCCCATGAGAAGGGCCCACCTGTTGTGTATATGTGGTCCTTGGGCAAGGCCCACTGTGTTATATATTAGGCCTTTGTGTGAGGCCGTGGGCCCATTATTGTTTGACTCTATGTGGGCCATTCCTTGGGGTAATGTTGGTTAGATGTCCACATTGTCGAGGCCGATTGTTGATGCCGGTTATGAATACTGATTATGAGTATGTGACAACATAGCATCATGATATATGCTCATACGCATCACTGCATGTTTGTTATAAGACATGATTGACCATTGCATATGTCGTTGGGCAGGTTGTTATGAGACTCCCTGATAGACGGAGATTATCTTACATGAGCGCACGGTATGCGCATGATTGATGCATGACTGGATTGTATAAGTCATGCATCTTGCATTGTGTGTTATGATTACTGTACGCCCTAGCGACATCAGGGCCGTAGCCTCCACAGGCATATCGTGGATGGCCAAATGGGACACCAAAAATGTTTGGTTCGAGCATTGAGCTGTCATAGATGACCCTGGGTAAAAATCTCTAAAATTCTCTTAGTACCAGAGAACGCCCCAACGTCGAGACCGAGTGGATACATGAGCGCCCGAGTGCCGAATACCAGGAGGCCGCGTCTTCCACTATGTCGTGGTCGATTGGGAGGGGGTGTAGCCTTACCCGCCTGAGGGAGTAGGCATAGCTAGGCTGAGTTTGACCAGCTCGAGGAATAGGTCCGCTATCGATGAGCCAGGTAGGTATTGGCAGACTACTGGCCAGGTGGATAGTGAGGTCTCTTCCACTTATCCAGTTGTGCGCTTGATGGGGCGGCAGGTAGTGTGGAGTGTACTAGACCCCAGTGATGATCACGGAGAGAAACCGTACTGATATGTGGACTTATTGAGTAGGAGTTGCATACTATTCATTCATTCATTCACTATTCACTTGGGCTGGTGGTGCACAACTATTTGTTACGTGTACCTTCGTAATGGCCAGGATTTCGGTTGGGCGTGCGACTAACCTGAGATCAGGAGTTTACCGCATCGAGTCTGACTATCCAATTTAGTTATGGGACTAGTTTGGATAGAAGTCCCTTGTGATGGACCCCATAGCCTGCGATACTACGTACTATCATCCCGACTTCACACTCCAACATGGTCATTCCATTCGCATCGCATATTGCATTACATCTGTAGCATATGGCATTTTGAGTTACTATATTTCTGCATTTATATAGTATAGATACGGTTGACGCTATTTGTGAACTCATCAGGAATTGTATATTGCATTGCATCCCCGACATCTGATATTTGACTCTTTATAACTCCTCATTTGCATAGCTGATATGTATTGCGCACTCTGATATTGTATGACTCATTGACTTGTCGATATTTTTGCTTACGCTGTTATCGTATGATTTATGATCTTGTCAGTATTTCTGCTTACTCTGATAATTCATGATCTTGTCAGTATTTTTGCTTATTCCGATATTGTACGATTTATGGATTACCAGTATTTTCAGTACTGTATGATATGGCACTGTATTGAATACTTGACACTTACTTTATGCACACACTTACACCACCCTCGAAGCTTTCTATAAGCTTATGCACGATAGATGCGTGCAGGTGATGTTAGGTTACAGCAGTGTTGAGCTTGGAGCATGCAACGGTCTTCTGGAGCTCGATTTTTTATTTATGTATTTTCCTTTCAGCATTATACTCAAATGATTATATTATTGGATATGTGATGATAATGTTGCCTTTGTGAATTGGGTAATCTTGTGGTTATGCCTATTACGAGTTAAATGTACAAAAAAATTCTTCATGTAGGATCCCAGGATCGGAATCTGGCGTATGGACGCTAGGAGCCGAGAAGGGGGTACTATGGAGGCTGTCGGCACTGGATTCGGCGATTGGGATTTTTGTGAATCCAATTTTCGGGTTTGGGGTGTGACAAATATTGTTCATCAACAAGAGCTCACGTCTTATCTCACCCAAGGTGTCCACCAATGATGCCTCCATGTAACTCTTGGATAATCTACTTCCTTAGATAACTTTGGAGAATGTACAATTGATTCCCTTTGAAGAGAAAACTGTCTTGTATATGTAGGTTACTGGGATGACCCTCTTAGCATCTCATCCATACATCTTTAAAGTCTTCATCCTCAGCATACAATTCATTGAGACAATTGAAGCCGGCCAAATCATTACTCATTGTAACAAGTAGTGATGCATGATACCTAAGTACATCAACCATCTTATTCTGCTGCCCTAACTTGTGCTTTAGAACGAACGTGAATTCATACAAAAATACGACCAATCTATCATGCACACGATTCACGTTAGCCTAACTATTAATGAACTTTAAGACTTAATGGTCAGTGTAGAAAACAAACTCTCTCTAAATCAGATAATGCTGCCAATGTCGTAACGCTTGAACCACTGCATACAATTCAAGCTCATATGTTGACCATTTTTTTCGGGCGTCGCTAAGTTTCTCATTGTAGAACACTACCAGGTTGCCTTCTTGTGATAAGATTACTCCAATTTTGACATATGAGGTGTCACACTCAACCTCGAACAGTTTGTCAAATTTGGGAAGAACCAAGACTGGTGTTGTTGACAATCAGTGCTTGATTTTAGCAAAGCTTTTGTCATCCTCATCAGTCCACTAAAACGGACCTTTTTCATGCAATATGTAATGGGTGCGAGTATAGTGTTGAAATTCCCACTAATCGACTGTAAAATATCGCCAACCCGTGAAAACTCTTCATTTCATGAATGTACATTGGCATTAGTCATTCCCTGATGGCTCGCACCTTTTCATCGCCCACACGGATACTTGTGAATGTCACAACAAATCCAAAGAAAAACAAGCTATCCATTAAAAAATGCACTTCTTCAAGTTGAGGTATAACTTGTTACTTGTCGGGACCTATAACATCTGTCAAAAATGTTCCATGTGCTCTGTCTCACCCTGGCTATATATCTATATATGATCAAAATATACTACCAGAAACCAACCAATGAAAAGCTTCAACACTTGATTCACCAGACACATAAAAGTGTTCTGTGCGTTCAACAGATCGAAGGCCAAGACCGGCCACTCATATAACCATTCCTTGGTCTCAAATATCATTTTTCACTCATCACCGGGCTGGATATGAATCTGATGGTATCCATTCCTTAGATCTAGTTTAGAGAACACCTTGGCACCTTCTAACATATCAAGCATGTCGTCCAATCATGGTATCGGGAACCGATATTTAATAGTAATCTTATTTTTTTTTATTTTTTTTTTTTACACACGCACACACCCCTACACACTCAGGCTGGTGGAATTTCACCACCTATGGATACTCGAACCCTTGACCAGGTGTTGAAACTCCTGAGAGTCTACCACCCGAGCAAGAGTAAGGATCCTAGTAATCTTGTTAATTGCCTAGTTGTCTACACACATTTGCTAGCTCCCATCTTTCTTTGATGTTAATAAAGATGGCACGGTGCATAGGCTCATGCTCTCTCTCAAAAGACCCTTACAAATCAATTCTTCCACTTGCCCCTTATGGGCACGTGATAAGTCCAGAGAACTCCGTAGATTTCGAGTAGATATCCCCTGAGGAAGATGGTGATCAACCTCATCACGTCCCTCCCTATGTCAAGTGGTATCAAAGCGATGATTCCCCTCAGGTCGATGGCTATAACGATGGAATGGACGAAAATCCTATGGACGATGATATAATGATTCATTATCTATCGGAAAGAATGAGATCTTTCCACCAGGAGATTCAGTTGACCATGCAAGAGCTTTATGCAACCCTCGACCATATTATGGATGTACTAATTCTATCCTGAGCCTAAGGCGATGTTCAGCTGCTTGTGATCATTGCACGGCACAACCCTAATTTTCATAAAGTACTTCTAGAGGTAAATCATAGGGCTATCTCAGATGAGTCGAGTTTCAGCGACGAGAACGTCGGTGGCGTCATTGTCCGACGGCCAGTCCATGGAGACAATCAATTAGATCATGCTGAAAGAGACTATCGAGGTAAGGCCGAACTTTCCTGTTTTATTTTTCTTATTGCATATAAAAGACTTCCTCGATTGGTTAGCCGAAGTAAAGCAATATTTTGATTATATGGACATGTCAGAAGAAAAGAAAGTGAAGTTGGTTGCGTTCAAATTGAAATCCATTTCTTCTGTATGGTGGAAGCAATTATAACCCTCACGTGCCCGATAGAACAAGGTGCCTATCTGATCATGGCTGTGGATGAGACACCTCTTCGATCACGATTCCTCCCCTTACAAGTAGGTATTTTTCCAACAATACCAAAATTGTCAGCACGGGAATCACATCGTCACATATTACTCTAAAGAATTTCAGCAATTGGTAACGCATAATGATTTGTTGGAGATCAAATTGTAGAAGGTAGCATGGTTTATAGATGATTTACGACCAATAATTCAGGATTGAGTTCAGAAGCACCCGGTCAAGAATGTGGATAAAGCGGTTCAGTTGGTGGGCAGGGCAGAAACACAGCTTGCAAGAGCATGGTTTATAGATGATTTATGATCAATAATTCAGGATTGAGTTCAGAAGCACCCGGTCAAGAATGTGGATAAAGCGATTTAGTTGGTAGGTATGGCAGAAACACAGCTTGCAAGAGTCCCTACTTGGCCTTATCATTTGACTCGACCCCCAATGACGTGTCTCATGCAGGATTCAATGTTGGCCAATGTTGAGGGTCAAATATTGCATATTAGACCACGGTTATTGCTTGGTTTTATGTACATGATAATGCTTAACGTCCTATTTTAATCGTGTTTACGTAGCAAGGTGAATTTAAGAGCTTGGACTGAAAAGGGGTATTAAAAGCATGGATTTGATGCTCAAGAATCATCAAGGCAAGGAACGAATCTTAGGGGACCGAGATAGAAGAATTTATATGCCAAAGATCCGAGAAAATCAAGTGATCAATGATATAAAAAAAAAGGCCTGAAAATCGTCTTCAATGCAAGATCACAGGGCTCCCACCATCTATTTGGCTCAAAACTTTATATCTGGCCTAAGGACCATTAATTAATCGTTCATGTCAAAATTCAGTCCTTGGATCCTTATGGAAGTGGCCCAACGGACATATCATCCCATAAAACACTGATCTGGAGCCCACCTGATATTTGGATATGCTTCAATTTTGGTCTCAACCCCTTAAATGGGATGACAAAACGGAGGGACGGAGTGTATTTCTCACAAGCATCACAGTGGATCCCACATGCAATGTGGGAGTGCATAAGCGATGCACTCCCGCACCACACCGGTCAATTAGCCCAGTTAAAGTCGGGTTAACCTTACTCCTCTTGCACAAATGCCCAGCGAGCGAACGCTGTCTCGCTGGGCGTGATTAGTGGGCCTCCATGATCATCCCATTGGACGATCTGAATCGTCCATTTGCTCCGGGGGGTGGCCACGACCTCATTCATGCTCTCCTTTTGGTCCCATGCACGCATACAGACGCAGATCGCTGTCAACTGAAGGATGAATGGTGGGATGATTTAACACAGTGGGCCACACCAAAACTCGACCAAAACCACTCCTTTCCAACTGAAATTTTGCTAGGAATCTAATGAACGGGGTGAATTTCTCCAAAAACATCACTGTGGGGCCCACCGAGCATCTTAACGCAATTCCTTCGCATACAAAACGCATGTCTGGGAATTTCAGATATTCCGAGGAGTGGTCCACCATCATTGATTGGACGGCCAATCCGAACCGTCCAAATGGAGCACAAGCCCAGGCCGACCCTAGTTATGATGAAAGATCCAAAGGTGAGGCCATTCACCGTCCCAAAATCTTCCTCAAACACAACGGATTTGCGTTTTCTTCTTACTGTATAACTCTTTACACACAACCCTTTCTGTCGACTCCAAGATCTCCACCGCCCCTTGCTCTTTATAAAAGAGAGAGAAAGAGAGAGAAGGCATTGAATGGTTGGACGTGTGGAGCACGAGAGAGAGGAATAAAGAGAGAGAGAGAGAGAGAGAAGAGGACGTGCAGCTGGCCTTCTGCTGGGAAGCTTTCTTCCTTTCCATTGCTTTCTTTATATCTTTCCTTTAAGAGATTCTAGTTCATCATGTCTATGATGAGCTAAACCTCTTGGCTAGGGCTAAGAGGTGAAGCTTGTAGCGTGATGGAGTGTTTTTTCTATACTTTGATTCATGTTTAAGGAACTCTCTTTGATTATAGTTTAATTATATGGAATATTCATAGTTTTTAATGGTTTGTTGTGACTTAAATTACAATGGATCTGCGATAGCTTTGAGTATTTCTATACATGTATGGAGGTTATGGTCATAGGAACCCTGTTGTTCACCATCATCTCATGGACATGGTTGGATGATGAAATCTTTCATAACGTTCATAACTCCCTTAGAGTGGTTGTGGATTGGTTAAATTTTGTTATTTGCTTTGTCTCATGGGCATGGTTTTATAATGAAATCAATTCTAATTCTCATACCTCTCATCTCTTGAGAACTGGATCAAAGGAAGTTCAGATTGGTTTTTAATGAAATATTTTCCAACTAGATGAAGATAGGACTCTGATTCTAGTTGTGTTCTTGAATCAAGCGTAGATCTCCCTGATCTGTACAAGTGGATCCTTGAAAACCCTAGTTTTCCCACCTTTGAACTTTACCAGTTTTAGTTTAAGAATTCACCATTATTCTCTTATATTCATCTGATTTATATTACAGCTTCTTCTAGTTTTCGTTCGAATTGCTTTCAGATTACGTACAAGGTTCAATCCCCGTGGATTCGACCACGGTCATACTGAGATTATTACTATATCGCAACCCTATACTTAGGGTGGTGAACAGCTAAAGGAAAAGAATCAGTAGGAGGGCGTCCCCAATCTCCTACAATTGCAAACTGTAGCACGGGAAGTGGTCCATGTAAGCTTCAACATGCGGCGCCCACAATAGCGGATCCGAGTAGGATTCTAAATCCTTATGGCCGATCAAGGCCGAATAATTGTTACTATTGTGGTCAACTAAGCTACTTATTAAACACCTACCCTCAACGCCCCACAACCCACTTGGAAATTAACGAAGGGGGCACTAAAGGTGAGGCAGCGGAAGAAGGCCCTGGATTTGATAAGGATGAACAAGTTGCTGAAGAATAAGCTGGTGACAAAGAATGGTTTGCTGAGGATCATGATGAATCCTTGGTTGTAAGGCAGTTATTATACACTTCTAGGAAGGAAATACACCCATAGTGACATAATATATTTTTTACACGGTATACCGTTAACGACAAGGTCTTTGATGTAATCATAAACAGTGGCGGTAGCGATAACATCGCCTCGAAGGTGATGATGGACAAATTGCGGATACTTACGACAGTTTTTTCACCATCGCCTTCCACTGTTTGAAGTTGGTGAAAATCTCGAATTTAGTTTTCAGAAAGTAAACCCACGCCTTTCTGGTATAGTTGTCAATGAACAAAACAAACCATAATGATCCTCCACCAGAAATTATGAGCGACAACCTCCATACATCAGAATGCACATAATCCATAAACCCTTTACAAACATGTTTCTTATACTTAAAAGATAATTGTGACTATTTAACATATATACAATGCTACACCCAGATCCATAGCTCAACTGGCAGACTGAGTGGAGATACCTCGTTTCAACACTTGAGGTCTTGGTATCAATCCCTAGTGGGGGTGGCTAACATAGAGTGTGTGTACTTAAAAAACCCTAGCCTTTTTCTCTCCAAAACCCTCTCAAACCCTTAAGCACGTCTTAGAAAACCCCTAACCTTACCCTAATTATGATTAAACCTAGTATATATACTAACACAATTAGAATAGGAAATAAATCGCATATTTACGTAGTTTTGCGCGTGCTTTCGATGACTTCGAAGCCACCTTCAATGCCATCAAGTAAAAATTCCAAAATTATCCGGCAATCAAGTAATATTTTTTAGAATTTTCTTGATGGGATCGATCATCTGTCCCATCTAATCGATGGAATCGAGTGGTCTGCTGATGTCATCAACTGACTGTGTTACAGACAATTTTAAAACATTAGACAACACAACTAAAGTTTATTCATATATACCAAAAGAACAAAAAAAAAAAAGAAAAAAAAAAAAGAATGAGCTAGGGACAACCCAAGCCCATAAGTACAAAATAAACCCCCACACACCATAAATAAATAAGACCCGATAAAGGGATGAGCCTAATCGAGAAGTAATTTTCTACGCACGTGTAGGGTGGCAATCGACCGCCAAGGCTTAGGCCTCTAAACTTGGCAACTGGCCTGGGCTTGAATCTAGGCCAGGGCCAATGATGGATGGCCTGGCTGAGCCCTTTGATCTGGTCCAATCATCAAGTGGACCTACACTAGATAAGGCCGGCGAAGCCCTCTGATCTGGTCCAATCATCAAGTGGGCCAACACTAAAAATAAGAATGTAAGATTTAAAGACACTGATGAGCGCTTTCTATTAACCATACATGTGACACTCATTAGGGTTGTGTTTCCACAATCCAAACTGTTACTATGGAGGACTTCCTGTAGTTGAACACTCGAAAAACAAATTCCTACCCTAGCCCGGCCCATCCCTACCTCTCTACACATGCACACACTGACAAAAGCATGTCCATGCACTGCAGTGTACACGAGTCAAACTGAGTTGAGCTTGGCACAGCTTAACTCGGCTCGGCTCGGTCTCGAGCCTGACTGGCCAGCTCAGATCGGTTCGGTTAGCAGCTTGGGCCAGTTCGACAAAGTTCGAGACAAGATCCAACCTCTGTGGCATTTTTTCAAACACATGGAGTGCACCTTCAAATTTTCATGAAAGGTAAGGCGACAACATCGGTTTATAGGTATTTCATCAAACACTCAATAAACAACATAAAAATCAAGATATAAATGTATTTGTTTCATATCCATACCTTCCTTGCCACCAGCCAACACTTCGTTGAGTCATTTCATCAAATACTTGCTGAGCACAATCAATGTCAAAATAACTGAGTCACCGAATTGGTTCGATCCAAGATTGATTTGAGTTGGGGTTTGATCTGAGTCGAGTCGAGCTCAGGCAAGCTCGAACTCGGCTCGAACTCAGTTTCAAACCAAGTCGAATCGACCTTTTTCGGGCCGAGTCCAGCGAGCTAACCGAACTAACTCGGTTTGTGTACACCCCTAACTGCATACATGAACTTGCAAGGTTGGAAATACGTACAGTTTGGATTGGATCAAGGTCAAACGAAAGTTAAACCCGTTTTCAAAATGAGCCCAGAATCTTAGCCCAAACCCAATCCAAAACCCAACCCAATCCATTCAATTGTAATTGGGTTCAGCTGGATTGTTTGGTTCAGGTTTTGGATCCAGTCTGTTCACATCATCTGGTCCAATCCATGGTCAGTTCCGGTTCAAACCAAACTCAACCCATTCACTTGAACGGACCCCATTTTCTAGACCATGCCCAACCCACTACCGATTTGCCTTGACCCAACCTGCCTCAGAAGGAGGTCGGGCCAGTTGACCCACAGGCCGACTTGACCCTTTCCCACCTTATACACTCCCATGGTTCAATGTAGGTAGTATCAAGAAATCAAGCACGTATCTTCTGTAAGAAGGAATGGTAGACCCATAAGCGTGTTTTTAGTGCTTCCTTCCCCACCCCACCATATAATACAAGGAAAAAGAGGTCAACTTGTATGAAAGCATGGAATATTTGAATTTATAGGAATCTGATTATGACTCTCTTTGAATTTTGGCTGGCAACTAACTTCAAAATCTTCACCACAAAATCAAAAGATTTGAGTTATTTTTCTCACCTCTCTTTGATTTTCTCCTTGTTTACAACGAGGAATTTGGATGATGTGGATGGCCCACTATGACATTTTTCTTTTATGTAAAAACAACTACTTTGATACTTGAAATCATGATATTTCCATATATAAAAGGTTGGAGTCAAAGAGTCCTATCTAAGCATGACATTTTAATCTTTTGATAAAATGATATTGTAATCCAGAGCAATGATGCTGTTACTTCTTCTTGTGGGGGCCATGTTGCCTACCCACAATCATGGTGGACCGTTGGATGGGAGGGGTCCACTGTAGAGTGAACATGTAGATTGGTATTGTTGGTTGATCACAGCCATTCAATTAAGAGCCTGGAAAGTTGATATTGGTAACATTTTTACGTTCACCGTCCAATTTTTATGCCTTAAATGGGATGGCTTCACTGTCTTAATTAAGTGTAGTTGAGATAATGTAAAATCCATTGTGGGCCCAACGTATCCACCGGTCTATTGGTAACATAGGTGGGACCACTTGGGTCTACGGTGGAATTTGCACTGGAACAAGGTAAGAATAATTCGTACTGGATTAATGCTCACAAATTCCAAAAAGGAGTACTAATTATCACGATTTGCTATAGATACCCTTTTGTGTTTTGAAGTGAGTGGGACGCGGATTGCGTCCTACCCCCGCCCGGACAGTAATCTGTCTGGGCAGGGCTCTCTGGGACCCACCGTGATGTAATAATTTTATCCACGCCGTTGAGATTTTCTCTCAAATCATTTTAAGGTATGAGATAAAAAATGAAGTAGGGTCACAGCTCCAGTGGACCACACCAAAGGAAGATGCAATGATATGACACTCACCGTTGAAACATTTCTAAGGGCCATCGTGATGTTTTTTTACTATAAAACCTATTCATAAGGTCAGATAGACGTGGATGAAGCGAAAACATAAATATCAGCTTGATCCGAAACTTCTCCAGCTCCTAGGAAGTTTTTAATGGTGAACGTTTAATCCACAATTTGTGGTCCATTTAAGCCTTTTGGGTGGCTATTTTTTTTGTCATAGCTTAAAATGATTTGAGAGAAAATCTCAACGGCATGGATAAAATTATTACATCACAGTGGGTCCCAGAGAGCCCTGCCCAGACGGATTACCGTCAGGGCGGGGGTAGGACGCAATCCGCGTCCGATTTTTATTTTTTATTTTTTAATTTTTTTAAAAACTTTTTTATTTTCAGGTGGGTCATGGTCCATGTTAATGGGTCATGTGCATCAGCAAGGCATTATTTTCAGGCATATTTTTTAGTGATCCAAACCGTTGATCTGATGGATCCTGTGGAAAAAGGACAGTACATATGCTTTCTATTATAAAAGGCCCAAACACTGCAATTGGTCCTACAAATAGATGGTTTTTTAAAAATAAAAATAAAAATTAGTACACCCACTGTCAGTTAACACTTCACTGTTAGCAACCCCTTCCAGGAAATTAATACCAAGACCTCATTGTTGAGACGAGGTATCTTTCACTCAGTTTACCACTTGAGCTATGGATCTGGGTGCCAAATAGATGGTTAAGTACAAAGTAAAAAAGAAAGAAAGAAAGAAAAAAAAAAAAAAAAAAGTACAGAAAACGAACCAAATTCAATGGGAAAAGGCTTCTCAAAGAGATTGGGATAATACAGTCGCTTCGATTTATGGGCCTTCCATCACGCTGACGTTTGGATTACCTAAACATGGCCCCAGGACATCAGTTGCAATTGTCAATGGATTTTGCCATTGTCAGTGGATGGCCACTTCTGCATTTGAATGTATCGAACAAAACTATCTTAGAAAAAGGTACTTGGAATTCTCCCAAAATAATTAAAAAACTATGGATTTGGATTTTCCTTATTTCATTTGATTTGTGTTCCAGTTTTATACAAAGATTACCTCAAACTATCATCTTGTTTGCCTTTTTGCCTTGTAAATCAATTTAATGTTGGAAATTTAAATGTCTATATTTTTTTAGGAAAAGAATGAAAATTAGTTTTCATGGCTACATCCTTTCCAAATAGGAGAAAAGTAGATTGTTTCATGGAAACTAATTTCATTACGACGGTTCTCTACTATACCAAATACATATGTAGGAAATGTATGCTTTTCTCACATACTGAGTGTGGATATATATGATCATTGTTTGAAGTATCGCCGATATTATTGAAATATCTGAAAATACCACCAGAAGCGATATCGATAATACTGGTAGTATTTGAAATTTCAGGTATCGGCGATGTATCGCTAAGTATCGTCAATGTAATAATATTACCGATGTATCGCTGATATTTTGGATAGTATAAATTTCAGGTGTCGCTTATATTGCCAATGTATTGATATTGATAATGCCTGCCAATATTTTCGATCGTGTAAATTTTATTTATTTTTGTTATAGGCACATGGTTATATGCAATGTTTAATTTGTTGATGATAATATTAATAATATTTTAATATTATTTGTTATCGTAATATAGGGAATAGCAAGACGACAATTTTTTATTTACTTTTTAGTTGGTAACGAATCATGTCTCTGAAATATTGATAGATGTTTGGATACAAAGTTGGATGGGATGATTGGACACATAGATAGAATTGTTAGATTGATTTCTTATAACAAGACATGCTTTTAATCCTTCATCAAATCAAAACTTATTATATATGCATTTTGTTTGTAATTTTTTCTTTCTTAATATACAAATATGTGTATTTTTGTATCTCCTGATTAATTTCTTACAACAAGACATGCTTTTAATCCTTCATCAAATCAAAACTTATTATATATGCATTTTGTTTGTAATTTTTTATTCTTTACTATACAAATATGTGTATTTTAGTATCTATTAAAGTTTTATTTAAAAAAATTCTAGTATTGTTCATATGTTTCCTCAATATTTACTTTTTTTGTATTTTTTATTATCAGCAATATTATTAATTATATCGATATTGTTTTTATATTCCTGGCCAGTAAAACTCATAGTGTTACTGATACTTCAAACATTGGATATAACAAATGAACATTTACTATGTGAAAAATGAAAAATATTGAATTCTATAAGCAAAACTCTTCTTTGGGCAATAACATATCTTTCCATGAATCTCGTGTAAAAATCAAAAGCTAAAAAAGAAAAAAGAAAAAAGCATTAAATGGATCATGAATTTCATTTTACTCACACTTTGCGGTGATTAAGAAGTTGAAGGCATTGTTTGGTAAAATGAGAGGTTAAATTCTTTAAATAATAATAAAAATTCAACCATTTTTTCTCAGCAAATGGCAGGGATTAAAAAGAAGAAGTTTTGCAGCAACATAAAAATAAAAAACCCATGCAATAAAAAATTACATACATGTTTCAATGGGAAAAATTGCTAGAGCTAATTGCATACTGATATACAACCAATGTTAAGCATGACTCCATCCTTGTAATCATTAATCTTGTTGAAAATATTGGTCAAGACCATCTCAATGAATACCATCGAGATTTTGAAAATCTTGCCATATTTTTGTAGAAAATTCATAAAGGACATTATTGTGGGATTTTCAAAATCTCAGTGGTTTTTTATTTTCTCACAATATTATCATGAAAGTATTACAAATTTAATCAAGTATAGTTATTTAAAAATAAATAAAATTTATTCAATTTTTCCTTATTTTAGAATTTTAATTTAATTTAATAATTTATGATACATATTTTTTAATATTTAGTTTTCTGCTAGATTTTCCCAATGATTGCTTGAGAATAACATTGAAAAATCCGAATATCTCCTAGCTAGGGTGACTCTTCCCTAGGACTCATGGTATTGAACTGAATCAGGTTTGACTGGCGAGAAATAGAAACAATGACTGAATGGGACATTGATCAGTTTACAGAATGATCCCATGCAGCGGCATGTATGTGAACTTTGAAACAATGCCGGTTTCTCCCAGAAGAGGCACAATAGCTTTTGTGTCCATGTTATGGTGAATCTACTCTCAGTGACCTCTTGGGACACGCTGGAATTTGATTGGGCTACATGCCTTGACAAAGGAAGTGGTTCCATGTAAAAACTTTTAAAGATTTATTGCATTTCATGACAGCAGCACGTGATCTAATCAAATTCTATTATATATGTTGCGTCGAAGTCTATAGTAACACTTGGCGGTATTGATAAATATTATTAAAAATGCTAACCCATATTTTTATCCATGGTCTAAAAATGCTAATGTTTGGACGATTCTAGCCCTTGTTTGCATTGAAGTGAACACTAGAAAAGAAAAAGTAGCAATAGATCTCATCAACCGAAGGAATACCCATTTATTAGAACGTTAAGATTGTCCAGTCGAAGAAGAATTTGGTTGAGGGCCAATGAATGGCTGAGATCATCATAGTGCCCATCTGGATGGCACTTGGTATAAAGTCAGACAAATCATTGGGAAAGCCACATCAGTACAATAAATTGTACATTGGCTGCCCATTGATCTTGAAATCGTGTCCCGTTGGATGACCGGATTATACCGGATGATCATCATGGTCTGGCCCAACACTAACACGGATCGGCTATTCTGACCGGAATCCTTACGTGTAAAACAACCAAGTTATGTGGGGCCATCACGTTTTATACGTGAAATCTACTCCATCCATCAGGTTCTATCCTTGATTCTAGGACCTGGGGCAAAAACTCAGCCAGACCCACAATTCAGGTGGGCCACATCAGGGAATAACGGGAATGAAATGCTAACCATAGGGTTTTATGTGGGGTCACCATGGTATGCATCTTCCATCAAACCCGTTAATCAGGTGTAAGTCACCTGGATGAAGTAAAGAAACAAAAATCAGCCTGATTCAAAACTCAAGAAGGCCTCACTACCTGAACTTAGAGATTTTAGGAGAAATTTTATATTTCTCTCTTTGGTGTTGCTTATACAAGTTCTCTGCCGGGCTAATATTTTGTATATACGGTTGAAATAAAGGTTACCACCTTTTGGACGGTGGGGATTGTACGTCCACCATTGAAACGTTATTGGTCTGCCAAAGAAGTTTCGCATGAGGATGATATGTGTGTTTTCTCTACGTACTGGTGTTGATCACCTTATGGTCGGTTGGAAGTCATATATATATATATATATATATATATATATATATATATATATATATATATATATATATATATATAAAGATCATGGTGGGCCTCATAGGGCTTCAACGGTTGGCGTTGCAATTCCACTGTCTCTTGTGGTGTGGCTCACATGAGCTTTGGACCTGCCTCACCATGGGATCACACAGTATGATTATTTGGACTCACAGGAACAGGTAGAGCGGAATCGAGCAAAGTAATCACAATCATACAAGTAAACCCAAACAAAAAGTAATCCAGAATTTATGTGAAAAATCATTTTGGAAAAAAAAAAAGAAAAAAGAAAAAAAGAAAACCATAATATCAAGGTGATGAGTAATACCTTATCAAAAGTAATATTACAAGAGATAATAGATTTTACTGATTCAAACAACCTTCAAATTTTCTTTAAAACTTAGTTACGCTCTTGAACTCTCTAAAACAACTTAGAAAACCCTAATTCCATTCATAATATTGATTACACCTAATATATATACTACCCAATGGAATAGAAAATAAATCATGCACTTGTGCAAAACTGTGCGTGCCTTTGATAGATCCTTCGTTGTCATTGACAGACATCGATGACCAGTCAATGACATCGAAGATCATTTGATACCATCGAATATCAACCTCCAAAATTGTCCAGCAATCAACTAGAATTTTTTTCAAATTTTCTTGATGGGAATGAGCGTCTATCGATGGCATCGACATCTTTGACATCTGCTCAATGGGATCGAGTGATCTGTCGATAACATTGATAGACCCTGTCACGGACAGATTTAAGACATTAGACAACAATCTTCACCATGTCTTCAATCTTCACTCGCAAATGCTCATTTACCATCATCATCTCTAATTAACTTTCATCATACTTTATTGTCGCTTCCCATGCATACTCCATCCTCATTAAGGCTTCGTCAAGCCCAAGGAAGTTACACATAACTTGAACTTCTTTGCGAGAACCATCTTCACAAGTATGTTAGTCAGATTCATGCTTGTGTGTATCTTCTCAAGAGTCATGTCTATTTCCTCAAGCACCCATCGGATAAAATGATGACGCATATCTATATGTTTAGTATGTGAGTGATAAATAGAGTTTTTTGCCAAATTAATCGTAATTTCACTGTCATGATTAACTGACACGACCTCTTGTTGAAGCCCTAACTGATTTATCATTCCCCTCAACCAAATACCTTTCTTTAATGCTTCTATCACTATCATATACTCAGCTTTAATTGTACAAAGTGTCACCATAAACTAAAGCTTCGACATCTAGCTGATCACTCCACGCGCTAATACAAACGAGTAATTAGAAGTCAGCCTTCTATCATCCACACTGCTAGCATAATCTGAATCCACATAGTTTATAACTTGTCTCATGATGTTTCAAATGTTAAGACATAGTCTTGCGTACCTCAAATATATTAAACTAGCCATTTCACTACCTCCCAATGTTATTTGTCAGGGTTAGACATATATATGCTAACAATACTTACCACAAGTGAAATATCTGGTCTTGTACAGACCATGTCATAAATTAAGCTGTTAACTACACTCAAATAAGGCACATGAGACATAACCTATTTTTCTTCATTTATTTTAGGATACTGTTCAGAAGAAAGCTTAAAATGCGTCGCGTAAAGAACGTTGACTAGCTTTGCCTTGTCCATCACATACTTCATCAATATCTTTTTAAGGTGTTTTACCTAAGATAACCATAGTCTTCTCCTCTTCCTATGTCATATATGTCAACACCAAGAACCCTCTTTGTAGCTCCCATATTTTTCATCTCAAATGTCCCTGATAGCTGAGTCTTCAGTATGTCGATTTCAGACATGCTATGATTGACAATAAGCATGTCATTAACATACAATACCAAGATAATGAACTTTTCATCATTCAGTGTCGCATAATAGACATAATGATCATACTCACTCCTGGTAAACCTTTGACTCATCATGAAATAATCAAATTTCTTATACCACTGCCTGAGCGACCGTTTCAAGTCATATAACGACCTCTTCAACTTACAAACAATGTTCTCTGCCCCTTATATTTTGAAACATTCTAGTTACTTTATGTAAATCGGTTCTTCCAAATCCCTATGCAGGAAAGCAATCTTCACATCTATCTGTTCCAGCTTAAGATTGTATTGGGCAATCAGCGGCAATATGAATCTGATAGATACTTGCTTCACCATGGGTGCAAATATCTTAGTAAAGTCAACACACTCTCTCTAAATGTATCCCTTCGGTATCAATATTTCCCTGTACCTATCATGTTTCTTCTTAAAGATCCACTTCAACATTGCCTTGTACATATCATGTTTCTTCTTAAAGATCCACCTGCACCCAATCTCTTTACGGCTGATGGGAAGCTCCACTAACTCCCATGTCTCATTATTATATAGGAAGTCCATCTCGTCATGCATCGCCGGTTTCTACTTTTCGGTATTTACATCGTTAAGAGCTTTTTGAAAAGTAGGCGGATCCTCCTCATCCGTAATGAGGAAAAATGTAACATTCGAGTCATCCATGTATCTCGTCAGTGACCTACAATCCCTTATCATATTACTTCTCACAGGTGGCTACTTCACCTGCTCATGTACATTTTTCTATATCTTAGTATTAGCCTGTGTTTAATCCCTGTCTATTTAAACATTCACAATTAACTTTTTGTCATCCTTGTGTTCATCCTTATGGAATAAGGATTCTTCATAAAATCTAACATCAAGACTAAGGATGATTTTCCGTGTGATCCGATCATACAGCCTGTACCTTTTCACACCATTTTCGTAGCCGACAAAGATGTACTTTTTAACCATTTGGTCTAGTTTATTTCTCTCAACTAACGGTATATGAGAGTAAGCATTGCAACCAAATACTCACAGCCTCGAGTAGTCCATCTACCGGTTACTCCATACTTCCTCAGGAAATTTACAATCTATATCTGTAGAAGGGGACTGATTCACTAAATAACAAGCCATGTTACAGACTCAGTTTACATTTTCTTGCACAACGCAACATTACTCATCATGCATTAGGCCATCTCCAAGAGAGTCCGATTCATCCTCTTATCCACACCATTCTGCTCTGGTGTGTGGCGTACAGTGTTGTGCCTCACAAGCTCTTTATCTTTACAAAATTAATTAAATTCCACATAATTGAATTCCTCACCATTATTTGTCTTCAACACTTTCACTTGTCACATTAATTGTTTTTCAAGTATTGCCTTCCACTTCTTAAAGTTGGTAAAAACTTCGAATTTACTTTTCATTGAATAAACCCACACATTTTTGGGGTAGTCATCAATGAACGTAACAAACCATGACAATCCTCCACCAAAAAAATTATGGGTGATGGTCCCCATACACCATAATACACATAATCTAGAACCCTTTACATGCATGTTTTTCAAACTTATAAGATAACCTTGATTGTTTACCATATATACAGTGCTTACATATATTAAAATTAATTCTTTTAAAAATTGAAATTAAAGAACGGTCACAAAGTACCTTCATGCCCCACTTGCTCATGTGGCCTACGCGTGTATGCCACATGCATGCAGACATGGAAACTGCTATAGTTGCTATAACTCCGTATAATGAAGTGATTTTGATTAACCTGTAAAGGTTAACATTCCTTTATGCCTTTATGACTACAAGTGTCATTTTTGAAACTTTAATGACACGATCGAACATGGTGAATTTTCAGCTAAGTGCCTCGATTACTCCTAGAGATGTATCTCATATCTGTCAAGATACGCTCAATGCCATCAACCATCTTGATACATACCGATCTAACACCAACCACGCTACAAGCATTATCATTGCCTATAAACAGCTAGTCACTATCACACTTACTGTAACTGATGAACCAACTCCTATGAGAGGTCATATGATCTTACGAAGCCCTCGTATCTAAAATATATTCATCGCTAAAATATTCGAATTTGATGTGATCAACATGTCACTACCACCTACCTCCTCATTGGATTTCGCAGTGTTGGCCTCTTTAGAAGAACTTTCTATTTATCTTTCCTCGATTTAGTATTCTAATAATCCTTCCTTATGTGCCCTATCATACCATAAATCCAATACTTTACCTTGCCATTGGATTTGGATATCGATCGCAAAGATCCACTATCCCGCTCAGAATTCCTCCCCCTCGTAAACACTGCATCTGTAGAAGCACCCACGTTACCACTTTTCTTTCTCATCACATTTGACTTAAGTGTCGAGATAATAGTCTCAACATTAATAGTTGCCTCATCGGTGCACAAAGAGTCTTTAAATGACTTATACAATTCTAGAAGAGAATTCAACAGAATATATACCTGATCATCTTCATCTTTCATCATCTCATCCACATCCAATAATTTACAAATGAGCCTATTCAAGTTACTGATGTGGGTCTCAACATTAGTTATTTTTGTCATCTTCAGATTGAACAATTTTAACTTCAAATACAAGTGATTCTCAAGAGACTTCTTCTCATAGATGTTCTCTAGTTTTGCCCATATATCTATTGTTGTTTTTTCTTTCATAATATTATAAAGGACCTCATCTGTTAGATACAATTGGATTGAGATATTTGCATTCTTATCTAACTTATTCCATTCTTCTTCTTTTTTTTCATGGTTTCTGGTCGCTTTCGAAGGAGTGCATCTTCTAATTCTTGCCGAATTAGGATATCATTCATCTTAACTTTCATAGTTCAAAATTATTTTTACTAGAATACTTCTATATGTCAAACTTCATGTTAGATGTCATTGATATCTTACTTTCACATTTGATCTGTTTCCCAACGTTGCTTTGATATCATTTGTTGGGACTGATGGAAACACACAGAGCATAATTAAACAAAATAGTCGCATTCGCATAACCAAACCGAAACAACAAGGCAATCTGAATTTTACGTGGAAAAAATCGTTGGAGAAAAAAACCAATGGCACAAAGTAACAAATAATGCACTATGAAAATAATATTACAAGATATAGTAGATCTTACTGATTTGAACAACTCTCGAATATCCTTTGAAACCCTAGTTATGTTCTTGAACTCTTTAGAACAACCTAGAAAGCCCTTAATTCCATTGTTAATCTTAATTACACCTGATATATATACTACCCAATCGGAATAGGAAACAAATTGTGCATTTATATATGCAAAACTACGCTCGCCTTCAATAGGTCCTTCAATGGCATCGGGTAGCAACCTCCAAAATTATCCAGCAATCAACTAGGATTTTTTCAAATTTTCTTGATGGAATCGAATATCTGTTGATGACATTGACATCATCGACACTTGTTCGATGAGATCGAGTGGTCTGTCGATGACATCAACAAATCCTATTAAAGACATATTTAAACAATTAGACAACAATCATGATGTAGAGAAACTGATGGAGTATAATACAGACGTCCTGGTGGGCCCCACAGTGGGTGGGTTACACACTCAGTGTAGTGGGGGTTAATATGTAACTAGTTGGCCTTTACATTGTGATAAGCGTTTTTCAGCTGGCTAAGGTGGGCCCTCTGTCGGTTGGCTACATTCCAAATAGAAAAACTTTAATATTCTTGCGGAGTGTTAGATGATACTTAGGTACCTATAACTTAGAAATTACATACATGACATACAAGTAATGCAAATTAAACTGTTTAAGATATATATAACAGCTTAGATGTATCGTGAACCAAAAAACTATGCTTATTTGATCATCTAAGAATTAGATAAGTGGACATTTATTGGACGGTTAGTCCGATGGTCCTATTTCAACAAACAAGTGTCCACGAATTCGAGGTTAGGATTATTGAGCCAGTCTTATTTTGGGACCATAAGTTGGCCACTGTTGGTTTCACAAGTTACCCAGTTTAATATGAGTTGTGTGCTACGTGCACCCTTCCGAAGTGCCTGAGTGTCAAGTGTCATACATGGCCGGAGTATTAAAAACTACCGTCCCAAAAGGCAGCGTACTGGAAGGAATAGCTAGACCAACGGTTCACATGCAACCTTTAAAACTCATAACAAACTGGATGGTTAAGAGCTGCCCAAAATAGTTGTCATACATTCCATTCGCATGGTGGCCCACTAGATGAAGAGTCTCCATTACCAAACATGTTTGCCACGTGTGCCATAAGAAAATTGCATAGAACCGTTATGGAATTAATGCCCATGTTTTCATGTACGCAGCCCACGATGGGCATGCGAATTTCGAAATAAGATATTTTATATATTTTGATATCTATAACCATTTAAAAATATTTATTATTACTATAAATATATTAAATAATTAATTATTAAATATCGTCTATTGAGTCTTAGTTGAGTAAAAATTCGGTTGAGTCTTCAAGTCGACCTTGCTGGACATGGAGTTAAGACAAGATTTTAGGTCTTTGATCAATGATCTGAACTGATAATGTGTCGCTTGATAAGATAGTTGGTCAACTCATCGTAAGGATGCACATGGAATTTTGAATTCAGATGTTCTATATGTCTAATTATTTACAATTGCTTTAAATTCTAATTATTAAATATCATCTATTGAGTCATGAAGTAAAGACTTGGATGAGTTTCCAAGTTGGGCTAACCTAGTTGTTGTTGGTTTTTTATTTTTTTTTGAACAAAAACCCTAAAAGGATGGGGAGTATATTTTATAAAAAATGAGCCTTTACAAGACATTCGGGCCAAGGCCAAAGGATCAAGCGTAGGCCGAGACCTATCATAAAATGGAGGGAAAATACAAAGGGGGATTGTACTTTAGGATTGGATAGGAAAATGATGAGTCTTGCGAACCGCTCCGAGACCTACCTTATCTAGCAGAATCAAGCCTCTAATTGTCAGCGGGAGATCAGACACATGATGGGCTAGGAATGAAGTTTGCAACTTGGACCCCAAACGGGCCATCCCATCCACCGGGGCATTCCCTTCTCTTAGCACATGGCCGAATTTAAAGGACGCAGAGGACCTCAGCCTATCTATTATGTTCAACCAGCACTTCTAGTGCTAATTCGGACCGAACGACCTGTTAAAAAGAGCCACCACGATTTAGAATCGGATTCAACCTCCATCAGACGTATGTCATACTCCAAACAAAGAGCTAGACCATTGTAGACAGCCCTGAGCTCTAGTGTTAGAGCCTAGGCTGTGGCCCACCGAGAAAGTGAAATAAAGTTCCTCATTGTGACTTCTGCTGATACAGCCTCCTCCTGACTTTACGGGGTTACCCAAGGCGGACCCATCGACGTTGAGTTTCGTCCACCCCCTACATGGCCTAATCCATTTAACAACAGAAAAGGAAGGTGGAGTAGTGGGAGGGGCGGGGATGCCCAGCCCAACCATCCATTGCAGGAGGACTCGGAAGCCTTTCCTACCTTTAGTCGTCTGCAGCACCTGCGATATCATGTTGGACAATCTCCACTTCAATTTGGCAATCACCAAAGCTGCAATTGGAGGAACCCCATCAAACCTGGCTGAGTTCCTAGCCAACCAGATCTTCCATAGGATAAGACATGGGGAAAGGCCCTGAAGGTGAGGAATATGACTTGAAGTATGGTCCGGTCGCCACCAGTTCGAGAGGTATCCCTTAATGGACGACGAAGAAGAAAGTGGCAAGCTAAAAGCAGAGGAGAAGAAGGCCCAGACGGCGGACGCAAGCCTCCCATTAAAGAAAAGATGAATGAGAGATTCAGTGGCAGGATGGGAACCTTGGGCACTGTAACAACATGAATAAATAGATGTCAGATGAACCCCTTTTCTTTGGATAGCCAAGTCGACTGAAATGGCATTTTTTAGAAGTCTCCACACAAAAATAGAGATCTTGGGAGGTAGTTGTGCATGTCAGACCCACTTGGCCCAGTCCACACTAAGCGACCTGTCTCGAATAATTGTCTAGATAAATTTGACCGAGAAATGACCCGAAGGTTCCAGTGGCCAGAAACTCATGCCTAGTTCTTCCGAAAGACCGAAACTCCCCGAAAAGATGAGGTCTAAAACCTCCTGAGGTAAGCAAGTGAGTACCGAGGATGGGGAAAGAGGGCCATCTGGGCCAATGAAATCTTTAATCTGGAGTGTTAGCATTACAGGAGGAATCGGCTGGGTCACTCGACGAGATAGGGGGTCGAGACCTGTCCAGTTAGTGAACCATAAGTTGTCCAGCCCCTGTCCAACTTCCGACTGGGCCGTTTGGACAAGAAGAGGGAGAAGGCGCTTGATGCTTTTCCAAAGTCAAGAGGGATGAGGCGACGCCGAGTCCAAGTTGAGGTCGACTGAATATTTAGCTCTCATGGTATTGCTCCATAGACTATTCCGATTACTAGATTTGGCCGCCCAAGCCATTTTTAGCCGGAGTGCCTTCATAACTTCAACCAATTTCCTGAAACCGATTCCTCCTCCATCTTTAGGCCTAGATAACTCTTGCTAATTTCTCCAGTAGAGTTTTTGCACACCATCGGCCCAACCCCAGAAAAAGGTCACAAATTTCCTATCTAGTTTGGAGAGAACTGACATCAGGATCAAGGAGGCAGCCATCATGTGAATGGGAATGCTCCTAAGACATGGTTGATGAGGACAACTCTCCTTGCTTAAGACAGACATCTAGACTTCCAACTAGCAATGCAGGCCTCTACTTTCTCCAAAGGGAGGCGGAAAATCGTACTTTTTACCCTCCCAACAATGAGAGAAACCAGGTAAACTAGATAGCCCCTGGCATGGGGGATCCCTAGATATGACTCAATGGCCTTGTCCCTTCCAGATGTCATCTTCTTTGAATAGAAAAATGAGCTTTTGTGGCGAGTTTTCTTCTGCCCAGACGCTTCCTGGTAGGCCTGTAAAAATCTATTCATTTCTCGAAGAGATCCCACCCCACTGTTGAGGAATAAAATCGTGTCATCAGCGTAGAGGAGGTGAGAAATTTGGGGTCTTCTTTGGCCAAGTTGGAAGGGCTTACAACGATCGTTGTCCATCAGTTGGTGCAGGCCCCAGCTAAGAGCGTCAGCCACAAGAATGAACAGACTTGGTGAAATGGGGTTCACTTGGCAAAGCCCTCTGGAAGACTTGAAGAAGTCGGCAGATGTTCCATTAATAAGAATGGAAAATCAGTTGTTGCACCAACATTTTTCCACAAGACTAATCCAGCCGTCGCAAAACCGAATACATTCAAAATCGATTTTAGGAAGTTCCAATCGAGCTTGTCATACGCTTTTTGCATGTCTAGCTTGATCATGAGGTTACCGCCATGAACTTTTCTGCTGATCTCTCTGATGGTTTCCTGGGCAAGAGCAATGTTTTCGACAATACTACGGCCTTTGATAAAAGGCCCCTTTTTCTGCCGATATCAGATTTGGGAGAAGAGAACTAAGCCTAGCAGAAATAATTTTTGCAAGTATCTTATAAACACAGTTACACAAACTAATTGACCTGAAATCTGAAAGTCTCTTGGGGTTATGGGATTTTGTAATGAGACATATGAGAGTTGTAGTGAATGCTCTAGGGATATCCTCACCTCGAAAGAGACTCTCAGCTGCATTGTGCATGTCCTAGCCGATTATGTCCTAGCACCCGATGAAGAACGCACCTGAAAAACCGTCTAGGCCTGCCTTACCATCGATTGGGAGGGAGAAGGTTGCTTGTTTGGTTTCTAGGAAGGTTGGCATGTTCATAAGGAAGGAATTGTCGGCATCAAACACCAGATGCAGAATTGCTAAAAGAAAAGCTGGATTGACGACCGTGACATCTTCCTTAAATGCAGCTTCGAAGTGCTTCACTGCCTCGGATTTTAAACCCTCAAGGTCAGCAACAACTTGCCCTAAGTCTAGCTCAATCTCCTTAATTTCAGCCCTCCGATGATTGCTTGTTGCAACGACATGAAAGTATTTAGTATTTTGTCACCCACCTCAAGCCAGTTATTCCTTACTTTTTGTTTCCAAAATGCCTCATCTCTTAGCTCTGCCTTAGCCAAATTCGACTTAATTGCTAGAAAGTCCCGCTGTAAAGACTCTTCTAAACCTGTCTGAGACGTTGGATCTTGCATTTGACTTTCAATATCCATTAGTGTTTTTTCCGCTATCTTGACCTATTCAAAAACATTCCCAAAAATTGCTTTGTTCCAAAATTTGAGGGCCAACTTGACCCTTTTGATTTTCAGCATCACATTGATCATAGGTTGGGGGGAAGTTAGTCCTTCCCAAGCCGATTTAACAATCGCTAGGAATCCTTCGTGTTGAAGCCACAATCGTTGGAATCTGAATGGTTTCACTGCTTGGTTGCCGGGAGGATTAGGGAAGTGAAGGAGGAGGGAAGCATGATCTGAAGATGCCCGCGGGAGGTGGACGACAAGAAACATAGGGAAGGCATTCAGCCAAGCAGTGTTAAGAAGCACTCTGTCTAGTTTGGCCCAAACTCTGGCATTCCCAGATTGATTGTTGCACCATGTGAACTTGTTTCCAGATAAACTTGCATCTGCCAGCCCAAAGGCGTTAATTGCCTCATTAAACTCTTCAGCACTAGCATGATCGAAGGCCCTGCTACTTCTTCTCTCCGAAGATTCTGCAACTGCATTAAAATCGCCGCAGACTGCCCAAGGAACAAAGGTGGATCTGGATAGGTCGATTATGTCTAACCAAAGATCTCTTCTTTGGGATCTAGAGCATTTGGTATAAACCACTGAAAGCTGAATGGGAACTTGAAAATTCAGCAAGCTAACAGAGATAGTTAGCATCTGGTTAGAAATTGCAGCAATAGAAATGTCAATTGGGCTGTTAAAGAACACCCAAAAATTTTCTCCCCTGTGTACGTTGGAGATGGAGGAATGAAAGCCTAGTTTTATCTGTCCGAACTCTCTTGCTGTCATTGATCATGGGCTCAAGAATAGTCAGGATATAAGGTTTATGCTTCGCGACTAGCCTTTTGATCGTTCTCATTGTAGGGTTGTTGCCTACACCTCGGGCATCCCAGATGAGAAAACAATCCCTAGACAACCCAACCATACTTCACAAACTTTTTCTTCACTCTCCTTAGTCTATGTTTCCAATCTTCGGCAAGCCCTAAGCTAGAGCTTTCTGTGCCACTTGGAACTAAGTCAAGCTTTTAGAAATAGTTTTCTATCTTGATTTGCATTTCTCTTTCCCATGGCCTACTAGAGTTCTAGATTTGGCTGAAAAATTGGCCTATGGAGTTTTAAGGGGTGTCGCATTACGTGGACCGTTCAGATTCTATTCCCATGACACCTGTAATATTGAGAGAGAGAGAGAGAGAGAGAGGAATGCTGTAACATCCTGAAAATCGGGGGTTGAGTAATAACTCAACTCCCGAGTTCTAGAACATCACTTATGCAACAAAATGAATGATGATTGAATGTTGACTGTATTCGTGCATTGAACATGAGTGAGATTAAACCAAAACAGCATATCATACTCCAGAGACAGTTAAATTGCAAGCGGAAGACTGTGATAGACATATAGAATATAAAAACTGTGGTGAGTCTCCAGAGTGTGATAATGTTACCGGGTTAAATAATTACAAGTACAATTCTAAAATTTACCAAATGTGAGGAAGTGTAATGTCTTCTATCCCGAGTACCATAGCCACGTCAATACAATACCAGGTCTTCATAGACCTGTCAGAGAGTTATATGTAGGAGAACTCCTCCTCAACATCATAGTAGTAGTCTGGCTCTGCTTCATAAGCATCGCCATCTTCTGAAACTCAACAAATCTGGTTGGTGTTGCAAACACCGTCCCGTAATATGGGAGTGAGTGATCAACTCAGTGGAACAATAAAGCATAGGTTAACATGTTATCAATGCAGTTAAGCAGTAATGATAAAGCAGTAAAATCAAACACTCCTAACTACTCTTATTAATGCAAGTATGAATGCAGTCATGATGTATGCCCTCACCACACCCTCTCTCGTGCGACACCATCTTACGTTCGCGACATGCTTTCATCCCTCAGTGCTCCACATCTTCCAGGCACATGCAATGCATGATGAGCATGATTACCGAGTATTTATTAGTCCATTTCAAACAGCAGGATTAGGAAACTAAGGTACCTCCCTTGTATCATTCCCAAACATGATCCATTCTAGGGTCGTCAGTCCTAGTTAATCTCAGACGATGGTGTATTTTCTAAGTCACCGAAATTTGTCGTGTACATTACGCATAAAGGTTACACCACTCCCCCATCACCTCTTTAAAGATTTATCACTATACAAAAATAGGCCTAGTCCATACTCTCTACACTGCAGCAAAACTCATCGCCTCACCGCAAATTCAGAGTATGCTCGAGGTCACTACAAAGGGCTGTCAGGACTGTTGCTCGCATTCGTTGCACCACTCCCCCATCACCTTATCAATGTAGGCCGACAGCACGAATATAGTGTCCCATACCACCATAATCGGCTCACGAGTCTGGTTGCTCACTGGTCACTACGGGGAGGTACATGGCCCAGCCAAGGGCGACAAGCTCGACCACAGTGTCCCATACCACCATGCCCGGCTCATGAGTCTTAGCGGATCGAGGTACCATGGTTAAAAGAGATTTCACTGGTAAGTTTGGTACCCTAGGTTCAACAATAGCGACCAAACATGGTGAATATACATTAGACACATCGGGTTACATGACGAGCCTGACTAGCTCGAGTGCACAATCAATTGGACGACATAAAGTGCATAAGCACTTCGCGTGGCCTAACCACTGTCGCCAACTGACTTACGACTCGGGTTCGTCAAACACATTTTACGTGGCAACATGAAACTCAACCACGATCTCAAGTCTAGTACCGACTATCTGGACTATAGACATAGTCCCAAACTCAATCAAACCTTATTTATAGCATGTGGAGTAAAGCATAATAACAAAGTAATTCAAGTATGTTAGTAAGCATGTCATAAAGCATGTTATAAAGCATGTTATAAAGCACTACATAAATAGGAACATAAACACATATATTGTAAAAGTAAGCGGTTTAAGTAAACAACCTCATGGAGGAAATCATACATATCTCTAAGGTAGTTGAGAATCCCATCTCAACACCCTCCTAAGGCATCAACATCCAAATACTTACTCACACAAGCATTTTCACAAACACTTAAATACACTATTTCAACATACTTAGTGTATGTTAGCAAACATGTATTAGGGCGAGTCATTTTACCAAGCAAGTATTTTATGCATATATAATATATTTATACAACAAATAATCATGGCAAACACATCTCTAAAATATATATGTATACGGTACTTTCTACAATACAGTATTTCTACATACATAGTGTATATTAGTAAAACATGTATTTGAGCGAATCCTTTTGCCAAATAAGTATTTTATTCATATATCGTATATTCATACAACAAATAATCATATCAAACACATTTTCAAAATTTATACGTATACGGTATTTTCTACGAATACCTAGAATATGTAAAATTCCATAATCTACATCTTTAATCGAAACAGAAAACAGAAAGCACTTTGTACATGTGCAATTGCATGCAGATCATGAATCTATCATTATCTGACATTAAAGGCGTTGAAAACCATAACCTATACACCTAAAGTCCGCACCTTTTATCGTAGAATCGTAATGAAGCCGATAGGTTTGTCAAGCTTCCGTATATGACAGTTTGGTAACCTATAGAATGAAATAGGTTAGCTATTTCATAACCTACAACCTTCATAACCCCAAATCAGTTTAGGGTTAGGATTTCTTAATTAGAAACGTCGTTGAAATTGCCGGGAAAGCGATAAGAATGAGGTGGTTAAGCACCTAAGGCAGCAAGGAAGAAAGGCAGGAAGGATCTCCCACAACTCTCTCACCGTCTCTCTTTTTTCTCTCTTCTCTCTATTAGCTTTTCTCCCAAATTTGTATGGCTGAATGAGAGAGGGGTTTAAGGTCCTTATATAGGTTAAAACATAACCAAAATAGACCTCAAGTCAAGGTATACTTAGGTTATAACCAAAGTTGAGCTTTTCTGTCTCAACGGAGCATTTCTGGAGGCCCCCCTTGAGCCAAAGGTCGGACTTAAGCTCACAGACTATGGATTTAGGTCGAGTTACGTTTTCGTTCCGGTCGAATTCCCAGATCACACATGGCGGACCAGTTTCAGTTCAACGGTCAGCCGATCACGATCGAAGATTCCGAGTACATGGATATGTGTATGAAATTTCTCCTGATCCGAGGGTGTAATTTGGTCTGATTCTGACGGTCTGGTTGCTTAAAACTGATCCGCAAGTGAGAGGTGCCAGATTACTATTTGAGATATTTATTTGAAAAGAAATTCAAGTGTTTTCACACTCCTCGTTCCAGACTTAAGCGAATTACACTAGGACACTATCTGGATTTGATTTCCGAGATAGTTGTCAAGTCCAGCGAGGCGGTCCTAAGTCCTTAACCTTATACTATTCGGACTCCCGATGTGCGGTCCAGATCTGATACGGAGTTTCAACGTGCTCCCGAGAGCAGTCGGGTAATGAGATTGATCCTAGATTTTAGGGTAACCTAGCGTCAATGATTCTACAAGTTTTGGGTCTTGCAGATCGTATTTAAAGCGATTCAAACGGATTTCGTAGCTAATCTAGTTTAGCACTTAGTTACTTTGTCTCATTTCTAAAGGATTTAATCCTAAGTGATTTTTTATCGAGGTAGTACTCAGGCCTTTGTAGTTTGTATATAAGGTGATCCAAGTTATAATACTTAACTAGTTTAAGATAGTGTCCAGGGTGAAAGTACTTAGAAAAATTGAAAGAACAAGGTGGTGAAGGGTTGGATTTGTGAAGGAAAAGGGTTCAGAAACGATTTTAGACTGTGGGATTCAATTCTGACAAATTAATAAGGTATTAGGAGCGGCCCATTGCCTAAGGACGTCTAATTGCCAACCAGGACGTCTAATTCCAAGTTGACAAAAATCCGGGCTGTTACAAATGCTAACACGCAAACTGATGGGAACTTTTTCACACTCATAACATGTGATGTGGGCCCAAAATCTAAACTGTCCATATGATGCAGCACCCCATGAAACCCTCAGGGCCTAACTTATACCCTTATCCAAAACTTTAGTGGGCCAAAAGAGAGAGACTAGTCAAGAGAGGAAACAGTTTCCTTTTTCCATGGCCCACCAAAGTTTTGGATCATGGTGAAAGTCGGGCACTAGGGATTTCATGGGGTGCTGCATCACATGGACAGTTTAAATTTTGGGCCTACATCATGTGTGATGAGTTATGAAAAAGTCCCCATGAGTTCTTGTGAGAACTGATGTGCGGGTGAGCATTCCTCCACGGACACATATATACATATCCACAATTATTTTCAAATATTTAACTCTATGATAAATGCATTTAAATTAATAACTAAATATTCTCTTCTGAATTTAGCGAAGTAAAGACTAGATCTTGTCTTCGAATTGATCTGACCCAGCTGGGTATGGAGTCTAGTCTTGTTCATGGTTTTTTTTTTTTTTTTCATACAAGCTATTGACATGACACGACATGACACACAACTGATGGCAGCAGCTTCAAAAATCCTTAAGATAAGAAGTTGATAAACAGCTCACAAAACAACACTTGAGAAGATGATCCATGTTCGCAAGAAGAGAGAGAAATGTTCAAAGGTGTAAGTTTGTTTTTGAATTAATTATTGCATAAAAACTTGGTAGAGCCCAAGAGTCTCAAGCCATCGTAATAATAAGACTGTTATACTCATAACTAGGCTTGTTGACAAGATGAAATATTATCAAAATATATTATTTTTTTATTATTAGAGATTGGATCAAAGAAGCTTCGGCTTCTTATTGGTTGAAACTTGAGAATAGGAGTTGAATTGTTTGATATCTAATCTCCCATTTTTTTAATTAGCTCAGTGATTGAGTGGTTGGTTATTCAGACCTTCGTTTTAGAATCTTAATAGTTTCGTGCGTGCCAGTGAAAAATCAAAAGGCCAAGGCGGATATATTTATTTGAACCATTTGCTCTAAAATCTTTACCCTTAGGGGTCATTTAATTGGTACATGAATTTGAGGGGATTTCAAACCCCCTTGGTTGTTTGGCATCATAAACTGAGGGTTTCAAATCCCCTCAAAGAGGAGATTTGAAATCCACGGTGAGAGCTTGGATTACATCTAAAATCTTCACCATATATCTAATATGTGTGTCACTAGACTATTAAACTATTGGGCACATGGCCCACTAATAATATCCCAAAAACAACTAAATTATCAAATGCATCACTATAATTGCTTTAATATGATGATCAGCACTGTCCAAACATTGTTCATTTAAATCAACGGTTAAAAATCGTTGGTTAGTCACTCGGACATGATCCTGTGCTTGTGGCCCATTTGAGACTTGGAATTTCATCATTTTCGGGCAAAATATATATTTCAGCAGGCTTATTACAACCATTATGTCAAACATTACATGCATTCACTAATTAGAGATATTAAGTTGATTTACTAATTAAATTCAAACCCCTGTAAATATACAATGCATAGCTACTTTTGAATTAAAGTTAATTCTCAATCTATGGTGCCAAACACAATATGAGGATTTCAAATCTAGGGGTTTTGAATCCATGCTCCCAAACCGGCCATTAAGAAGATGGTGCATGTATCAATGTATATTAAAGAGAATGGTGTATCAATGTATATTAAGAGATTTTAAAAGTTGGATACATGGATTTTTCTTATTTTTGGAAGTTGGTTGAAAATGCACCTTTTTTATTTTTAATTATTATTATTAATCTTCCCATACTAGAAAGGGTTTAAAGGTAAGAAACACAATAAGAGAAATTTCAATTTAAAATTTAGGCGACACTACCATATATAGTTTCAAGAAAATTACCATCTCTCTAACTTCCGAACCACACATAAATGCATGTCACATGTGCACGATCTAAGGTGTCCAAAGGACCCGCCATCATAAGAATCCCATGAAAATCTGGTACATTGGATAAACATGCAGGCCATAATTGTGGACGCAATCTTACTACGAAATTGCAGGTTTTGATAGCCACTAACACTACCAGTTGCACCTGTAAAAATAAAAAATCCATTAAAATTATTTTTTGGTGCCACCCAAACAAGCCCATCACATTTCTCATGTCTTTTCAATCTCTCAACCACTTCTCAGTGATATGTGGCTTATGTTTGAATTTGGGCTGCTGACTAATTTCCATTTTGAAGGTCCATCTATTTAGATACCAGTAAATGTGAATTTTTAGTTATAACCCATCTACAGTGGGCCAGATTATTTGAACAGTGTGGATTGTGGTATACTTGTACACTGATCACGAAAGATTAATTCTATCCAAATGGGACTTTTATAAAATCTATGAAAATGGAATTAGGGTTACAAGATACAAATGTTCATAGCAAAGAAAGGTTTCTATCAGTGTTAGTCTATGTGGACCGTCCCACTTACATTTGTTGGCCTTCCCTGTACAAAAATACCCCTATCGACAATGGAAATTTCAATTTCACTCTCTGTTCAAAATCTCATCACCAACGGTTTTCTTTTCTTCTTCTATTCCGTTCTGTTCCGTTCAAATCTCCACCACCGATCTTTTTGGTTTCATCAATGGTTAGAGCTTTTGGACATTTTGCCCATATTGAAATTCCCACCTTTCCCAACGGTCAACAACCAGAAATGAAGAATTCAAATCACTTCCCCGCCAACTAAGACACCCAAAAGCCGATAAAATGTCGTCAGATTTCCGGCAGCTCCGGTAATGCTCCTGCTTCAATAAAGACATTGAGCCAAAAATCCATGCTATCGTCGTTGTCCTGGCCGTATAGGTGTGGATAAACGGGTTCTGAAAACAATGAAGAAGAGAATGGAAATTGAAGTTGGGGATCGGAGGCAATTGCTGGGAAGAAATCCTCCGGCATGCCTGAATTGTCTGCTGACAATACGTTTCCCCAAGAATTCCCATTAATTTTCGTGGTGTGCTCGTCGACAGTGACAATGTTGCGCTCTTCACATGATCTGGCACTGCAATCAGTGCCTTGTGAGGATAAATCACTTGAAGATTGTTGTGGGGACACCGGGACGTAGTTGGCGCTTTCGAATCCTTGGTGGTTTGGAAAATTCTCATGTTTCAGGTCACTCTCCATATAGGCTTCCAAATCAAGCATTTCTGCAGTGTGTCGTCTTGTTTCCGGCACCGCCGGATTTTGTTTGAGGCGTTTCTTCAGGTGGGTGTGCCAGACATTTTTAATCTCATTGTCAGTTCGGCCTGGTAATCTTGCAGCTATGGCAGACCATCTGCAAAGAAAGGAAGAACAAGTCAGAAATTTGCACTAATTTCACTCTTGATCTATGCCTAGTTGTCTTAATTTCACTGAAAGAAAAAACAAAAAGAAGAAAAGGATATTTTTGATTTATAAGATTCTTGAAATCAAAGGATCAGTACCTGTTCCCGAGCAATTCATGTAATTCGATTATAGTTTCTTCTTCTTCTCTGCTGAAGTTCCCTCGTTTAATATCCGGTCGCAAGTAATTCGTCCATCGGAGTCTGCAACTCTTTCCACACCTCAACAGTCCTGAATATTGAGGAAAAGAAACATGAATATAAGAATTTTTGGTTTTTTACCTGACAATTTGAAAATGCCAATGTACTATTTGGGAAATTCAAACATGTTTTCATTTTCTAGAAAAGATCTCGAATATCAAATTCATTTGAGATTTTCTGCTGATGAGAAAATTTGCTGGAGATCCTTTAATTCATTCATGAAATACATAACAAAAATACAATTTTCTTCGGCGGCGGTTCTTCACAAACCAACCAGAAAAGAATCGCCGATTGGATAAAAGACTCGAACATTCACAAAATCGTTTTCTTTTTAAAAACAAAATAAACTAGACTCAAATCAAGCTTCTTTGAATGCCCTGTCATTACAAAACCATGTTTAAGCTCTCAAACAAATGTTCAATCACATGGGTTTTTTTTTTCTTTTATATTTTGCGATTCGAACAAATCCAAACAAAAAATCTTCGATATCTAGACTGGCCGAGAGAAACCCAAGTGGGATTCGATAGTTACCGGCTTGTTTGGGAAGGGCCCGCCAATTCCCATGGCCATATCTTTGAATGTAAGCTACCAAGATCTGATCTTCTTCAGGAGTCCATGGACCCTTCTTCAATCCCATCTTCTCACAGCAAGGAGCTCTCACCATTTTGTTTTTCTTTTTAGAATTACAACTCCCTCTTTCTTCTCTCCAATACAGAGAAATGGCAGAAAAGCTCAAGAGCTTTGCAAAGGCCGAAAAGAGGTATTTATAGAGAGATCCAAAAAGAAAACGTGGGGAAATAGTCCAAAAGCAGCATAAAAAAAAAATAAAAAAATAAAAATTCAAAAGCAATCGCCAGCAATTTCAAGGAAGGAGGGGCCCTTTGTGATTTTCTATAATTATAATATTTAATTAGCTTAATTCAATTATTAGAGATTTCATAAACTGTCTTTTAGCATTTTAAGAAGAGGAGACCAACACCATGCACTGACAGTTCAAAGAACAAAGCAGCCTTTATCCTTTGAGACACCTCACATGTTTTTTTCTTCTTTTTCTTTTTTTTTTTTTCCTCACCTGCCGGATTCCTCGAGTGTTTTGCTGGGGCCCACGCGTGCCGGCCTAGCACGCGTGTGAGTTATCTGAATCAGGCAGGACTGGTTGTTTGTGACATGTGTGGTCCACTTGATTAAGTCATGGCCTGATTTCGGTGCAAGAACAGTGGGGCCCACCTGATGTTGTTTTCAGAACATGGTTTGTATTTGGGGGAAGCGGATTGGCTGGTGTATCCTCTAACTCCGGGTCGTACGAACGGTTCAAAGGAGATCAAAGTTACATGCCCCCACAATAATGTATTTATGATATCCGCACGGTTCATCTGGCAATATCATTTTAGATCATGAGTCTCAAAATAAGTCATATCCAAAGCTCAAGTGGACCACACCACACCACAGATAACCATGGGACAATGATTCTCACCTTAAAACATTTGTAGGGGCCATCATGATGTTTATTTACCGTGATGTTTATTTATCATCATATCCGTTTATAAGGTCACACAGACGTGGACGAAGAGGAAAAACAAATATCATGTTAATCCAAAACTTCTGTGATCCTCAAAAGGGTTTCAATGGTAGACGTTCAATCCCTCACTTCTTTTTTGCAGTGTGGTCCACTTGATCTTTAGATTTGTCCTATTTTATGGCCCATACCTTAAGACGGGATTGCCAAATGAACGGACGGTTTGGATATAATACATAGCTCATGATGGGACTCATAGAGCTTGGTGATGTAGATATAATACATACCTCAGGATGGGACTCACGTGACTGGGTGACGTCAACACATCAGCCAGGTCGGTGTTGCTACAACGGCCATTACGGTTCCGGGACGCGTATCGGGGAAGCGGATTGGCTGGTTTACCACACACAGCTACATGTAACTGGATGCAGATTGCGTCCTACCCCGCCCGTAGGGCCCACCGTGATGTAAGTGTTTTATCCACACCGTTCAACGCTTTTCTAGGATCATTTTAAGGTATATTCCTAAAAATGCTTCAGGTCCATAGCTCCAATGGAACACACCAAAGGAAGCTGCACTGAAAATGACACGCACCGTTGAAACCTTTTCAAGGGCCAAGGTGATGTTTTTATACCATCCAACCTATTTATAAGGTCATGTAGACGTGGATGAAGTGAAAATACAAATATCAGCTTGATCCGAAACTTCCCCAGCTCCCAAGAAGTTTTTAATGGTGTATGTTCAATCACCACTTTGTGGCCTACTTAAGCCTTGGACTTGACTTTTTTTTTTATCATATCTTAAAATGATCGGAGAAAAGCGTTAAACGGCGTGGATAAAACACTTACATAACGGTTGGCCCCATAGAGCTGGGGTAGGATGCAATCCGCATCCTTGGTAACTGTGTATCGGCGTCAGCGGGTTCCATGGGTCTCATCATCGGTTAACCATTTTTCGAGCTCAAATAAAACAGATCTAACTATCAAGTGGACCACACTGAAAATACCAATGGGAGGTTGGACGTCTGCCATTGAACCCCTTCTGGGGTTCACGGAAGTTTTGGATTAATATGATTTTTTTTCTTCTTTATCCAGCTCTTCGTGCCGTTGAGTACAGATTTGATGGAAAATAAACGTTATAGTGGGCCTATAAAACTTTTAACTGAGAAAATCCTTAGCTATATAGCTGGTGTGTAGTACACCAGCCAATCGGAAGCGGATCTCGTACTGAGTAACTAAGAGTTAACTCTGTGGGATCCAACGTGATTTATGTATTTGATCCACCCTGTCCGTCCATTTTAAAAGTTAATTTCAGAACCCAATACCCAAAAAAAAAAAAAGTATATCCATAAATCAATTGGACCACACCACAGGAAATAGTGCAAATAGAGTGTCTACAGTTGAAAATTTCTGGGGGGCCACAGAAGTTTTCGATCAAGCTGATATTATTTTTTTCACTTCATCCAGATCTTTTTGATCTTATTAACACATTGGATGACAAATAAAGATCACTTTGGGCACTAGAAAGGTTTCAACGGTCAAAATCATTATTCTCACTGTTTCCCGTGGTATGGTCCACTAAAGCTTTGGATATGCTTCAATTTTTGGATCAACATCTAAAATTAGATGAAACAATGGATGGATGGATTGGATAAACTGCATACATTTCACGATGGGCCTAACTGAGTTTACTCGTAACGATAAAAGCGTATTGACTAACTCAGTACGCAATCTGATTTGCAGCCAATTCGCTTCCGTGTATCATGTGGCCCACGATGCAGTGATGTGTTGGGTGCCGTGGCCCCACCGTGTTGTATGTGTATATAAATGGGGTACGTCCGTTTTGGTAGTTTATTTAAGGGATTGAATAAAAAAAAAATGAAGCAGATCTGAAGCGTAGGTGGAGCACATCACAAGAAACAATGGTGATTGAATGCTCACCATTAAAAACTTTTTGGGGTAAGTGGTGGGTGTCATTATCCCGTGCTTTCTTTGTGGTGTGATCCACTTGCATGTCTGCTTTAATTTTTATTTTATTTTTATGCCTTAAAATGAGCTGTTAAAATGGATGAACATGTAACATCCCGGATTTTTACTGTTTTGGATTTCTAAAAATTCTTAAATTTTTTTTTATGTAATTAACTCATATTAGCACTTACTAACCATTGACACTCAATGCTAGCTTATACATGGGTGATTGTAACGTCCCGTCCAACCAGTACAGTGTCCTGGGGCGTCCACGTCAGATTTGCTGTAGGATCGTTCGTTTAAACTACTTAGGGTGATGTATCACAAGTAAATTAAATCTAGGATTAGCCCATTAGACTAGATCAATCTGATTATGATTGAACCAAGTGTGGGCCGCCAAACCAGATGGCCTGTTTACACTTAATAACAGCCCATGTGGGCCATCCAGCGACCGAGGAGGGTCAGAAAAATCTAAAAGTTTAGAAATCATAGATCTCATTAGGCTTGTGGTCCATCGCGGACTGCGGACCCAGTGGACACCCAGAATTGAGATCTGGCACTAGCCGAATGCACCCCACCAATTCCAGAATTGGAATCTGACACCTGCAAATAAAATCGAGATATTAGGTCTTCCAGCCGTCGGATTCCTTCCAAATTTACGAAAAAGGTCTAATGTATTTTACTACACCCGTCTACAAAATTTAGGACCCGATCGTGGCCCGGTAACCGTTGATCGCAAATCTGACCCGTACGACCAAACCCCATATCCGATCGTTTCCAAATTCTGCGTGGCCCTTCATCGGGCCATGGAGCACCTACCCTATAAATTTCATAGCCAGAGGGCTACCAGAAATGCCTCATCAATCAGAATGGGCCTCCTAGGGCCATCTAAAGAATCAAAACCCTATGCTCAAACCCCATATTCGTTCATCCATTTGATCTCAAATTTTGCATGGCCTCTCATCGGGCTAGAGACAACTACACCCCAAATATGGTGGCCGGAGGGGTGATAGGGCCGCTTCAACATCAAATAGAGTCCTAGTAGGCTATTTTGGAAAATTATGGAAACTTAAGGCCAAGGGGCCCAACTCTAGCAAATAAAATCCCTAACCCTTATCTCATGACCCCCACCACAACCACCATTGCCAAGGGAGAAAGAGAGAGCTAGAGAGTAAGGAGAGAAGAAGGAGAAAGTGAAGGAGGGCAAGGTAGACCCTAGATCGAGGTGGGGCCCAAGGAGATCAAACTCCACAACTCCATATCCCTTCTCCAAAGGGAAACCCAACACCACAACCACAAGAAACGTCCATTGATCATCTAGGTAAATCTTTCATCCCATTTTCGTTGGGATTTATTTCAGATTCTAACATGTAAACGTTGCTTTAGGGATTTTGGCCGATCAACCCCCAAAATCCATCTTCCTATGTCGTTCCCAAGTATTCATCGAATCCAAGGTGCAGACTATTGTTCTCAGGTGGCCTAGCACCAATTTTAGTATGGGTTTAATGATTTTGATTGCTTGAATGCTATGATTGAATAATCTAGAGAAACCCTAGGAGTTGTATATTGTTGGAATTATATGGATTGTATGCTTAACCTTCATATTGGTGTTGATCTTGCCTCTCACATGATATTATGGATGGGTGATAGTTTGCTCATGATTGCTCTATCCTTTTTCCTCATATGTGGTGTTTCAATGTGTGATTGATTTATTATCCTTGTGCACATGATTTCTGGAATTGGAGGAAGTGCTTAACTTCCTCACACACACACAACTCACATGCACTTGTTTCATGTTATGGTTAGTCTTGCTTGCTATGAGAATCTGAATGGTAATGAGATACATGAGAACATGTGGTCGCTATGCTCGTTGATAATCTGTAGAATTGGCATGTTATGGATCCCCTCACACCCTTGGGTTGGTCAGGAACATGGGGAGAGACGGTAGTCCCATCGGTAGGACTATGCTATGGCTAGACCCGTGGGTTTGGGCGGGTGTGTTCGGGTGGCTGTAGTTCGACTACATGGGTCCCTTGTGCCCGATGTCACTCGTCTCACGCTCGCCCGACTCGTGTGGTCTAGCCTACTGTCTGACCAACCCTGTTTGTTAACCCTGTTTGCTCACATATGTATGGAACCTGAACCACCCTATAACCGTTGTAGCCCATCAATAACCCACTTGAAACTGGTCCACAGCCTCGTGAGCGGGGCATGGTGGAATGAGATACTGTGTTAGAGCTGTCGGCCTACACTGGGGTGTCGCGCCTCCTCGTAGTGACCACGAGCGATCCCTTTCTCTCGGCACTCCTCATGTGCTTGAAGTCGGGGATGAGGAACCCGACAGGATCACGGACCGCGGGGTATCGGCTTCACACATTGATGGGGCCTTGATCTCGCAATCAGTTTAGGGCATTGATACGTGGGGTGTATCAGATTCCCCAATCTGCTGGATGAATGAACTTAACTAACAACTCGGCTAACACGATCGCATTGCATCGCATTAGTTAGGGTGGCAACTCGGAAGTCGAGGTTGCTCTGAGAGAGTGTTGTCATACGCGATCGTTAGATGGATTCGCTCGAGGGAGCGTTGTGGTGAGGGCATGCATCATACCATCCAGCATGCATGCACATTAATAAGATGAGCTAGATGTATATGATTGACTGTTTTTCATTAAGTTCATGCTATAATTAATACCTGTTATAACTTGAGACTAATAGCACCCACTGAGTTGATCACTCACTCCCACTCTAGGATGGTGTTTTAAAACACCAACCAGACCCGTTCATAGTTGCAGGTGACGAGGAGTACGATGAGCCTGGCGACACGAGCGTAGACGAGGAAGACTAGCTGTCCTACTTCCTTTTGCTAAGCGGGTCTTCATGGGCTCAGTAGACGGGATTCTGGATCGTTGAGTAGTGGACTCAGCTTTATTTTCTGGATATATCAATTTTTTTTTGTGATTTTTTGGACAACGCCTTAAGCGACTCGTTTACATCCTTTTGGATTTGTATATATTTAACTTCTTTCAATTCAGTAGACTTGTTATGATTGTGATTCATGTTTCAAGTAATTCTATACTGCGCATTTAAACCTGATTAGACATAAAACTGTGAAAAATTGGTTATAAGTGATGCCCGAGAACTTGGGAGTCGAGTGTATGCATGACCCCCAATTTTTAGGGCGTTACAGAACAACATGAATGTAAAACGCGAGAACAGATTGGCTAGTGCTCTGTGGGCCCTACCATGATGTATGTATTTCATCCATGCCGTCCATCTATTTTTTTAAATCATTTTATGGTATGAGACCAAAAGTGAGATATATACCACTCTCCAGTGGACCACATTACAGGAAACAGTGTATAATGAAAGTCAATCATTAAAAACTTTTTGTGGCCATACAATTTTTGGATCAAGATGATCTTTGTTTTTTCCCTTCATTTGGGTCTTTATGACCTAATTAACGGATTGTACATCAAATAAACAGTACAGTGGGCCTTAGGAGGATTTTAATGGCGGATATCCAATCACTACTGTTTTCATACGGTGTGGTCCAAATGAGATTTATATCCCTCTAATTTTTTGGATCAATCCCTAAAATGATCTGTAAAAATGGATGAATGAAATGGATGAAACACATACATCATGGTGGGGCCCACTGAGGACCGACCACCAGCCACCTTGCTGGTGGCAGGGGGAGTAGCCAATCCGTTTCCGAGCTCACATAGCTTTGGCGCTTGCTAGCGGGCCAGTGTCAGTGGCCGCTAGCTGGAAAGTGTTGAGGTCAGTAGTCAAACTGCACACAACAATGACATCTGAGCCATCCGAGTCGTGTATATGTGCATCTGGGCATTAATGTCCCCGCTATTTTCGATAATGGTTATACTTGATCTTTGAATCTGCTTTCTTTTTAGGCTCATGTTCTAAAATAATAATCGAAAATGGACAGACAACAAGATACAACACGTACATCATGGTGGGGCCTTGGTATTTTTTTCTCAAATCTATCCTTTCGTGGGCGTGAGGCCCACCCGATGGTTGATCTGCATTACACGGTGAGGCCCACCAGATGAGCAATTCGGATGGCTCGGATGTTATCGGTGTGTGGAGGAGCAGGATGACCTCGCGAGCGTCCGGTGGGCCCTTGGTGTCTATTTTTCAAATTCGTCCGTCTCGGACATGTGGCCCACCTGATGGTTAGCTGACCTAACTTTGGACCAGACAATTCATGCAGTGGGTCCACCTTGTGACAGGGTGGCACTAGTGGCAAAATGCCGACGTGCATTTGTCATCAGCAAAGTTTACGCTTCAAAGGGTGTGTACTGTGTGTCCGTGCGCGCTCGCGCTTTTTATTCTCATGCGGACCGGAGGACGCGGCTACTGACCGGTTGAGCAGCGAGACTCGCTATTGAAGTGACGTCACCTCGTTCTGTGGGTCCCATCATAATGTATGTGTTGTATCTACACTGTCCATTCATTAGAGAGATCATTTTAGGACATGAGTAAAAGAATGAGGAAGATCCAAATCTGGAGCGGACCCCACCAAAGAAAACAGTAGGAAGAGTCACTCCCACCATTGAAACTTTCCTAATGTCCACCATAATATTTATTTGAGATCAAACCTGTTCATAAGATAACATAAACATTAAAGAATGGAAAAATAAATATCAACTTGATTGAGAACTTTTGTGGCACTTGGAAGTTTTGAATGGTGGGTGTCACTCCACTCTAGATTTTGATTTGACTCATTATTTTTCTCATCAATAAAATGATCTCTCGAAAACAAATAGAGCGTGTGGATACAACACATGCGTGGTAGGACCAAAGAACTAGGTGACGTAACTTCAGTAGCGAGTCTCGCTACTCAACCTTTCAGTAGCCAATCCGCGTCCGCGGACCGGAATCGTCTGTCGCCGACGCGGATTGCCTACGACAGTGACAGTAGCCGCCTCGCTACTGGATGGAGCTCTGCAGACCCTAAAATCATGTATGTGTTTTATCCACGCCGTCCATCCATTTTAAATCATTATTTTAGTTATGTAAAAAAAAAAAAATTGAGTAGATCCAAACCTCAGGTAGACCACACCACAGGAGAATAATGGTGATTGAACGAGCACTGCCTCCTGTGGTGTGGTCCACCTAAGATTTGGATTTACTTCGTTTTTGAACTCATACCTTAAAATGATCTGGAAAAATAGATGGACGGCATCGATAGAACACATACATACATCGTGAGGGATGCAGAGAACCGTCTACTAGCTACTGGCAGTGTCAGCGGGCAATCCGCGTCCCCTACCTTAGACACGTGTTGTCGAGGATGCCTGTCCGTTTTAAGTGACTTCCATGGTCAAACGGTCAACAACGTGTGAGTGGGACCAAAATCATAAAAATGGTGGGGCCCACCTTGGGGAAGGGTTGGAAAGGGAAAGGAATCAGAAAAGGGATAAGGCTGGGAAGGGTTTTCACAGCTCATTGCTTGGGTCTGGTCAAAGAAAGAGGCTTCTGGCTCAAGCCCTCCTTTGAAAATAGAAAGCCATTCCATGCATTTCCTAGTTCCCACTGGTTTTTAGTGGACAATTTGAAGAGGGTGCCTTTGCAGTCAAACAAGAACGAGGTCAATCGCACTCACATGCCAAGTGGCGCCTTTCCCAGCGTTGACATGATGCCACGTGGCTTAGAACAGACGTGGTTTGCCTGTATTGGTCTATGGCCTATGAGTGATCATGGATAGTGTTGTACCTCTACCTACCATAATTTTCTTTAATCAGAAATTCAGCGGCTGAGTGCTCCATTACTACTAAATAGATAAGTTTGTTATCACGCATGGAGTTCGCTCTCGTGTCGTCCATGTTGAGTTATCCAAGCCATTGATCTAGTGGACCCATCATGGATAGACCACGCCCTAAAAATCTCCCAAAATGAAAGATCCTAGCCGTTCAAATCTTCGGCTATTTTCCCATTGTTTTTGGTATGTCTCTTCTTGTCCATCTATTTGCGAATCGAAGAAATTCTTTAGGTATGATCCATCCATGATTGGATCCCAACAAGCTCAACGGTCAGGATCACAAAACCATGGGCCCCACGTGCAGATTCTGTGCCCAATAGGGAAGTCTTCCATTAGTCACTAACAGAGAAATCAATTGCATTAAGATATTATTATTATTTCAGGTTTAGTGAGTTGGGTGCGGCCCACCATGGAATTAATGGTGTAATAATTAGGTCAATCTCAACCATTCCTACCTGCCTCTTGCGTTGGAGAGTTCGGGGAAATGTCACATTAATAAGTGAAGTGTGCACAGTGTCCTGGGGTTCCCATTTTCTATGAGCGGGCCCATGGTTTAGTGATCCAAGCCATTGATCTAATGGACCCACTATACATGGACCAAACCCATCAATATCAATGGTTAGATGATCATATCCCATTCAAGCTCTGAGAATTCTATCATTTGAATCTTAACCGTTGCTGCATTTCTCTTCGTGACTGTCTATTTTCAGGAGATCAAATGAAGAACTGGGATTTCCCCATCAATAATATTTTTGCACCGTGGTCCATCCACGGAGGGATCCATCACAACAACGGCCTGGATCTCTAAACCAAGGACACTATGCATATCCTTCAGTCCAGGATCATATAATTCCTCTCTTAAGAGACCCCTTCAACCAACTACTCTACCAGTTGAAAAACCTGCAATTTTCCTTGGATTTGTTCCTTCATGGAAATTTTCAAACAAAGTAATACTTCTATCGGAAAATTTCAAACCCATTATCAATTGAAGTAAATTAATTTTTAATTGAGATTGAATACCAAATATAATATAAAAAAAGTTCAAGTTAATATAATCCAAACCATTGAAAATTGACTAACATATTCAAGTACACATCCAACTAATATAAGATAATCCATTATACATGCAGGTCATGTTTTCCCACTGCTTGTGACTATTATTTAGATTTAGTAGCGTTTGGATGCACCATTGAATTGAATTGCAATAACTCAGCTCAATTGTAATTATCTTCTTAGCATTCATAGAAAGTACGATCCAAGACTGCAGTTAAATTACTTTCAAGATAGACTTGAAAAAGAAAACTCATTATGGTTTGAGTGCTACTTTTTGTTGTAAATGCTAAAGAAGATAATTACAATTGGGTCATTTCCACTTTAGTTGAATTAGTCATTGAAATGCAATTCAATGGTGCACCAAACGCACCTTTATAATATTTTATATTGGTGCCACTGTAAGGCACACACCTGAACTTATTGTTGATTAGTTCTTAGGATTTCTAACTAATCCTACTGACATTTTCTTTAGTATCTATTTATTATTTTATACATGAACACGGTTGCGTGTAGTTTCACATTCAGTTAAATTCGTCATCACTGATCAAATCCACAATTTGAAATCACACTCCTTACATTGAGGCCTGCCTGGACCCCACCTTTTTTTTTTGGTTCAATAAACACTTCCTAATAGAAAAAAATATATAGATCATTGATATTTACAAGTTACAACCATCATGTTTGATAGATGCACTATTTTTTTTCTATTTTTGCTAAGTCAGAATTATTTTCTACTTTGGACTTTGTTACTTTGTACGCGTATGACGCTCGACATGAAGTCGCTTAGAAATGGAATATATGGCATACATTAACTCTAAGCTAAATTTATTATACTGTGACATAGAGTGGGTTATAGATCTATTCTTCATACAGCTGGACAGAAAGAAGCCCAAACAAAAGCGAGCGTAGTCTGTTTGATTTGGGCCCAATCCTACGTAAGGCATGACCTAACTGAGCCTAAGGCGCATTCTAATTGAAAAAATCATTTTGTATAAGAAAAAATTGTTGTTCAAAGTGTGAGCTATAAATCTATCATAGTAACTTGAGGTAGACGGTGATCTTCCTCATTATGCCCTTTCTTGTGTCATATTGTCACCGAATAACGGTTCAAAAATCATATTGGTTGAACATTTCAAACCTATGATCTATTGACACTTTTCTTGAAATGAGAATGTTGGATATATATATATATATATATATATATATATATATATATATATATATATATATATATATAAACTGTCCAATAAGCATCCCCCAATCTCATAGTCAGCTGAGTTATGGTCGGAAAATCATATTGGTTGAACAATCCTAACCTTTCATTCATTGACACTTGTTTCTTGAAATGAGATTGTTTAGTATTTTGCATTTTTAACCCTCCAATAAGTGTCCATCAATCTACCTCAGTGGTAGACTCTGAGGAGTTTCAACACGAGGTCTTGGGTTCATGGCCTATAGGCGGTGAAATCCCACTACGGCCGGTGTGGACGTGTGTAAATTTTTATTTATTTATTTATTTAATTTTTTTTTTTTTTAAAGTAATCAAATAAGTATAATTTTTGATTCATAATATATACATCTAACTGATTCATAATTTGGAAGGTTTAATTTGAATTATAATATGCCATATAAACTTATGAGCAACCATTAAGTGGTTACGTATCATCCATCTATCTCTTGTCAAAGTAATGATTTTTTTTGAATAGCACAATGTGGTCCTACTGTATTACCGAAAGCTAATAAAAAAGGCTGTATCTATCAAAAAGCATATCAAAAAAGTTGCTCTTGTAAGTGGGTTTAAACAATGCTGTGAGGGACATGGTAACCAGCCATATCCATGGGGACCCAACTCTGGGCCTACCATGATATGTGTTTTATCCATGCAGTTCATCCATTTTTCCAGCTCGATTGTAGGCATGAGCCAAAAATTGAGGCAGATGCAAATCTTTAGCAGACCACAGCTCAGGCAACAAAACTTCTTAGGGCTCACCATAATGATGTTAATTTGCCATCCAACCTTTGGATGAAGGGAAAACACATTGCTCACAAGTAGGGCTCTCAATGGGTTGGATCCAGGTCGATCACACTCCAAGTCCAACAATCCGCAGCCGGATTTGGATTGGATTCGGATCTAACTCGGATCCAGAAGTTGATACTCATACCGGATCTACCTATAAATAGCCATATCCATTTTCTATCCAAAAATCCTTACAGTCATCAAATTTGGGTCGGATCTAGTCCAAATCTACACCATCATAAATTGAACGGCCACATAAAATTTTACTACCGTCAAAGTTGAAATGGTTGACGGCTTGAAGCATTGAAGCATTCAATAGTGGAGATCCGATCGGATATCACTAGTAGATCCTGAGATCCAGATGTGACTCGAATATTATTTGGATGAATTTTTATGAACCTGAATTCGATCCAATTAATTAATCGGACCTATTTTAAGATCGAACTCCGTCTTATACGAGCTTGGAGTGAATCGGATTTTGGAACCGATCTGCTCCACTGAGAGCCATACTCTCATAAAGGTTTTAATGATAGTATAATCTCCATTGTTTCTAATGTTGTGGCCTACTTGAGCTTTATATCTGCCTCATTTTTAGTATCATGTCCTAAAATGAGCTGCAAAAACAGATAAACTGCTAGGATAAAACGCATATATCATGGTGGGGTGGGTCTGAAAAAGCCAGGGAACCCTGTTCTTGGTGCAATCCGAGTACCATTAAGTTGTCCGGATAAAGGTATTCCGTATCTCTTCCTTTTAATCTTTTTCTTTCCATTAGAAATCCACATCTCAATGGCTCCAGGAGATCCGTCCTGCGTGCTGCAAAAGAGTGCAATGCCTTTATAGATAAAGCGAGTCAGCAGAGGATCCGTAATCTCACCGTCATCAGATTTGGCCTCATAAAGAGGTGCATGCACTTGCATGATTTGTTCTCTTAAAATAAGATCACCACTCATGTCATTTGGTGGTGGGCGGCATTCCCATGCACGTTCTAAATTCTATTTCTCTCCTACTTCCCAAGAAGTTGTAGGAAATGCGCCTGGATTCCCGCCCACCAACAATGTAAGATGGAGATGTCACTGGGAAATGGATTGGCTACTCCCCCTGCCACCAGCTCCGTGGCTGATGGTAGGTGGTTTGTGTGCCCACCATGATGTATGTATTTCATCCACTCTGTTCATCCATTTTTGCAGATAATTTTAGGGCTTCATCCCAAAAATTAGAGGTATATAAATCTTAGGTGGACCACACCACAGGAAAACAATAGTGATTGGATATCCACCATTAAATTCCTCCTAAGGCCCACTGTACTGTTTATTTGACATCCAATCTGTTGATTATGTCATACAGACCTAGATTAAGGGAAAAAATAAATATCAGCTTGATCCAAAACTTTTATTGCCCCAAGTTTCTAATGATCGATGCTCATTCAACACTGTTTCCTATAACATGGTCCATTTGAGATTGGCATATACCTCATTTTTGGTCTCATATCATAAAATGATCAGGAAAAATAGATGGAAAGCATGGATGAAACACATACATCATGGTGGGGCGCACAGAGCATCGACCACTAGCCATTGGCTGGTGGCAGGGGTAGCCAATCCGTTTCCATGTCACCGGTAAGGGGATACAGCTATTTGATCAGTTTTATCCCATGCATAGGGTGATTACAGGACAGTAGGATCTGATTTCAGTGATGAACAACTTGATAAAGCTTAACAAATTTTCAAGGGAGCAGATTGGGTGGGGCCCGGATTGGTGGATCCCTTACTGTGGGGCCCAATTTGATGTATGTGCTTTACATCCATGCTGTCCATATGTTTTGGCAGCTTATTTTAGGGCATGATCCAAAAAACGAAGTAGATCCAAACCTTAGGTGGACCACACCATAAAAAGCAGTGGTGATTGAATAATTATCATAAAAAGCTTCTTGGGTTTATCTTCCATCCAAACTGTTGATAAGGTCACAAAGACCTCGATGAAGGGACCATATAATTAACATCTTGATAAAAAAACTTTTGTAGCCCACGAGAAGTTTTTAATGGACTATTTTCACAATCTGCTTCATTTTTGAGTTCATGCCATAAAATAAGTTATCAAAATGGACGGACATCATGGATGTAAAGCTATCAAAATGGACGGACATCATGGATGTAAGGCACATACATCACTAACAATGGGCCTCACAGTTAGCAATCCACTGGTCTTGTTGTTATCGATTTGATTGGTCAAAAAAATGGGCCCACAAAGCATGTCTGGAAGTGGTTTATGATCGATCAGTGTCACGGGAGGCTGGACCAATCAACTGTCACCACATCACCAAGTCGGCTCTGATTTTCAATATTAATGTAGCACGTAGTACATCAAATGCTTTTCACACTTCATTATCCAAACATTTTCTTCCACTCTCATTTATAAATCATATTTTTCCACCTTTTAAAGGTTGGTTTCTTGACAATGCCAGCACTTAGACTTGTTAGTATCCTCTTGTATTTTCTTCCTACTTGTTAGATCACTTTTTGAATAAGGAATGCTGCTTGCAAACTCCCAGACAAGTATGCACGATCTGGACCGTCCATCAGTTGGGCCCATGGTAATATAACCAAGACCAGCATTGATCCATCCGTCAAATTCATCAGGTAGGCTGCAGGGTGTGAAAAAGCAGTGCATAGTTTACAAAAAAAAAAACCATACATGAGTGGCGCACTGGATGAGTGGATGATGAACCTGATTTTGGGAATGGGCACATTCATGGTGGGGATGATTGATGAACCGCCCAGATGTTTTACACGGTCGCACATGTCTTTAGCACTTGGACTTGCGTGGTGACGCAGCACCATGTAGTTTAGTAGTGTTGGAACTTGGAAGGGAGTTCGGATCGTCCGTGATGAAGGCACATGAAAGCCTGACGAAGGCGGAAGCGGATTGCGTACTGAGTAACTCAGTACGCTAAGTGTACTGAGTAAACTCTGTAAGGTTCACCATGATCTATGTGTTTTATCCACTCCGTCCATCTATTTTATTAGATAATTTTATAACAGGGGTCCAAAATTGAAGGATATGCAAAGCTCAATTGCACCACACCACATGAAGCAGTGTGAATTGAGCTTATACCGTTGCAAAATTCTTGAGTGTCACAGAATTTTTGTATTAAGCTTATATTTATTTATTTTTTTTCTTTTCTTCATCTATGTCTTTGTGATATTATTAACAGCTTCGATGACAAATAAACATCACTGTAAGGCCTAGGAAGGTTTCAACGGTGGAAATCATTATACCCACTATTTCCTGTGGTATGATCCACTGAGAGTTGGATATTCTTCAACTTTGGGCTCAACCCCGTAAATGAGCTGAAAAAACGTATGGACGGTGTGGATAAACCACTTATTTTCACAGTGTGCCCAACTGAGTTTACTCAGTACGATAAGAGTGTGCTGAGTTACTCAGTACGCAATCCGATTCCGACGAGGGCACATGAAGGCGGATGTCCTGCGAAAGCTTTTCGCAGGAAGTTCATGCGCTGCTAGCCAGGTGGGGCCATCGTGATGTTTGTATGGAATCCACTCTGTCCATCCGTTTTGTGAGATCATTTTAGGCTATGAAACCAAAATTGATCAGGATCCATGACTCAAGTGGGCCATACTAAAGGAAAAGGTGGTTAGGGAAATTCCTACCGTTGAAATCTCCCCAAATTCTACAGTGATGTTTACATCCCATCCATACCGTTAATAAAGTCATTCCTACTGGGATGAACTGAAAAAGCAAATATTAGAATGATTCAAAACTTATGTGGCCCATGAATATTTCAACTGTCGAAATTTAATTCTCACATTTTCGGCACACTTGAGAATTAGGTAGGTTAATTTTTGGCCTCAAGTTCTAAAATGAACTCACAAAACGGATGAACGGAGACGATTTATCAAAATCATCACAGTGGGCCTCACCTGGGTTCCTAGGAACCATGAAATTCCAGTGCCGTCTCTCCTCATTGGTCCACGTCATTTTCAATGACAGCCAGGATTTATCTCTTCCAACCCACTTTTAACGTGTACAACTTCTCCAGGCCCCACACTGATTTATGTTTTAGATCCACACCGTAAATAAAATTTTACAGATTATTATAATACCATGACCCGAAAAATGAAGCACATCTAAAGGTCAAGTGGACCACACCACATAAAGCGGGGAAGATTGAACAAACTATTGTTGAAACTTTCATGAGGCCAACTGTGAAGCTTATTTTCCACCTGACCCGTTCATGGGATCAAACATACGTGGATAAAGTTAAAATACAAATATTAGCTTGATGAAAGCTTTCTATGTCCCTTTATAAAGCTTTGAACGGTAAAAATCAATTCTTATGTTTTAGGTGGTGTTGCTCATTTTAGCCTTGGATCTTTATTATTTTTCTAGATAATTTCATAGAATGATCCGAAAAAATGGATGGACGGTGTGGAATTTAAAAAACGGATGGACTGAGTGAATACAGAATACACACGTGAAGGTGAACGAAGGCAAGGCCGCACCATCTTTTGTAAGGCCTAGGTCACACCTAATCCGCTACCGTGGTGCATCACATTCCACGTGAGGAGAGCAATCAGAAAGTGTTAACACGTGTAACTTTTGTGAGACCTATCACGAAATATGTACCAGATCCACACCATCCATCCATTTTTCTATAACATTTTAGTGAATGATACAGAAACCTAAGCAAATCCAATGCTCAAATACGCCACGCTGTGGAAATAGTAGGATATGGACGCTTAATGTTGGAAACGTCTCGAGGCCATAGAAAGCTATGATGAAGCTGATATTTATGTTTTCCCTTTATACATGTCTATGTGAGCTTTTGAAGAAGATAGATGGAAAATAAATCTGGACTTTAAGAAGGTTTCAATGGTACTCGTTTAATCACCGCTGCTTCATGTGGTGTGGTCTACTTGAGATTTTTATGTGCCTAATTTTGAGCTCATGATTTAGAATGATCTGTAAAAAAATTTGGACGGTGTGGATTTAAAATATAAATTATTGTGGGGCCTGAAGAAGTCCTACACAATAAAAGTTGTATTATGTCGCATGCAATATATTTGCGCGAGCGGAATCGGGTGGGCGGGGGTCGAAAACGATGTGGACCAACGAGAAGTGACGGCGGGCTTTCCTGTGCCTTCAACACAGACGATCGACAGTCGGTGGAAGGGGGACGGCTTAGATGAGACCCGGATCCGCAGAGGTGGGTGATACCTTACTTCGGGGTCACTGACGAATGTGATTACATCCACACAGTTTATCCATATTCAAAGCTTATTTTAATGCATGATCCAAAAAATAAAGCAGTTCTTAATCTCAGATGGACCATAGTACCGGAAACAGTGGTGAATGACTGTTAAAAACTTTCTGTGGGCCGCATAAGTTTTGTATCAAGACGATATTTGTGTGATCTCTTCGTCTAGGTGTTTGTGACCTTATCAACAGTTAAGATAGAAAATAAGCATTCAGGTGGAATCCATGAAGTTTTTAATGGTGGAGACTCAATCACGACTATTTCTTGTAGTGTGGTTCACTTAATATATGAGTCCGCTTCATTTTTTTATGCTTGCCCTAAAATGAACTTCCAAAATGATTGGACGGTGTGGATTTAAGGAAGATATATCACTGTGAGCCCCACACAGGTCCCACCCACATCAGCAGATGGACCCTTCCCACCTAATCCGGGCCGTTGAATGGCGGCCGGATTTGATTGGCCATATGCTACTTTCAGATATGAGGCTAACACATTATGTTTGAGAGTTGTTAGGGAAAATGAGCTTGGCATAGCCCATATTTGATGGTCGCACATGTCTCAATCAAATTCAACCACATCCAACGCTACTGATAGCTACGTGGTATTAGGTATGCAATCCCATCATACCTACTTGATTCGTATAAAATCAAGTAGATTGGGTGATCAAGACCTAATACCCGAGATTTGTACTCCATATTTGATTACCTCATGAGGTAGCTCACACAAAGCATGTTTGAAAATCGTTAATCCACAATGACTATTTCTAATAGTAGACCACCTTCCAATAAAATGTCTCTTATTAGCAAGTGACAATCCGAGTCATGTGAAAACAAGGTAAAGCTATTATAAAAAAAGGTGGTCTTATGTCGAAACAGTTATGTCATAGGTTACAGTCCAGCCAGCGAATAACTTCCAACCTTTCATGTGTGTGTGACATCCGATCCATCCAATATTTTGGCCCCATCAAAAGGATCAAATCTAATAAACAGCCCACAATCTGAATGGCTTGGATCAGGTAACTGTACACCAAGCCTGCATGGACTGTATGCGTGCATGGATAGCTCTACTCTGAGATCCATAGCCTTAATTCGCAGTGATGGATCTTAAGAGGAAGAACACCACCACCACACATGAGTCAGGAAATCACAGCCAACATGTTTTTGTTCCATGTATTATAAAAATCAGCTTTGGAATTTATTTATTTATTATATAACTCTTCGGTTTTATTTCCATAAGTTAATTTATGAGATTTTTCAGGACATTCTTTGTTATTGGCAGTTGATCTTTTAACATATTTTATAAAAAATAAATAAATATTTTAACCATATTTTTAATACTTTCAATACATTTTGCATTGATCAAAATTTAAGTGAATTTTCGACATTCATTCTACCCAAACAGGTTATACAATTATCAAATGTATAGAATTACAGAGGTACTACAAAAGAGTCTCTATTAGACGCTGACATCTTTAACATTTATATGGAAATGCATTCCAATTTCTCCATTAGACACAGACATCTTTGGCATTAATTGTATTGAAATGCATTCCAGTGTCAACAATAAGATACTATTTGAAAACCAAAGTTCTCGAAATCACAGGGATTCCTTGCTCATTTCTCACGTCCACATATTTTATTTTTTATTGCTATCGGAAGGCTTAAAAAACATTTACCATGTTCTTATTGACCAGGCCATTGCCTATGCAAGTGAAAATGCACCACATGAAACAATGGAGATAATGACATCTGTTGAGGTCAAAATCTGGTCAGCCCTCTTCCCCTCTTCACGCACTCCGAGCAGGCGTCGGACCAAGAATCCTGCACATAAACCGTAAGCAATGGAGACCCTGGCTAAGCCGGGGGACCCTCCAATGCCTAAGTCAGGACAACAGAATCTGAGTCTAAGTTTAGGAGAAGGGGGAGAGTGTCAGATGTTGCGTACCTGTCCTCATGGGATGATATAATATTTATACATTTTCATCGCTCGATTCGCGTCCGATAATCTCGGCACGATCAGTGGGATTCGTGGATCATGGAGATATTGCTCAGAATCCGAAGATCATGTCCTACGATGTGCGTATCTGCGGGCGAGATAATAGTGCATACCTATACATGGCAGTTTCCCCACTTAGCGCGTGGGACCTTTATTCTCGGAGATGCCTCGGCTCGGCCAGACCGAAGACGACGATATCGTTCCGAGCTGATGGTTGGTTATGTCAACCTGAGTCGAACTTTGATCCGTTCGCGAGTAGTACAGCTAGCCCTTCTCAGTGTCATGATGGATGCTTACTTGGAGTCGGTCGTATAACTCGAATATTTTCTCTTCCGACTGCTCTTGGAAAGAAAGTGATCAAGAATGGGAGCTTCGTCCATCTTAACCCACATTCCTATTATTATGCCGAGGCTCGGACTCTCCGCTCAGAGTGACGGACCGTCGATCCCTCCGATTGTAGTCGTCTCGGATCTTCCCATAACAACATCCACACCACAACCCTTCGTGGAGCTAATAATGATGTTTATTTGTTAGCCAACTTGCTCTTAATGTCACCCCGACGTGGATGAATGAAAACACAAATGCTAGCTTAATCTAAAAATTTCATGTTCCTGAGAAAGTTTTCAATGGTAAAGCGTACAATTCTTACTTTTTTATTTGGTGTGGTCCACTTCAACTTTAGATATGCTTCAATTCCGATCTCATGCACTTAAAATGAGATGAGCGGCGGCCGTATAAGACACATACATAGTACTAGTAGGCAATCGTGTTCAGATGACTCTGAGCTGGAGCCCGCAAAGCAGCCGAGTAAAATTGTTCATAGTGGCCATTTAATGAAGTGAAGGCAAGCAATGGATATGGCCGTCTGATTAGCGTGATCTTTTCAACACTGGCCATCCATGTAGAGGCCATCTGGACGAATGGTCCCGCTCAACACGCGGCCCTGCTATGTGTAATATACGAAGAGATGGTTCTACCATATTCTTTCTACGGTCCTATGCGTTCTGCCGAATTTTGGACGCCTGGTCTTCGTTCTGCGAGTTTTCATATGCGCCCGCATGCAACGTAACTCTCTATGGTGGAAGTGGATTGACTGAGCTTTGGGGTCCACTGTGATGTATGTGTTTTATCCATGCTGTCCATCATTGTTTTTAGATCATTTTAATATATGAGTACAAAAATTAACTAGATCCAAGACACAAGTGGACCACACCCCAGGAAACGGTGGTGATTGAATGCTTACTATTAAAAACTTTGTAAGGCCACGAAAATTTTAAATCATGCTGATATTTATGTTTTCTATCTATCCATGTCTTTGTGACCTTATAGACAGGTTGGATGGCAAATAAACATCATCATGGGCCTTCGAAAGGTTTCAACGGTGATTGTCATTATCCTCACTATTTACTACGCTTGAGCTCTCTATCTACTTGATTTTTCGGATCATGCCTTAAAATGAGCTGAAAAAAACGGATGGACAGTGTGGATGTAAAAAAAAAATCAAGGTGGGCCCACATCGCCTGCCATGGAGAATACCGGCATCCCTCTACGGTATGCTACGTAGAGGGATGCTTTACTGGAAAATGCTACTTGTTGTTGTTAGAGGCGCTTCGTGATACATGTGCCAACATGGCCTACCTCTGCCAAATCCGAGCCATTCAAAAGGTAGGAAGAACATTGACGATTTGTTAGACACTAAGTCAAGATTATCCACCGTTGCAAATTATACAGAATAATAATATTTCTATAAAATATGGAATCCAAAAAATCAAAATGATATGAACTAAGGACATGCAGAAGCACATCTGAGACGCTGTCATTAAAGCGTTATTTGCCCCTACTCAAAAAGATTGAGTATGCTGATAGGTTACAAGCAAACCATTCTAGGATATGACGAGCCTGGTGTGGGTCTATGTTCAACAAACATGAAGGATCACTAATAGAACACTTTTATACACTGTTTAGCAGAATTACAATAAAAGAAAAAATCCCAAAGAGAAAAGAGAAGAGAATAGAATTTTGTGATTTAGACCACTGCACTGGTTAGTTCTTCAGCCACTGGTTCAGTTGAACCGTTCTAGACCACACCGCTGGTCTATTCTTTAAGTAATGGTTCAAGCTTGCTGTCTTGCTGAATTCACTAGAGTGAGTGGCTGTATTAGTTCATATGGGTCTGCTGGAGTGGGTTGAGAGATAGTTTGGAAACCCATCCAGGCCTTGTTTATATAGGCCGTGGTGGCTGGGGGTTATGGTCCAGGGAAATAAATCTCATGACCATTTTCTAGCTGTTGGAGAAAACTAGCTATTTTCTGACTGTTGTGCATGGGCCATTAAGCTGTTGCATGCTGACTGTCGTGAGACGGTGGCTAACCGTTTTCTAGTTGTTGGGCTAGCCATGCAGCAGTTACAGCATGGTTTCTATACTAACGGCACAACAGTTACACTTCTACTGCAACAACCATATTCAGCCTCTCTATATATACTCGATGACCTCTCTCTGTCCTTTGGTCTCCCTTCCAACCAACTACTCACCTTAGCCACCTAGTCACATCGTGACTCGCACACGTCTCGCTCCAGTTCTGAAGGGAGCGACCCTCTGCGACAGGATGTGCACGTGCGAAGTGCGCCACTAGCACCTCTACAACCACACTGCCTCACATGCCCATGCCCTCGCACTAAGATCGAGACTGAGCCCGTGCTCGTGTACGAGCCTGAGCGCGAGCGTGAGTGTGTGCACGCGGGTGTTTCAGTGCTATGCACTAGAACACGCAAGTCCCATGGTCCATGGACTATGTGGACAAATAATAAGGTACTCCACACTTTTCATTTAAACTACAAAAATTCCTTCTCTTTTTCCAATGTGGTACTATTCCTAAAACTCACAAAAATGTGTTTTTCAAACCCTTTTTATATATTATATATATTATTTTTTATTTTAAAATATATTTATAAAATCAATATTTTATAACAATCCCCCATTGATTTTTATAAAAATATATTTTCTCGATAAAACATTTCTGCTGGAATAATCAGCTTATATGCATAAAAAAAGATATCTTTCGATTTTAATCTTTCCTTAGTGTAAGCATCTCAAAACTCTGTTGAAATGACTGGTAGTCGTAGCGTTGAACCAGTTATTCCTAGAGAACATAGTCGGAGAAACTATACACATATTTGCTATGTGTTTATGAGAGTTCCCACAATCTTGCTTAGCACAATTAGTGACCATGTGCTTATCTTAATTCGTGAATGATCTCGAGAGAAAACTTGTAACGCTTTGAAAATCGGGGGTCGAGCATAAACTCAACTCCCGAGTTCCAACGCATCACTTATGCAACAAAATGAATGATGATTGAATGTTGTCTGTATTAGTGTAGTGAACATGAGTGAGATTAAACCAAAACAGCATATCATACTCCAGAAATAAGTGAGATAGCAAGCGGAAGACTGTGATAGATAAATAAAATATATAAACTGTGGTGAGTCTCCAGAGTGTGATAACGTTACCAGGTTAAACAATTACAAGTTCAATTCTAAAATATACCAAATGTGTAAGGTCATCTAGTTAACATTCTTGTAACCCCGTCGATCAAGACACGGCTCACATGAAGCCGCCAGAATATAACAAATACGATCAAGCATCATTGTTGTTGCAAAGGTCCGGCTCCGCCTCACAAGCATCGCCGACACCTGCAACTCAAACAAGTCTGGTTGGTGTGTACAACATCGTCCCATAATGTGGGAGTGAGTGATCAACTTAGTGGAACAATAAAGCGTAGGTTAACATGTTATCAAAACAGTCAAGTAGTAATGATAAAGTAGTACAATCAACAATCCTAAGTACTCTTGTTAATGCAAGTAGAAATGCAGTCATGATATATGCCCTCACCACATATGCTTTCATTCCTCAGTGCTCCACATCTTCCAGGCACATGCAGTGCGATGATGAGCATGATAACCGAGTTGTTATTAGTCCATTTCAAATAGCAGGATTGAGAAACTAAGGTACCTCCCTTGTATCATTCCCAAACATGATTCATTCTAGGGTCGTCAAACCTAGATAATCTTATACGATAGTGTAGTTCTAGGGCGCTGCAAAGGTTGTCAGGGCTGTTACACGCAATTGTTACACCACTCCCTCATCACCTTTTTAACGGTTCATCACTAAATTGGTACAGGCCTAGTTCATACTCTACTCATTGTGGCAAAACTCGTCGCCTCATCGCAAATTCAGAGTATGCTCGAGGTCACTACAAAGGGTTTGTCACCAATCAGTATAGGCAGACAGCTTGAATATAGTGTCACATACCACCATAATCGGCTTACGAGTCTGGTTGCTCAATGGACACTACGGGGAGGCACATGGCCCCAGCGTAGGCCGACAGCTTGACCACGGTGTCCCATACCACCATGCCCGGCTCATGAGTCTTAGCGGATCGAGGTACTATGGTTAACGGGATTTCACTGGTAAGTTTGGTACCCTAGGTTCAAGCAGAGGCGTCCAAACATGGTAAACATATATAAGACAGATCGGGTTGCTTGACGAGCTCGGCTAGCTCGAGCGCATGACAAGTTGAACGATATGAAGCGCAAAAGTACCTTATGTGGCCAACCACTATCGCCAACCGAAGTACGACTCGGGTTCGTCGAACACATCTCACATGGTGAAATGAATCTCAACCACGAATTCAATCCCTTTACCGATTGCCTGGACTATAATCATAGCCCCAAACATAATTAATCCATGACCAACCTATAGGATGCAATAGGTTAGCTATTTCATAACCTACAACTATCAAAACCCCCAAACAGGTTAGAGTTAGGGTTTCTTACCTAGGAACGGAGCCGGAATCGCCAGGAAAGCGATTAGATAAGGGTGGTTGTGCTTGCATAGCGGCAGGGAAGCATGACAGGGAGATGCTCCCACATCTTCCACACTTTCTCTCTCTTTTCTCTCTTCTCAATTCTCAAATTCGTATGGCTGAATGAGAGAAGGTTTTAAGGTCCTTATATAGCCTAAAAACTCACCAAATTAGACTTTAGGTCAAGGTATACTTAGGTTATATTCAAAGTGAGGTAGTTTCAGCTCAACGGAGTACTTCTGGTGGCCCCCCCTTGAGCCAAAGGTCAGACTTAAGCTCACAGACTATGGATCTAGGTGAAGTTAAGTTTTCGTTTCAATCGGGATTCCAGATCGCAAATGGCGGACCAGTTTCAGTTCAACGGTCAGTGGATCTCGATCGGAGATTCTGAGTACATGGATATGTTTAGGGAAATATCCCTGATCCGAGGGTGTACCCCGATTCTGACGGTCTGGTTGCTTAATACTGACCCGCAAGTGACAAGTCTTAGATTTATTTATTTTGAATTTAATTTTGAATTATTTTCACATTTCTTACACTCTTCACTCGGGCTCAAGCGAATTGCACTGGGACATTATCTGGATTTGATTTTTGAGATGGTTGTCAAGCCCAGCAAGGCGGTCGTAATTCCTGAATTTTGTGTTAATCAGACTTCTGATGTGCGGTTCAGATCTGAAACGGAGTTTCAATGTGCTCCTGAGAGCAACCGGGTAATGAGATTGATCCTAGATTTTAGGGTAACCTAACATCAATGATTCTACAAGTTTTGAGTCTTGCAGATTGTATTTAAAGCGATTGGTGCTAATTTCACAGGTACTCTAGTTTAACACTAGCTAATTCTCACCTAATTTCTAAAGGATTTAGTCCTGTATGATTTCTGTCTGAGGTGGTACTTAGTCCTCTGTAGAAATGTTTAGTTTAAGTATTGTTCTTCATCACCTAAACTTTAAAATAGTGTCTAATGTGAAAGTACTTAGAAGGATTTAAAGAACGAGGTGGTGAAAGGTGAGATTTGTGAAGGAAATGGGTTAAGAAGCGATTTTAGACTGTGGGATTGGGTTCTGACATGTGAATAAGGTGTCAGGATCGACCCATTGCCTAAGGACGTCTAATTCCAGGTTGGCAAAAATTCGAAATGTTACAAAACTCCTAACTCTCATGAGAGACGGCACCATCTCTTCATATAGGTGAAATCCTTCAAGTGTCTTTGTTACTATAAGATACTTGTCCTTTACACTAGATTTTATTAAGAGTTCTAATACTCAACTCTCTTTCGTAACGCTCAACACTTGTCTATTATAGATGAGGTTTTATAATTTAATGCAAAAAATTTTTCACATATCAGTGACTTGTTCTTACCCATTAAACCCAAAATTAGAGATTTTCTAACTTTAGGTTGGGTTACTATCACCGGTGGAACTTTGGTTGAAGAGTTTCAACCCCATCCCTCTAGATGTAGCCTTTACTACCTCTCTCGGTAAAGGTTTAGTGAAAGGGTTTGATATGTTATTGCTTGATTTCACATAGGAAATAACAATGATTCCATCTCGAATCAATTGTCTGACATAATCATGTCGAAGACTGATATGTCTAGACTTACCATTATATATGCCACTATAGGCTCTAGCTAATGTGGCTTCACTATCATAATGTAGTGACACAGCCGATATAGACTTTATATAGAAAGAGATTTTTAATAGAAGATCCCTTAGCCATTCAGCCTCTTTGCCTGTTGCAGCCAGGGCTATAAATTCAGACTCCATAGTCGAGTGCGCTATGCAAGTCTGTTTCTTGGATCCCCAAGATATAACTGCACCTCGTAGGGTGAATACCCACCCTGTAGTAGACTTGTTATCACCTGCACTCGATATCCAGCTCCCATCGGTATATCCTTCCAATATAACTGGAAATTCTAAATAAAATAGTCCTAAGTCTTTGGTTGCTTTTAAGTAACCAAAGACTATACTGATTGCATTACTGTGTTCAGTATTGGGTTCAGTACTGGGGTTACTAGTAAATCTACTAAGTTTACTCATAGCATATGCGATATCAGGTCTAGTGCATTGCATAGCATACATAAGACTCCCTGTAGCACTTGCATATTCTAATTCTGCAACTATTCTCCATGTATTTTCTTTTAGCTTGATACTTAGATCAAATGGGGTCTTTGCTTCTTTTATATTTAGATGGTTAAACTTATGTAGTATCTTCTCAATATAATGAGATTGACATAAAGCATAACCCCCACAATGTTTTTTAACTTTGATACCTAGGATGGCATCAACTTGTCCAAATCCTTCATTTTGAATACGGAAGATAGAAACCTCTTTGTTTCAGTTACACCTTCCATTTTATTACTTATTATTAACATGTCATCAACATACAGATAAATAATAACGATACAACTATCATCTAATTTAGAATATATGCATTTGTCAGCTACATTATGCATGAAACCATGAGATAGTATTTTAGAATCAAACTTTTCATGCCATTGTTTTGGTGCTTGTTTTAATCCATACAGAGATTTGATTAATCTATATACTTTGTTTTCATTTCCTAGTAGAACGAATCCTTAAAGTTGTTCCATGTATACCTCCTCATTGAGGTCACTATTCAGGAATGCAGTCTTTACATCTATTTGGTGGATGTGAAGATGATGTATAAAAGCTAGCGTAAATAATATCTTAATGTATGTTATCCTAGCTACAGGAGAGTATGTGTCAAAATAATTTATCCCTTCTTTTTGTCTAAAACCCTTAGGTACTAGTCGAGCTTTAAAGGTTTGGATAGTCCTATCAGTGTGATATTCTTTTCTAAATACCCACTTATAACCTATGGGTCTAGAACCTGGAAGTAAGTTTTACTAGTTCCCATGTTTGATTTGACATTATGAATTCCATTTCATCATTTATAGATTCTTTCCAAAAAGCTGAGTTTCTAGAGGATACAGCCTGTTTATATGTTTTAGGATCATCTTTTATAGTCATTACTATAGGTATTTTTTTTTTATAACAATTTCTCTATCTCCTTATACAAGATGGAAAATGATGCTTTGTAAGTCTATGCAGTCATCTCATAGACTCTTCTTTATTCTTGTCCTTTGACTCCTACGAGGTTCAATATGAGCTTCCTCTATTTGTGGAGTTGTACTATCTGGTTCTCTATCAGTAGTTTGGACATCATTATCCTTTGACTCCAAGGATAGTGAGTTCTTAAAGAACTCAACGTATCTTGATTTTATTATTGTGTTAGACTCTATATCTAGAAATCTATAAGCTTTTCTATTTTGTGCATACCCTACGAAGGTGCACTTAATAGCTCTTAGTCTTAACTTAGTTCTTTTTGGATCAAGGGTTCTACAATATGCAAGACACCACCAGACTTTTAGATATCCTAGGTTAGGTTTTTTACCTCTCCATGTTTCATATGAAGATATTTTATATTTTTTAGACGGAATTCTGTTTAGTATATGGCACACTGCAAGCAGTGTCTCACCCCATATACTTAGTGACAACTTTGCTCTTATCAGCATTGAGTTGACCATCTCTACTAATATTCTAATATTCCTTTCAGCTATTTCATTTTGTTAAGGTGTGTATGGCGCAGTACATTGATGTATTAGTCCATATTTTTCACAAAAGTTATCGAATTCATTGGAGAAATATTCTCCTTCTCTATTGCTACGAAGAATTTTTATCTTATTATTTAGTTGATTTTTTACTTCTGCTTTATATCTTTTAAACATGTTCATTGCTTCATATTTGCTCTTTAATAGATAAACATACATATATCTAGAGCAATCATCTATAAAGGTTATGAAGTACCGTTTATCTCCATGAGTAAGAATGTCGTTTAACTCACAGATATCACTGTGCACAAGATCCAATACTTGAGACGATTTTTTAACACTTGGAAAAGGTTTCTTCGTCATTTTGGATCGTATGCACATTTCACATTTATCGATTTCATTATCTGTGTATGAGATTAAACCATTCTTAGTCATGAACTTCAAGGTACTATACCTTACATGGGTTAGTCCATCATGCCACCATCTAGCGGATTCAACCATATACGCAGAAGTGCTACTTTCATTAAGAGAAAACTTAACCATCCCGTTACAATCATATCCCTTTTCAACAAAATTTCCATTCTTGGACTGAATCAGTTTTCCTGACTCGCTCACCACCCTTATGCTTGGTTTACCCAGAAGATTCCCAGAAACTAAGTTTCGCCTTATTCTGGGACGTGCAGTACATTAGTTAGAATCACTTTCTTCCCAGAGGTAAATATCAGTTCGACAGTTCCTTTGCTGACGACCTTCGATCAGACTTCATTACCCATTTAGACTTCTTGACCATCAGTCAATTCCTCATAGGTTTTAAAGGCTGATTTGTCGTAACACATATGTACTATAGCGGTAGTATCATACCACAAACCTGAAACTTTACCTTGGATGGTATTCACCTCAATGATCATAGTCACAATATCGCTTCTTCTACTACACTTTCCTCTTTTTTAGATTTGTGATATTAGCATAAGCAAGTATAGTGCTCAGTTTTCCCATAGACATGGCATGGGCCTTTGAACTTTCCGTTCTTCTTTTGGGCGCCTTGAATTTCTCTTTATTAGGTTTCGGGGAATCGTCCTTCTCGGGATTCTTGTTATTAGTGTTCTCTACTATGTACCTTGGATGAGACATTCCCCTTATCATTCTTTTTGTTACGGTTATGGGATTCTTCCTCAATTTCGAGGTGTTTCTGGATTTGTTCTAGTGTGTAGTCCTCAGTTTTATGCAGCAACTTCTTTCTATAGTCTTTCCACATCGGTGACAATTTAGCAATTATAGCCCCGACTTGGAATGATTTAGGAAAATCAATTTTGATGGCTTTGATTTTGTTTAATATTAACTTCAGTTCTTAGATTTGGGGCAGCAGTGGTTTGTTATCTACCATGTTGAAATCAAAATACTTGGTGATGAGAAATTTGTTGGTACCTTATTATTCATCATTGTATTTGAACTCCAGAGTGGCCCAAATCTCCTTTGCTGATGATGTTTGCTGGTATAGATCGTATAAGTGGTCGGAGAGCCGGTTCAGTATGTGTTCTCAACACAAGAGTTCATTTTCAGCTCGTTTGGTGCGAGCTGCCACCTGTTCAGGTGTGTCTTTGTCGAATGCTTCAGGTAGTGCTTGCAGATTTGAATCTAATATGCAGTGCATCTTCAGCACCATCAGAAGAAATTTCAGCTTGTTTTGCCATATCGTAAAATTGGTTTCATCCAACCGATCAAGACGTATCAAGTCCCGATTCATCAACTTGATGGATGAAACACTGTCGGCTTCCATCAAAATAACACTTTAAGATTGTTGGAAATTATACAGAATAATAATATTACTGTAAAATATGGAACCCGAAAAATCAAGATGATCTGAATTAAGGACAGACTGAAGCACGTCTGAGACGCTGTCCTTAAAGCATTATTTGCCCCTACTAAAAAAGATTGAGTATGTTGATAGGTTACAGGCAAACCACTTCTAGGATACGACGAGCCTGGTGTGGGTCTGCGTTCAGCAAACACGAAGGCCCACTAATGGAACTCTTTTACACACTGTCTAGCAGAATTACAATAAAAGAAAAAATCCCAAAGAGAAAAGAGAAGAGAATAGAATTTTATGATTTAGACCACTGCACTGGTCAGTTCTTCAGCCACTGGTTCAGTTGAACTATTCTAAACCACACCCTTGGTCTATTCTTCAAGTAATGGTTCAAGCTTGCTGTCTCGCTGAATTCACTAGAGTATAGGAGAGGAGTAGCTGTATTAGCTCGTATGGGTGTACTAGAGTGGGTTGAGAGAAAGTTTGGAAACCCATCCAGGCCTTGTTTATATAGGCTGTGGTGATTGAGGGTTATGGTCCAGGGAAATAAATCCCATGACCGTTTTCTAGCTGTTGGAGAAAACTAGCTGTTTTATTGTAGTTTTCTGACTATTGTGCATGGGCCATTAAGCTGCTGCATGCTGATTGTTGTGAGACAGTAGCTAGCCGTTTTCTAGCTGTTGGGCTAGCCATGCAGTAGTTATGGCATGGTTTCTGTACTAATGGCACAACAGTTACACTTTTGCTGCAACAACCATATTCAGCCTCTCTATATATACTAGATGACCTCTCTCTCAGTCCTCTAGTCTCCCTTCTAACTAGCCACTCACCTTAACCACCTAGTCGCACCGTGACTCGCACACATCTCACTCCGGTTAGCGAACGGAGCGACCCTTCGTGACATGATGTGAACGTGCGAAGTGTAAAGTGTATCACTAGTGCCTCTATAGCCACACTGCCTCACATGCCCACGTCCTTGCACCAAGCCCATGATCTAGACCGAGATTGAGACTGAGCCCGAGCTCGTGCCCGTGCCTGTGCCTATGTTCGTGCTTGTGCCCGTGCCCAAGCGCACGCGCAGGTGTTCCATTGCTGCTCGCGGGTGTTCCAGTGCTACGCACTGGAACACACAAGTCCCATGGTCCATGGACTATGTGGGCAAATAATAAGGTACTCCACACTTTTCATTTAAACCATAAAAATTCCTTCTCTTTTTCCAATGTGGGACTATTCCCAAAACCCACAAAAAGGTATTTTTCAAACACTTTTTATCTATTATATATTATATATTATTTTTTATTTTAAAATATATTTATAAAATCAATATTTTATAAGATCCACTCATTAGGTAGGCAATGGTTGTACAAAGAATACAGACCTCACGCAAATTTTTTCTAACAGTGCATCGTTAGATTGATCTAAACCATTTATGTCCTGATGACTACTATACTGAAGCTATGATTTTGTATTCATGCTCCACAGATGATCCTAACCTTTAAATCATGGATTTGAAAATGGGCCATTAATGTTAACTTTCATGGACAACACTTGTTCATGATGCTTTTTACAATGCCCCAGTGGGGAAAGTGGATTACGTTCGAACTTCAGTCGGACAATAAACCGTCCAACTAGAGATCCTGTGGGACCCACCATAATGTATCTGTTTATCCATGCCGTCCATCCATTTTCTTACATCATTTTAATGTATGAGCCTGAAAATGAAGCATATCCAATGTTCAAGTGGACTACAGCAGAGTTGACCCTTGCATTTAATGCAACCCAAGCTCATTATTTGGTGTGGTCCACTTGAGTGTTGGATTTGCTTCAATTTTTTTTTTTTTTTGGCTTATAGCTTAAAATTATATGAGAAAATGGATGGATGGCGTAGATAAATAGATACATCACAGTGGGCCGCACAGGAGCTCTGGTCGGACGACCTGAGTTCTGACGCAATCCAGCTCCCTTGGTGGGATAGATTCCAGACCATGAATTATTCATTTTATCATATATCATTTAAGATAACAAAACAATACCTACTGTTGTGAAAATCAGATCAACATTCTTATCACGTAGTCTTCTTATCTATAATCAAGGGACGACTGACAGCCTAACCAAGATATAAGTGGCCCGCCAGATTGGCAGGTTGTTCGAATTATTGTGCTAAGTATCTGTTGATGATGTTCTACTCTATTTCTATCTATTCTTACGAGAACCAATCAGAAAGGGACACTTGTAATTTCATAAGAGTTGTATGGTATATTTGGAATATGCAGAAATACCTGAAGAGGATTTTGCGTTAATATAAATGCACTCCAACAATTTAGGCTTTTTGCAACAACTTTTTTAGCGATGAGTCTAATTTCATCGCAAAAAGTCAAAGTTTTAGGCGTCTATGAAGCGGTGACACATCATTCGTAAAGTAAGAGTGGTCGAGCGGAACGTGATCGAGTCAATAAAGAAGCTTGGAGCAGTTATCAGGACAGATGTCAAGCTTAGAAGGAGGGCTTTAGAAGGTTAATAGTATTGAAACAATTATTGTAATCGTTAAAACGTTGGAAGCATCCAAATAGTTGATTTAAGGCTATAAATAATAATGGAATTCAATAGAAGAAGGCATGTCATACCAACCAAATCAAATCAAAATCTTTCACTTACTCTGTGCTCCTTAGTATTATTAGTCGTTTACATTCTTTAGTGTAATCGGTAGTAGTAATCAAGTAGCTGTCAACTTTAGTTGTAATTTGGGTCTATGCTCATATGTTAGACTCAGTTCGAATATCAAGCAAGTTCTCTATTTAGAAAGGCACTGTATACTTGTTCTTTGTGGTCGTCAATTTTCAGATATGAAGAACTCCTTTAAGAAGGAGCAAGGTAAAAGAATTCGACAATCGAGACATATTATCATGACCTTAACTACGAGGTTGAGATTGCTAATGTAGTGGCAAAAAAGTAACTCATATGCTCAATACTGGTCAAAGAGGAAACAACTACACCGACCACACAAAATGTTTAGAAGATATACACTTTTGATATTACCAGGGCTAATGAAATATTTGAAATACTATTAATTAGGAAGTTTATTAAAGTTCTGACTAATAAAAAAAATACCTACAATCGATAAATTGAAAAAGGTTGAGTACTGCAAATGGCATGGGACATGTTCTCATTCCACTAACAAGTGCGTTGTATTCAAGAACATCATATAGGATAAAATCTATCGGGGATTGTTGAAATTTCTTAAGAATGGCAAAGAAGCAATGTTGATCGATACTTATTTGTTCCCACCTAATCTTAGCGTTAACATGGCCGCGGTGAATTTATGGAAATTGGATTGATCACGGTAGATGATTGATCTTGGTCTTGCTAGTTACCATGGCACATCACGACGATCAAGGTTAGGACGATATTAGCTATGTAGCAATCACAAATTTTGTAGAGTGATTGAAAGCAATACAGTATAGTAGTTGAGACTCACACCTATGTAGCCGATGTGCCAAAATGGTTCTGGATTTAGATGCTCCACTTTAGCCAACGAGCCAGGTCGGATATGCGACTCTAAGAGGAACTGACGGGAGGGATTCCCATCTACCACATAAGCTATTTTCATCTCATGACTGGCATCCTCAGCAGAGAACTCTGAGGCAAAGAATGGTCAAACCTCCACCAACTCAGGAGGAAGTTTGGAGAATGGTCAAGCATCCCAAATTCCCTGCCATCCCTAAAGAAATGACTCAAACCCAGAAACGTCATTGGCAATGATATCAAGCAACTAGAAGAAGAGAATTGGCAAAGACCAATAATGCATCTCGGTCGGAATCCATGTAACCATGTCCATACTGGAGAATTCTTCAATCAAAGGAATAGTTAACTGTAAACACAGTCGAAGCAATTTTGAAACCCGTCTTGCACGATCAGGTTATGGAAGATGTTACTCAGCCCAACAATATAACAGAATTGGGGAAGATGTTACTCAGCCCAACAATATACATTGACAATTGCGGTGACTTGTTTAATTTTCTAAGTGACGAGTAGTTCTCAGGCGACGACTCGTTGATCGAAGAACTAATCACAATGACTAAAGGATTGGAAGTGTCTTCACCCACTTTCAAGCAGATAGAGGTCACTTCGATGACCAATAAGAACACTGAATGTTCCGGTGTAAGCTCTAATGAGCAACATGGTTCAAAAACACTGGTGGGCAATGTTTGGTTTTAAAGATTATTTTTGGATCATTGTCACCTGTGGTGTTTGACTGCAACATGGTACTTACTCTCCATCTAGTTTTTAGGCCAAGTCATCTCACCCAGTAAGATGGTAGGTGATGTGGAGGAGCTAGGTCCTCCTGTAGTGATACAATATACTTCTTTTTCCCTGGAACTACAATGAAGGAGCATCGAGAATTAGCGAAACACTACAAGTAAAAACTTTTACCGTGGAGTCAGGGGCATTCTCTGAAAGAGTGGTTATAGAAAGGCTCACACATGTCAAGACGCTACACCTTAAACTGCTGTACATATCCACCCATCTCGAGGGTTGTCCGGTCACCAGAATTTTGGTCGACAATGGGGTTTCCATTAATCTTCTCTTAGTGAGAATAATGCCAAAATTGGGAAAGACTCCAGCTGATTTGATTCCATCCGAAGTTACAGTTAGTAACTTGTCGGGCATGTCACAAATACACATGGTGTGTTACCAGTTGATTTGACCATATAAATTAAAAGAGTGTTGGCTCCTTTCTTCGTGATCGATACTTTGTCCGGTTATAATGCCCTGCTCGGGAGAGATTGGTTCACTCCTTTTCATGTATTCCATCATCCTTACATGGATTTATAATATTTTAAAATCAGGATAAAGTTGAGTTAGTACTGGCCGATAACAAGTCATTCTTGGCTACATCAAATGCAAATGGGGCCTACTACTACAGGGATGAAGTAGGGTTGATTCGATTCACTGGAAGGAACAAGTATGGAGGTCCAATCGAGATATGTGTCAAGAAGAATCCAGATAGTATTGTGCATGGTATTACTATTGTAATTCACCAAGTTAATAACCCGCCGATGGATATTATACCTTCTTGGCCGGTCCCATGCTACAACATCGAAGGCATTCTATGACTAGTACACCAATAGATGAGGAACGAATGGCCGACTTCACGGTTATAATAAAGAGGCTCAAAGAGAGCGCAAAAGATTTTGATAATGGTTGTTTCATAAATTTGACCGATATAGTTGTTTTGAGCGATGAGGTAGATGGAAACGATATAGACATAGATTTAAATGAAGCCCCTGTAAAGCTAGAAGATTCCCATATTCAGGTTCAGGATCCCTTGGTCGAGGTGAAGATAGGAATCGAGCATGACCCTAAGCTAACCTTTATCAGTGGATTGTTGAAGCCACAAAATAAAGCTGAACTCACTGGTTTGCTCAGAGTGTTTGCCAATTACTTTGGGTAGGACTATAATGAGATGTTGGGACTGGATTGAAGCTTAGTCAAGCATAGGTTACCAATAAGGAAAAGGTATCGACCGTACAAGCAACCACCCAAGCAACTGACAACGAAGGTCACTTAGAAAATAAAGGAAGAGATCGAACACTTACTAAACGCCGGTATCATTAGACCTATTAAGTATGCCAAATGGATCTCGAACATGGACCCAGTTAGAGTTGGGCACGGGACGACTTGGCTTGCTTGAATCTACTCACCCGACTCATTCAAATTTAACTCGACTCGAACCGAATGGGTGAGTCAATCCAAACCGAGTAGGCTTTTGCCCAATCTGAACTCAAATCGAGTCGAGTCCGAGTTACCTAGTAACTTGACCCGACTCGAACCAAAACTCAATCCGAAACCCGACCTGACTCGGATTCATATATATATATATATATATATATATATATATAAATATAAGTATCTCTAACCTTACTTGCCACACCCGACCCCAATCTGAACCCAAAATCTCTCTCGCTCTCTCCCTCCCTCATCCTCCTCTTCCAAGTCTGGCAGCCACCCATCACCATCAACAACCTCCTCCTCCTCCTCCTCCTCCTCCTCCTCTCTCTCTCTCTCTCTCTCTCTCTCTCTCTCTCTCTCTCTCTCTCTCTCTCTCCCTCCCTTCGTCGATTCAACTTAGTGCCAACTCAACTCGACACGGTACTTTTAACTGGTTCGGACTCGGTTTGGATCAATCCAGGGCATACCGGACTCGGATTGAGTCAAGCATGCTGGACTCGGTATCGAGTCGGCTCGAGTTCGGGTCAGGCATATTTCAAAATCGGATCGAGTTTGGGTCAGGCATATTTCAAAACTGGATCGAGTCGAGTCAGCCCTAACTAGGTCTAAATCGACTCGATGCCCAACTCTAGTCCCAGTGATAAAAAAAGAATGGTAAGTTATGTGTATGCATTGATTTTAGGATTTTAAATCTGGTCAATCCCAAGGACGAATATCCAATGCACGTGTCCGATTAGTTGACTGACCGAGCAAACGGACACCACATGGTTTCCTTCATCGATGTCCATTCTGGATACAACTAGATATATATTGCACTCGATGATGTGCCAAAAACAACATTTAGGTGCTCTAGGCCTTTGGTAACCTATTGTTGGGTGGTTATGCTGTTTAAACTCAAGAATATAAGGGCTAAATACCAAAGGGCAATGAATACCATATTCCATCATATGATTGACCAATTCATGAAGGTTTACATCGATGACATGGTAGTTAAGTCGGCCGATGTGGGAGACCATTTAGCTCATTTACACAAGTCATTTGAGCGAATGAGGCTTCACGAGTTGAAAATGAACCCCCTTAAATGTGCCTTTGGGGCGTCAGCCGATAATTTTTTAGGATTCCCTGTACATTAGCGAGGGATCAAGGTAGACTAAAATAAGGCTCAAGCAATCATAAATGCTCACCCCCCAAGAAATAAATCGAAATTACAACATTTTCTTGGCTAGGTCATTTTTATGCGAAGGTTTATGTAACACCCCGATTTTCAGAACCCGAGTACATGACTCAAATTTCAAGAACCCAGGAATTAGCTATTGATGATGACGATCAACCAATGAATCAAAGTGTGATATAGCAGAAACAAAAATGTAGCATAGATATAGCCTCAAAATAGGATCAATATTTAGGCCCAAGCCACATACAAAACCTCATATTTCTATAAATTTTGAATGTATTAAAATAGAATAAAGGGCTAAACTACTAATTTACCTGAAGTAGGTTGCCGCCTTTTGTTGCAACTCTTCATCATTTGGCTCTTCCTCGGCCGCCACCGCCTCTAGATCTGTCGTGTTCTCGATGCCTCCCGTACCTGTGTCTTCTGTACGGTTGAACATTGATGAATGGGTGGCCAGCTCAGTGTGATCTCCCTTCAAGGTTACACACCGCCGCCCTAAATAAGAAATAACATAAAAATATACAGATAATCTAAAACACAGTATATGCAGTCTTATTAAATGCATGGATGTATGAGACGTAATCATCGCCCCAGGGATGCTCATCCGTGCGGACAGTGGGCTCGTTGCCCATACAATCATCGAACCTGGGAACCTCATCCAGTCGAAATAATACGTACATCACGTACGATAGCAATAGATGCTGGTCTGTGCCATGTATGCATGATTAGCCAGTCCTTTATTAATCCAGTTACACTCAGCCATTTAAAATAAGTTCGCGGTCACTATAGGGAGCGCTTGGCCTAGCGTAGGCCGACGGCTCGGGCATTGTGTCTTATTACCACTATCCCCGGCTGATAAGACTACCGTCTCAGGGTGTGTGTAGTACCCACTAACATGTGGCCAATCAATTCAACATAAAGGGGCCACCACCAATGCCGACTGGGAATGAAATGTTAAAATCATCAAATGTGGCGATTAAAACTTGGCGGCATGAATGGTGCAAAGATGAGTAAACACAATATTTAGAAAGGTTGTGAAGTCCATCCCAAGTCAAATAGGCGAAGCCCCACATGGATGGTAAACCCTAGGGTCAAACACCACAACCAAAACCTCTATGTTAGGGGCCTACTTAGATCACAACTAGTCTAGTTACACCCCAAGCACGGACTCTCTTTTGCTAGGAATTCCCATAGAGAGATTTTAGCAATATGTGTGTCATAGCAACATGTATCACAATATGAAGGAAAATAAGGAATAATACCTATATTCCTATCGACATACAACAACCGAAATCGCATAAGATACATGACATAAATGACTGGATTATTTACTTGGGCAGTTCAAGGAAATGAAGATTCTAAATAATAGTAAGCATGTAAATCATCATATTAAACAGATAATACAGTCTATTTCCATATGCAATTTATCATTAGTCTAGTTAGCCATTTATACTACTAAAACTGCTATTTCTAGTCTAGTTAGGGATGAAAAGCTTAAGATGAGGAAAATCATCACCAGTCAAGGTGTAGAGTGCTCTTGGGTGCAGGCTTCTTTGAGAAGGTGGTGAATTACCACTTATGTAGTTCCCTATAAAATTTCATTTACATTAGCTAGTGGGTTACAAAGTCATATACATGGGAGTGGGTAGGGGAGGTTTGAAGGCCCTAAACCGAGCTTATTTGAGCTTGCACCAAGGGAATCAGGCCCCTCCTTGCTTGTTTCATCAAGGGGCTAGATTGAGCCAGGGTTTTGACCTAATAGCAGTCAGCAGTGAGGCCCATCAATGTATATACATTACATTATATATTTAAGGTGGTTCTAGGATTTAAACATCCAGCACTGGATGTTCGCTGAAGGACAGCTTGGATGCAAGGTCCTTTGATGGACTGTCAAAAATTTCACAACCTGGTGCAGCCCATCAATAGCTAGTGTGTGGCTCACCAACAAGAATGTTGTGACCCACAACTTATACAGTGTGTGGCCAACAGCCTAGTGGTGGGGTCCATCTGATAGATGACATAGATGAAGCACCCATAGTGCGTGGTTTCATTTGTACGTGGGTTCCACATGGACCATCATATATGTGATGATATATATTGATGTGGGTCCCACATGGAGCCCACCACACACGTATAATGCAAGGCAATTATATGCTGAGTCCAGGGACTTAGCCGTTTGCATGGGACGACCCAAGCATGCAGCCCACCTGACATATGACTGAGGCCCACCTGCAATTTGCAGGGCCTAGGCTGGCTGGGTTGGCCCACTGATATTCACATGGGGGTAGTTCGCCTGATCCTAGAAAGGACCCACGTCCCGCTCCCTGGCTGATGCAAGGTGCGTCCCACATGTTGTTGCAGGGTGCGGCCCACCTGCAATTTGGTGGAGCCCACAACCTGTTCAATACTCCACTACCAACGCACACGACCCTCCTTCTGCTGTATGGTTTTTCTGAAACCACTACCGGCCCCAAGCTTTTACCTTAAACACACGCACAACCATGACTTCTATTGTGGCCTGACTTCAGCTCAAACAGAGCTTAATCTACCTGATCTGTTTGCCATTTAGTTGGGCTTGATCAAGGCTATTTGACTATGGATTTCAGTCAGTCATTCAGCCTAAAACAAAACCTCATAAGGCCTGTTTATTTTTTTCATTTGCAGCCATGAAACGAGCTTTACTCCAGGCCTTAAGTGCTGCCATTTGCATGGCTTGCCTCCAGCCCAAATAGGGACCAACTCACTGCTTCCCAGGACTGACTCACAGCCATTGATTGGCTGGATCCCGGCCTGAAATAGGTACTATGATAGGGTCAGATTTCTCACCGAAACAGTGCCATGGATTGGCTCAGCTTTGGTCCAAAATGGGGATCCTCTGCTAGCAGACTTCTCAGTCCGTCCCACAGTCATTGTCTGACTTAGGATTTGGACTGAACAATGTCAATCCCTGGCTTTGTTTTGGGCATGATCTCAGCCATTTCTTGGCTGGATTTCGGCCCTAGCTGCAGCCTGGTATTGGCATGAACCCATGGCCATTGCTTGGCCCGATGTCTGCCTAAGGCTCGACCATTGTTTGGTTGGTCTCAGCACAAAACAGAATATCAAACAGACAGTCAGAAAGCCTGTTCCTCAACTTCAACAGGGCCATCATACAGCCTGATTGAAGGTCTGTCTTCAGTCCAAAACATAGGCACCTCTTGGCCTGGTTTCGTGGACCGAAATGGCTGGACTAAGAGGGCGTGTAGTCCTATAAACGTTGAAGAATGGGTGATGTTACCTGAGTTCCAGCACCTAGCTGCGACTCAACTCGGACGGCTCCCCTTTTAGGTGTCACTGGCCTCCACTGTCTCGACTCAGTTTATCGCCTCGGTCGACTTAGTGCAGAGCCAAGCTTCACCAGTGCTTGACCTCACCTCCCTCACCTCCCTCTCTCACACTCTTCTTCCTTTCTCTATCTTTCCTCTCTCTTTCTCTTTCTCTCTGGTTGGTGCGAATCCCTAGACTACAGGGTTCTTTATATAGAGGGAAAGGGGGACACCAACGGCTAAAAAATAACCTTACTGTGCACAGCTGAGATCAGGTATCTCCCTTGTATGGGGCTCATCCATCCGCTTGGATGAAAGGCTGACCTCGAGGCCCACCAGAAAAGTACTCTCTCTGATCTGGTGGGGCCTATCTTGTCATTTTGTGTGGGTTTTCAATGGGGAAGATGATCCGACCTTTAATGGTGGATCACCATCTAATGTGCATGGTCATGATCCGGTTCGTCTGATCAGTCCAGATGGGACCCAGGATCAGTGTGGGGCCCACTTCTCGGGTCCCAAACGCTCATCTCCAAATATCTCATGAGAATCTCCCACTCTCGTGAGAAAGCTCGAGTTTTCGTCCCCATCTTGTCTCCCCCTGAACCAGTGGCAGGGATGGAACCACATGTCCCCGGGAACAGCTGGAAGTGAGCCAGTACTTCCTTCCCATAATGGAAATGTCGCTTCTTGCTTTTTCCCATACAGGCTTTGCCCAACCATTTTTGGAATAGGGAGAGCATGCCTCTCCTTGGAATTTGGACGGTTAGGATGGCACGATCGGGCTGATCGTGAACCGTCCAAGCAGTCCTAGGTGGGCTCCTCAAAGCAGATTTTCGCCACGTGTAGTACAATAGACGACGATTATTCGTTTGTTTACAACGGACCAAAAGCATATACCGTTTTTATTGTATGGGCCCCACGGAGAAATTGAATGGCTCAGATGATACAAAAAGTGGCCGTGGTGGGCCACTTTGGGGCCCAAAGATCCTCCGTTCAAAAACGGAAATGGTGGGAGAGAGAGCATTTTCTTATTTTTTCGAATAGGGCTCGGTCAAAGGCCATTTGACCGAGCTAGTGGTTCCAGCGCACATCGTGTACTTGTACTCTCAGTGTACACGCACCGTGTAGGGGCCCGCTGAGACGTTAGCACCCCAATCCACACTATCCCTTCGTATTGGGGGACCCTTAATAGGGATCCCAACCCACTTTGGGTTGCTGGTGAGTCCCAAGTGGGCCATTACACCCTTTTATGGGCTATCATTGGCCCATATGACGTAATCTATCGAGTGGATGACCCTAATAATTGTTTTTAATTAATATAATATACTGGTCCTGATGAAGGTTTGGTTTGCCAGCAACAAACCCTCAAACGTTGGTGATAAGTGTGTTGAAGCAGTATTCCATTAACCTAAATGCTTTAATTTAAAGTGTTCAAGTAAGCTTGCCCTTGCGAAGGTCGTAGGGCATGTTCTAGATCTAGGAGGCCCTGATGGATAGCCCTAGTGTCGACCGGGATCTCCATCCTACATGTGTTGTGTTCAAGTCAGTTGATTAATCCAACCTAATTTAAGTTGATGTAGGTTTTAAAGGTAACACCTGTGTACCATGGGTATGGGGTATTACAGTTTATCTCTAATTATGTAGGAGAGACTAATGTGTTTTCTTCGTTGATAAAACTGAGGCAGTGAGTTGAATTCAAGTAGGAGGAAGAACATCTGCTGGCTTTCGAAAGGATTAAAGAGTTTGATAAAGCCGTTAGTATTAATGACACCAGTCAAAGGTCGACTGCTCAAACTATATGTCGCGGCATCAATAGAGTCGGTTGGAGCATTGTTAGCTCAAGATGATGATAATAAAAAAGAGTGTGCAGTCTACGATCTGAGTCAGATGCTCCTCGATACCGAGAGGCGATACTCTGCGATAGAGAAATTATGTTTATTTTTGTACTTTGCAGCCACCAAACTAAGGCATTATTTGTTAGCTAAAAAGGTTAATGTGATAACAGTGACTGATTTAGTGAAATATATGTTGTACTGGTCGAATTTGAGCAGCCAAATCGATAAATGGGTTTTGGATCTATCTGAGCTTGATCTTAGGTATTTACCTAAAAATGTAGTAAATGATCAATCTATAGCTAATTTCTTAGCCAACCATCCATCCGACCTAGAAGACCAACTTTCCTCGAAGGTTTTAGACTTCTATTGTGCATATTTAGCACCCTAAAGGTTTATCTTTGATGGCTTAAAGACCCATAAAGCTTCGGGAGTTGGGATTTTTCTAATCCCACCAAATGGAAATAGACAAGAATTTGCATTCCAATTAGAATTTGAATGTACTAATAATCAGGCCAAGTGCAAGGCTATGATAATTGGTTTAGAATTGCTGATGGAACTAAGCACGAGAAGTTTGATAGTAGTGAACGAGTCACAGTTGGTGCTAAATCAGATGGCGGAATTGTTCAAGTATAATAGCCCGACACTATTACCATGATATGGCTTGGCATCCCAAATGCTAGATAATTTTGATGATATAGAATTAATGCATGTAACTCGAGATCATAATGTGGATGCCAATAAAATAACACAGATGGCTGCAGGGATAGACATCCTGAAATGATCGACCCGAAAGACGATCACAGTACAAATGAGGTCCTTACCCTCAGTCTTTGATAGGGAGATAATTATGGAAATATGCTAGGTTGAGATAAAGGAGGATGACTGGAGAGCTCCCCTTATAGGCTATCGTTAAAGTCCACAAATCAAGGCCGGTAGAGATCTAAGGAGATTGACCGTCAATTATGCCATGATCGATAGTGAGTTGCACCAAAAAGAGGCCGATGTATGCTATTGAGATGCCTAACTAAAGGAAAAGCCATGCTGGCTATAGGTGAGGTCTATGAAGGGTTGTGTGGAGCTCATCAGGCTGGGAGGAAAAAAAGGCTTATGCCTAGGTGTTACAGATATTTCGGGAAAACAATAATGGTTGATTACATTTAATATGCCAAATGGTGCAAGGCATGCTAGAAAAATAGGTCGATATAGCATGTGCCCTCGGTCGAGATTCATCCGATTATCAAGTAATGGCCTTTTTCAGGATAACGATCGATTTAATAGGCCGAATTCATCCGTCTTTATCGTGCATAGATACTTTCATCACTGTGCCCACTGATTATTTCACCAAGTAGGTGGAAGCAAGACCCATGAAAGGAGTCAACCACAAGGAGATTATTAAGTTCATTGAAACTCATGCCATCCATAGATTTGGAATTCCAGAATTAATCACTGTGGATCGAGGTGCGACATTTTCAGCAAAAGAAGTCAATACTATTGCCGATCGATACAAAATTTAAATTTTACATTCAACGCCATATTATGCACAAGCAAATGGTTAGGTCGAGGCTAGTAACAAAATAATAAAGAATATATTGAGGAAGATAATCGAAGAAAATTTTCATGAATGGCATACGAAGTTGTCTGAGGCACTTTGTGCATATAAGAATCCATCCCACTCTAGTACTGGAATGAGTATGTTTATATTAACATATGAGCACGATGCAGCGGTACCTCTTGAAGTCACCGTGCTGTCGTTAAGGGTCGCACACCAAGCTAGGTTGACCCCTCCCGAGTTTACGGAAGCCATGCTGGTTGAACTCTAAAGGTTAGACGGGACCCGCATGAGAGCCTTAAAGTCTATAGTTACTAACAAAGCCAAGGTTGCTTGGGGATACAATAAGAGAGTGAAAGGAAAGTCCTTTGGGGAACGAGATAAGGTTTGAAAATAAGTATTACCAATAGGGCACAAAGACTATGTAACACCCTGGTTCTCAAAACCCGAGGATACTCGCTTGAGTACGAGAACCCGAGGGTTACGTCATAAAATGAAACAATCATTCTAACACATTTCTAGTACTGAAATATAACATCATATATGTGTCCTCAAAAAGGGTTTAACGTACATAAAATGGAAGTAAGTAGTAAAGTGAGATCCCACAACAGGGAATTTAATTACAAAATTCAAAGCCAAGCAAATATAACATTTGACATATAATTAAAGCAGTAAATCCTAAGCACTTAGTGGAACTCCTGTGGCTCTGTTACATCATCATATAGGTCCTCCTCGCCGTACTCCTCTCCAATTGCATCAGGGGTGTCGTCATGGACACCATTTCCTTCCATCATACCTGTGTCTATTTGGTACAACCGCACGATTAGGTGAGTGAAAACTCAGTGGGAATTTCCCTCATAGATTCAACCATAACACACCATTCCAAAATAGGTTAACAATTCATATATGATTCATAGGGAAATACAACTACATATCCATTTGCATGAATGTATGAATGTATGTTCAAGACATAGATCTGGGTATGCACATCCAGTTGTCAAAATAAAAGACTGCTTGGGGTAGGTAGACTACCTGGAAAAGGCTATGAAGGTGAGTGCACCCAAGGATGACATGACTCCTGCAATAATACACAGAGTATGCCCAAGAAGTATTTGATCCCAGAATAGCCTCATGTAAAATAAGAGTGCCCAAAGTGACTCAAATCCACAACTCTGGTTATTCAACTGATCTAACAATAAATCGAACCGAATGTGGCTTACATTAAACACTCGAAAAAGCTCACATGTCATGCGTGAATGTCATGCATCATGATACTCCCGCACATGCAATAAAATTTACAAGGTCATTCTCACAAACATGCTCAAGGTTTAACTGAGGCCCATAAATGGAGTATACCTTCATAACATCCCACCAAAGGTGGCATTTCACACTTAGATCTTATTATATAACATTGATAATAGATGGATACATCATGTCATATGTCCCTACTTGGTAAAACATAACTCCAAGTTGGACCACTACTACTAACATTATTTGGAGAGTACAATACCAAGTCCTAATCACATGTTTGTCACACATAAAAATCAAGTTATTAGACATTTGCATGTTAACTCATTCTCAACATAACCAATTTAGAATGATAGAAATAGCGGGATAGTTCAAGACTTGATCATGCACATTAGTTTCAAATCAATAATGGTTCTAGCATATGAAATGGATTATAGTGTAATTTTACCATTTAGATAGGAGCGAGCTTACTACTTCTTAACATGCTTAATGAAATATACATATAACTAAGCAAGTCTAGATATGGGACCAAGAGTATGACGTGAATTTCTACAAGAACAATAAGATATGAATATTTCTCCATGGTTAGTGAAATTATTTCAAAGAAAGCAAGACTAACACATGCATAATTAATATTTCCACAATTTCAAGCTTTAACACTATCTTAGAATTCAATGCAATGGAGAAGATATGAGGGATATCCCTCACCTTGATTGAGGGTTTCTCTTGATTTGAATCTTCCTATGAGGCGAGTATATGAGCTCCTGATTTGGAATTGATTGAAGGAAGGTGTCTTTCAGGTGTATCAGTTGTAAACAGCCCCTGAATGAAATATTATAGAATCTCAGTGAGTCAGTACCGAGTTGACTTGGTTGGGGTTCTCATCTAAGAACTAGTTGAGTCCGACTCAAGGGTTTTTGTTAGCCTCAAGGCTGGATTGAAGGTCTATTGAACATAATACTTCTTCGAATCATGCACAACGGTTGGAATCAGCTTTACTCAGCCGGAAAACTGACCTGGCTAGCGCGACTATGAGTATTGAGTTGACTCAGTCAAGCAACACGGTCGGGTCGGTCCCCAAATGACAAAAACCGGTAACACCCATGGCCAGGCTCAATCTTAACTAGGGCGAACAACAACCCAGGCCCAGTTGAGTCGGAGTTTTATCTCCCGAAACTGAACCTGAGTCACCGACTCAGTGTTAGATCATCCTAGCCAGATCTCTGTAGCTAGCAGCGTGCAACGGTATAAACCCATCTGAGATCCAATGGTTCAATTGCGGATTCAGCTCGAGTAGGATCCCAAGGAGCGTTTGGACGAATTGGGGGCTTGTAGGAGTTGGTTTGGTTTGGCCATTTCGGGGAAAATAACCCTGCCACTACCTGAAATTCTCACAGCAACTTGGTAGTGCTGAGAAGTTGCAGAGGTGGACAATGGCAGCCGGGCTGCGAGGTTCAAACAACAGCTAGTTCTCTCACTCACTCTCCTTCTTCTTCCACTCTCCCTTCTCCTTCAATCTCACTTCTCTCTCTCTTCTCTCTCTCTTCTCTCTCAGCAGTTGAACGGCTCGGGCTGAGTTGAGTTGCTACTTGCAACTCACTCAAATGGTGCCTAAAGCTTTCTCTCTTCTAATCTATTTCTAATTCCTTCTTTAGTTTTCCTCCGAAGTTGCCATAAAATCTGGCTACTTATAGTCGTGTCTATTTCTAGGGCCTTCCATAACTAATCTTAGGGATTAGTGTGTTGTTAACATAAAGCGGCCGAGAAAAACTCTTCGTCAGGATCTATCCATTCTACTGATCGTGTGTATGGCCCCATAGATTCGTCCCTAATGGACATTAGATGGGGTGGGCCATGTGATGAATGACTTGGATGTGTGAAGGGGTTAGTTTTATAGGATGTGGGTCAACCGTGCAGATCGGAGAAGATGACCCATGTTTAATGGCGATTTTCAATCTAGGGACCCATCTGATGATCCACATTGCTTAGATGGCTTAGATGCATCCACATATCATTGTGGGACCCATCAGATGCTATCACATCTCTGCTTATCGAGGGGGTCCCGATATTTTCGGCCGCGGATGGATTTCTCGCAACAAGGAAGTGTTCTTGTGAGATTTCTTCATTCCACGAGATAGGGCATTGCTTTCCCTAAAATGGATGCTTCAGATACGTTCGGAGATCTTTTTAGAAACGCTCTAGCGGCTGGGATTGTTCTTTCCATTATCGGAAAGATTCTTTCTGCTCCTAGATAAAGGCGAATACATTTCTAAAAATAACAGGGGTGACGAGGACTCCCTCTCACACGTGGTAGTCGTCCGATGGTCTCCAACGGCTGGATTTGCCAGCCAAGCAGATGACGTGGGTTTTCTCTCCTCGTTAGCGTCTTCCCCTTTGAAATGCTTGATCAGCCGCTGACCGAGCTTGGACACATGACTTCCGACTGTGGATCTAACCATGGTTAGGGTCGGTGGGACCCACTGATCATGATGGACGGTTTAGATTTTTCTATTGGGTTCGGATGTATGGTCGTTTGCTTCATCAAATGGACGGCCTAGTTTGAAAGCGTGACAGGCAGGAGGTTTTTGAATTCTTTTGGTTTGTATCGGGTCAAAGCTTTTTTAACCCGATCTAAGTCGTGTGCACGGCGTGTGCACACTATCTGTGCAAACGCACTGATCAGGTGTGGGGTCCACGTGATGATCGGAGTTGATCTGCACCGTTCATTATTCTCGGGTGGTCCCTAAACACTTAGGGTTAAAGATTTCCTTGTATCATTGTTTTTTGGAGTTTATTATTTGGGGTCTTAACATAGTAAAATGGTGTTTATTTTAGTTATAGTACGATTTTAAAGGTAGACCTGAGCGACTGAGCCACAATTTATTTTAGTGTTTTAGCTACTCCCTTTGGTGAGAAGATTAACTGGACTTATGGTTTAGGAGAGTCACATCAAGTGATCTTGATTTGATTTGTTGATAATCATTATTTTGACGGTCAGATCGTTACCTAATTTGATCATCACCCATTTATAGGTTCCCAGGGCCTATTTAGGTGAGTCCTAACTGTATATTCAGTCATAAAAAGTTGGGATGAGGGTGGTCAAGTAGTGGGTTGTTAACTTAGATGTTGTAAGCCTAATGATCGATGGGTTTGGTAAGTTGGGTTCCCTTTAATAAGGTTAGGGTCTTCCATTGAACGGTTTTAACAATTTCCAGGGTTGTCTAATTACAACCTGAAGGTTGACTTCTATAATCGATTGTTGGATTAGAGGAATGAAGTGTTAGATTGATCGACAGAACATTGAGGGTACGATGAGCAGCGGGGGTCTCGTGATACGGACTTCTAGATCTAAGGTAGAATATTAGATTTACCTATTCAGGGGATAGTAATATGAAAATAGGTTTCCCTATTAAAGTAAGGGTCCATCTAAAAATGAATTGGTTGGATGACTCGAAATATGGTTGAACAGTGCCCTAGACAGTTAGATTGATGTATAATTGTATTCATAAACCGATCTCGACATTTAAGTGTCCATTGTCGTCACAGTCCAATTTAATTGGTCAAGATGGATGGATTTTAAATTGTTGGGTGGTGATGTGTAATGTATGCTACGCATTTTCCCACACACGCTCGAGCTAGATTTAATATAAATTGTAACACTAGAGTACTGAAAAGTACGGGTTCTTACAGACTAAACCTTAGGTAAGAAATTGTCTCCTATTTGGGATGGGCCCTATGTTGTCATCCAAGTTCTCAAGGATGGAGCCTATGTCTTCGCGACAAAGATGGAAATTTTGTAAGAACTCCAAGTAATGACCAATTATTAAAAGCTTACTACCATTCTTTATGGGAAGTAGTACAGGGTCACGCCGAGTAACAGAAAAAAAAAGTGATCAATAAGTGTCTTACTGTTGATCATGAAAAGAAATAGGATTTTATTGTGATAGGAAGGGAACTTAGGTTATCGGCCATTAAAAAAATATAACATGAAATGTCAAGGACTTCAATCAATCGAACAACTCAAACATAGGCTTCCTTGATCTCCTCGAACTCCTTGAGTGCAGATGCTCTAGCCTCGTCAACATGTTTCTTCTTACTCCTCCAAGCTTTCTGCGTAATTACAACACAGTCAAGGAAGCTCAGGACTTCATTGATGTGGCAGCCGATTATAGCAACCTCGATTTTAACCTACTTGCGGGTGGCGCTCTCTTATGGTTGAGCCTGTAAAGGCTGATTTGAGATTTGATAAAGGCCATGAGCTATCAAGATTCGAGGTGACCCTCTTGAAATAGTGTTGACGAGTCTAGTCCAAGCGAGGGTTCCATGTAGTATCATAGTGGGTGGAGTGGGTTTTAGACTTTGAGTGAATGGCAAATCGTTCTCTCATCAGGTCAGCATTCTTTTGGATCTCTGAGCTTGCTTTAAAGTAAACATTCTCAAGATGCTGTAGTTTGGTCAGAACCTCTAGAAGTTCTTTCAATGGTTGGTCAGTCTGAGATGTCTTTATAGCATCCCTGATAAAAAGGATAAACATCATGGAGGAGGGTAGATTGAGAGAAATACTCGATTACTATGGTAAGGATCTCCTTTAGAAATGCTAAGGATTATAAATAGAGGATGGAGGAGATTGGGATGGAGTTTTTTGAAAAACAAGCCCCTTCGCCTTAACTTTTTGGCGTTTTGGCTTAAGAGCAGTCTCGACTACTTGAGTTGCCGCTGTGGTTATAGTGTTGACCGATGTATTCTTCGACCTGGTTGTCCTTTGGCTAGAAGTCGTGACCGATTGGGATGTCGCTTTTTCTTTACTCACAAATCCATCAAGGAGTAGAGTTGAGAAGTAATGAGCTTAGCGCGTTTAGCGACTAGTTGCTTGTAATGGTTCCTCCACCATTCAGAAAAAGTGTCCATCAATTGGGGATGATTTGGGAATGTAGGAAGTTTGAAAGACATACTGGTCGACTAGAAAGTAGAATGGAGAGAATGGTAGAGATCAACCTGATTGACAATAGGCTAAGAGTAAGGGGGTTGGTTGCAAGTTTTCTGGGTAAATGGATAGGGGATACAATGGACGAGGCTGAATTATCAAGCAAGCAAATTTCTGTCCGTTCATATGAGATCCAATAAAAAAGAGCACGTGTAATTTTACGTGAGTTGCGAGGTGTACTCGAAATCTTCAGAGATACCTGAAAAGGATTTTGCAGTAATACAACTGGCATCTATCGAGTGGTGCCACATCATCCACAAAGCAAGAGTAGATGAGTGAAATGTGGTCGAGTCAATAAGGAAGTCTGGAGCAGTTACCAGGATAAATGACAAGCTTAGAAGGAGGGCTCTAGAAGGTCAATAGTGTTAAAATGGTTATAATAACTGTTAGAATGTGAGAAGCATCCAGATGGTTAATTTAATACTATAAATTACACGTGAATTTAGTAAAAGAAGGCGTCTCATACCAACCAAATCAAATTAAAATATATCTTTCAATTACTTTATGTTCCTTAACATTATCAATCGTTTAAATTGTTTAGTATAATTGGTAGCAGTAATCAAGTAGCTGTCAACTTTAGTTGTAATTCGGGTCTACACTATACACTTGACTCAGTTCAAATATCAAGCAAGTTCTCCATTCAGAAATGCATTCTGCAGTTGTTCTTCACGGCCGACTGTAACGCTTTTCCTTTTGTTTTATCTGTATTGAAAAAATTCCTTTCATATGGAAAGCAAAGGTGTAACCCATCTTCAGATGATGAATTCCGCTCTTTGATAATCGCCTGATCATGTTAAATAACAGTGTGTAAGTGGTTGAATAGCTAACCAATCTTAATTAATTTCTCTCATATACAGTCAATTTCAACATATCTGCCTATCCTAGCGCTTTGGGTCTTAATTGTCTAATTTGAATTGAGCCGCACAATCCATTATGGCACACCCACATAAACGAGAGGCAATAGATGGGACCCACATTTTTCAACAATTGGATGTCATTTATTTGACATGTTGGCTGTAAAAATCAAATCCGAATCCTCTGCTTGCCACGAGCTGGAAAACCTATTTTCCCACATCCTCAATGGTGCACGTAATCATTGACTTGTTAGCATTTTGCATTAAATGCGGTGTGTGTGTGATAATGTGGCATATTCAGATTGCAAAAAGGAGGACTCTTCTGCATATGACAATCAGAGGGTCCTCATTCATAAAATTCATGCCTCCTGCCTACTTAGCAATAGTTGCAGTGATTTGGTCCATCCTGTCAATCGAGTCGGTGAACTTAGATCATTTATAGTCTCTATATCCCTTTTTTGTCCCTAGTTTCCATTTCATGTCAACTGATGTAATGTGTTTTTATCTAAACTTCGCAAGGTATCAATCGACATTAGAATCATGTTGTCTGTATGTAGCTGTCAGATTCTCTTTCAAGTTTTGATAAGGTAGGGTGCCTCAGCCACAGTAGGGTATGGCCAGGTTGTGGTTACCAGTCCTGGAGTGCATTTTAGATTGATCTGAACCGTTAATGCTCTTATCGCTACCATACAGACTATGATTTTATAATCATGCTTCAATGATGGTCCTGTCCTTTGAATCAGATATTTGAATATGAGCCATTAATATTCATTTCATAGACAATCACCCGTTCAACAAATATTTCTTACTATGGCCTCAGGTAGTGAATCCAGACCATAAGCAGTTCATCATTTATCATTTAAGAAGCAGTCAAGAAGACCTGTTGTGAAAATGAAGCCAATAGTCTCATCAGGTGGTCTTCACATTCATAATCCAGGGACTACAGACCACTCAATCAAGATCTAAGCTGTGGATTTAGAATGCTTTGCGTAAGATAGATCAGAAAAGGCCCAATTGGAGGTAGATGTGATTCGGACTGATGTCAGAACCTTAATATGACATATCTTACAAACCGAATGAGTTATTCATCGTACCATATGTGATTTTGGGCAGCCGAAGCAGCTTTAGCCACCCAACCCTACTTATGCCGGGTTACACACACCAAATTCACAAGATTCTATGAGATTGAGGGTGGTAATATCATTTTATTCTCATTTTATTCTCATTTTATTCTATTTATTGTAAGTTTTAATTTCATTGTAACTCCTAGTTATTATCTATGGAAGTGGATTGAAGTTTGAACATTAGATCTTTTTTTTTTTTTTTTTTTTTTTTTTTTTTTTTTCAAATATTTTCAATTTGGACGTAACAATACATAATGGTGGGGCCAACACACCTTGGTGACGTCAACACACCACTGAGGTAGTGGTGAGTGATCCATGGCTTTAAATTGCACACGTGTTTCCGATATTTGGAAGTGGGCCCTTGGTTCGGTTTTCTGGTGTTAATCTGACTGACTCGGGAGCAGATTAGGTTCGACCCTGGCCACACCCAAGATTGTGTAACCCTTACCGTGGGGCCCACCTTGATGTATGTACTCTGTATCCACGCCGTCCATCCGTTTTTTCAGATCATTTTAGAGTATTTTCTCAAAAATGAAACCGATCCAACTATCAGGTGAACCATACCTTAAGAAACAGTGGTAATTGAACGTCCTACCATTAACAACTTCTTAGGGAGTATTTAATGTTTCTATAGTGTTTATTTACTATCCAATCTGTTGGTAGGGTCACACAAGCCTGGATTAAGGGTAAAACAAAAACTAACCTTGATCCAAAATTTACGTGGCCCATTAATGGTCAATCTCCACTATTTCCTATCTTATGGTCGACCTGATAATTAGATCTACTTCATTTATGGTGTAATACCGTAAATCAATATGAAAAAACGAATGGACGGCATGGATACAGAATGAATAAATCAAAGTGGGCCCCACATTAAGGGCCTCACCGTCTTGGGTGAGCGCGGTGTCTCAAGTAATCCGCTCCCGACATTCTCGCTCTCGGGACGCGAAACGGCATTTGAAAAACGTGTATAAAGTCGGCACCGCATTTAACTGTTGATGAAGCAGTCGGCGATTTCATGGAAGATATGCCCCCTATCTTTTCTTAGAAAGCGTTCAAGAGGGTGGGCCCACCAGTAAAATCAGCTACGGCTCCCACTCATTTGAGAAAAAGGGTTTGTTTGCCAGATAGTCCAGTCAAAGCAATTTTTGGTAAATGCTGAATCAACGGCTGAGATAGCAGGATGCTTGGTTCGGATCATCATGAACATATGTACGAATAGGCACGAAAATGTTGTGCTGTCTTGATTAATAAATAAACCTAACTTTTCACTTCTTCTCGTAGCAACCGTACTTAAGTAGGAGTTGCAATGGATCCGGTCAGCCCAGGTGTCAACTGCCCCAACTTGCTTTGGGAGTAGTTTCGGGCCAAGCTACATGCTTGACTTTGGAGGAGCTGTTTAAGCATATCGGTTGGGCTTGGGTTGGATCCTACTTGAACTTATTTGTGCAATTAAATCAAACACAGGTCATATGTGTAATTGAGGGCCTGAATTCAGGTTTATACGTGTAGTTAGGAAGTGCTGCCTTGAGTCTACATCAAGAGAACAGCAACCTGGGTAACAGAGGCAAGGAAAACAGGTCCCCGAATCAGAGTCTTGGTGTTCACAATGGCAGAGAGGTTGAGGTTGAGGTGAGGTATGGAGTTTACAGGAACAGTGGGGATGGCATTGTCTTACCTGGGAAGAACAGGAGATTGGTTATTTCATTGTCTGGATTGGAGAAGTCGGAGCTGGAGGTTGATCTCTCTCTCTCTCTCTCTCTCTCTCTCTCTCTCTCTCTCTCTCTCTACTTCTGTCGGTAGGTAGAGATGGAATTCAGTCCAAGGGGATTCTAGACATAAGGACGGGAGGGGAGAGGCAAATGGAAAATGAGAATAGGTTAAGGTTTAGGTTTAGGAAATCGGGTTCGGATTCGGGATCGGGTTTTCAAGTTTAGGTTTAGGTTTAGGTTAGCGAGTTGAGATTAGGATTAGGTGCAGGTTTAGGTTTAGGGATTTGAGAATACATTTAGGTTAAGGTTTAGGGAATTGAGAATAGGTTAAGGTTTAGGTTTAAGAAATCGGGTTCGAGTTCGGGATCGGGTTTAAGTTTGGGTTTTCAAGTTTAGGTTTAGGTTTGGTTAAAGTTAGGGAGTTAAGATTAGGATTAGGTGTAGGTTTAGGTTTAGGAATTTGAGAATACATTTAGGTTAAGGTTTAGGGAATTGAGAATAGGTTAAGGTTTAGGTTTAGGAAATCGAGTTCGGGTTCGAGATCGGGTTTAGATTTAGGTTTTCAAGTTTAGGTTTAGGTTTAGGTTAGGGAGTTGAGATTAGGATTAGGTGTAGGTTTATGGATTTGAGAATTCATTTAGGTTAAGGTTTAGGTTATAAGTTTTGGTTTAGGTTAAAGTTATAGGTTTAGGTTTAGGTTTAGGTTTAGGTTATAGATTTAGGGAATTGAGAATAGGTTAAGGTTTAAGTTTAGGAAATCGGGTTCGGGTTCGGGTTCGGGATCGGGTTTAAGTTTGGGTTTTCAAGTTTGGGTTTAGGTTTAGGTTAGGGAGTTGAGATTAGGATTAGGTGTAGGTTTATGTTTATAGATTTGAGAATACATTTAGGTTAAGGTTTAGGGAATTGAGAATGGGTTAAGGTTTAGGTTTAGGAAATCGGGTTCGGGTTCGAGATCGGGTTTAGGTTTGGCTTTTCAAGTTTAAGTTTAGGCTTAGGTTGTTAGGGACTTGAGATTAGGATTAGGTGTAGGTTTAGGTTTAGGGATTTGAGAATACATTTAGGTTAAGGTTTAATGAATTGAGAATAGGTTAAGGTTTAGGTTTAAGAAATCGGGTTCGGGTTTGGGATCGGGTTTAGATTTGGGTTTTCAAGTTTAGGTTTAGGTTTAGGTTAGGGAGTTGAGATGTAACACCCTGGTTCTCGTAACCCGAGGATAGTCGCTCCTCTTTAAGAACCCGAGTATTACGTTATAAAATGGGGTTCTATGATCTAATTAATGGCCAATCTCAAAATCATTAAGTAAAATAACCATTGCATAAACCAAGAATATCAAGAATAACAAAAAGGAAGCTTAATACATGTAAATATGAGAAAAATGAAATCCCACGACAGGGGAAATATTTTACAACTCAAATAAAATACATAGTCTGAAATACGAAAGCAAGAAAATCTTAAAGCATCAATTGAGGCCCAACCGCTCAACAATATTCACATAAAAGTCCTCATTGTCAAACTCCACCTCAACCATCCCTGAAATCCCGTCATAGGGGTCTCCACCTGTTATTAATCCTGCATCCATTTGGTGCAACCGCACTATTGGGTGAGTGAAAACTTAGTGGGAACCTCCCGCAAGGATTCATGCATATATATCATATCATTCCAAAACAATTTAAGTCGACACATTCAAGTTTATAAGGGGACTAATCATGAAATTATAAATGAATGTATAGGTGTATGAATGTATGTACAAGTCACAAATCTGGGGATGCACATCTAGCTGTCAAAATAAAAGGGTCGCCCGCGGTAGTAGACTACCTGGAAAAGACCATACAGACTGCGTGCGGTAGATTAACTACCTGGAATAGGCCATTCAGACGAGTGCGCCCAAGGACAATCTCCTGGAAAAGTACTCGGAGTACCCCCAAGGAGGTATTAAAATCTCGGAAAAGCCTCATAAAAAGAAAGAGCGCCCAAAGTGGCACAAATGCACATGCTCTGTGAGTTTAACTAAAGTGCTAGAGTCTTCAGGAATTCAATCAGAGTGTGACTTACATCGAGCACTTGGAAAAGCTCATATGTCATGCGTGAATGTCATGTACCATGATGCTCGTGTACATTCCATAGAATTAACAGGATTACTCTTACATTTAATGTAACTAGAAGATGCATGAACGTACTTAAGTAATTTCAAATGTGCATAATAAATGTGTAACAAGTAGAAATGTACGGGTACATAAGCAATTCCAACTATGACATGGGGATCTTAAAGCAATTATCATAAGATGAATTAAAACAGTTAGATTCAAGACAATCTTACATGGTTGTTAATATCAATTTAAGATTTAAAGAAGTCACATTAACATTCACCTAATTATATCATTTTCATATTTTTAAGCTTAAGGAAATTTAGAAATCAATGAAATGATGAAGCCATGTGGGATATCCCTCACCTTGTGTGGATGTTCCTCCATTTTGAATCTTCTTGCAAGGTAAGTTTATAATTTCTTGATTGAAAATGATTGAAGGAAAATGTCCTTCAGGGGTATCAGTTGCAACTAGCACCTGTAGGGGTATCACAAGTTCTAGTGGGTTACAACCGAGTTGACTCAGTCAGAGCTAGTTACAAGGCCTAATCTACAACAAGACCCAATGATTTAATTAATCTAACATTGCTCAGATCATACCCGGTGGATTGAAGTTCCCTAACTCAGTTAGAAAATTGGCCGAGTTAGATTGACTCGGCAGGGGAGATTGGCCAAGTCAACCTGCAACCGTATGTAGGGTTGACTCAGAATGAAAATTGGCCCAATCATTCTATAACTGGCAAATCTGAGCAGTCTCAGACTGGGCCCAACTATTAGCTGGTTGAGGCAAACTGTAGTTCGGCTCATGGTGTTGATTCCAACATCAAGCAAACCGACCACAACCATGGTGGTCAATCAGGGACTTCACCTTGAGATGCTGAGTTACTCAACCCGCGACTAAGTTGAGTGAGCTTGAGCACAGCTGGCGGACTGAGAAATTTCCCTTTTAACAGAGGATTTGGGTCGGAGATTGATAGGTTTGATCTGCATCTAAGGCAGGGATGGGTTTCGATTTATATTACCTGAGCTGGTTGAGGATTTGAGCTGGTGAAACGAGGCTGGGCGTATCGGGTTGAAGTGGGACAGCAACATGTTCTAGCCGGCCCTTAATCTCCTCTATTCTCTCTCACTGTCTTCATCTTCTCTTTCAGTTTTCTCTCCTCTCTTACTATCTCCTTTCTTTCTCTCAGGAAAAGATCGAGTTAGGCCAATGCTGACTCGCTTGCTAGAAGAACCGAGGTGAGTTGCTACAGGGCCCGCAACACGCACCAGCGGCCGTTTTCTCACTTTCTTTCCTTATCTCTTTCTATTTCTATCTTCAGCCCCCTCGAAAGTCACCCTAAATCCAGCTATTTATAATCTTTACTACTTCTAGATTCTTCTTCTGCTAATCAACGGGATTATTGTGGAGGTTACTCAGTTAACCGAAAATGACTTAGCTCTAAGATCTCCCAATGTTTTTGATATCGTGTATGGGTCCATTCGAAGTTCCCTGATGGACATTAAATGTGATGGGCCACAAGATGGACGGACCGGATCAGTGAATGGGTCCAATTTAGCGGAAAGTGGGTCTCGCGGTTAGATTGAAGAAGGTGACTGATGAAAATGGCAACTTTCGACAGAGTGGTTAATTTGAAGATCAGGGCCGTTTGAACAGTCCTGATATGGCCTAATAGTGATGTGGGCGCAAGGAGAGACATTGATTAAGATAACTCGCTGCAACTAAAAATTGAGGCGCTGCTCCCAGTTCTCGTCATTTTCTCGGCTACGAAGAAAGATATCTGCTTGCCCTATTTCGGACGTCCCAGATTGTTCCAGTGAAGCTTTCAGAGGACGATCGATGGCTGGGATGGGTTTTACTATAAGGGGAAAGAATTTCTCCGCGTTCCGTCGGGTAGGGGGGCTTCTTTTAGAAACCGTAGGGCTGACAGGGATTTTTCAGCGTGCGTGGATGGAGTCCGACGGCTGGATTTGCCAGCCAGGCGGAAGACATGGATTTCCGCCACACGCAAGCGGTGCTCTCTCACAATGCCTGACCGGATGTTGCTTGATCTTGCGTGGGCGATTTTCAATCGCCAGTTTAAACATGGTTAGGGTCGGTGGGACCCACTCTATTAGATGAACGGTCTGGATCGGGATATGGTATTCGGAAAATGGTTATTTGCACCGTCACACGGATGACCAGTTTTAAGCTAGCGACGGGCAGGAGTTTTTTTTTTTTGAAAATGAAACCTTTTTGGTTTTTTCATCGGGTCAAAGCACCTTTGACCCGATATGGTGGTTTCGTGCGTGTCATGTGCACAGCATCTGTGCACATGCACCGGTTGGATATGGTGTCCACGTTGTAATCTGAGTTGATCGAAGCCGTTCATAAGTCTTAGAAGGTACATTAAGCGGTTGTGGTTAAAGACAGGTTGGTCCTAAAGATCAGGTGGGTCGTACAATGGTTATTTTATCTATTACAATGGGTCTGACAGTTGTTTTGGTAAATCCTGATGATTTGTGGATGAGATCCACATTGTTAGTTCTCTTTGCAAAGTTTCTAAATTGTTTTTGGACTGAAGTTCAGTCCGCTTCTATTATTGGAAAGGGTTGTATTCGAGGATTTTCCCTTGATGTGTGTAGATTGCCATTAGTTAACCTGTCAGTTTCTTTTATTTAGTTGTGTTAGTTAGCAAATCCCGGGGCGTTGAGCGCAGGTTAGAGTTTTCTCATGTTTATGGTCTTGCTACGGGTTTTGTGTTTATTCATGCATGTTGATGTAAAGTGGGGTGGTTGGTTCTATTTTCAAGTTGAAATTTACAGAAAAATTTGAGGGTTGTTACATGCCTAAAGTAATTTATACCTGAGAACATAAAATACGGGGTGTTATCTTATACTATGTTTGGTTACATGGTAACACCCAAGTACTCAAAAGCACGGGGCATTACATGAGATTAGGATTAGGTGTAGGTTTAGGTTTAGGGATTTGAGAATACATTTAGGTTAAGGTTTAGGTTATAGGTTTTGGTTTAGGTTAAGGTTATAGGTTTTGGTTTAGGTTTAGGTTTAGGTTATAGGTTTAGGTTATGGATTTAGGGAATTGAGAATGGTTAAGGTTTAGGTTTAGGAAATCGTGTTTGGATTATAGGTTATAGGTTTAGGTTTAGGTTTAGGTTTTAGGTTTAGGTATAGGCTTAGGTTATAGGTTATAGGTTATATGTTTAAGTTAAGGTTTAGGGATTCGGTTTTGGGTTTGGGTTCGGGTTTAGGTTATAATTTTTGGTTTAGGTTATAGGTTATAGGTTTAGGTTAAGGTTTAGGTTTAGGTTATGGGTTTTAGGATTTGAGAATAGGTTTAGGTTATAATTATAGGTTTAGGTTGGGTTATAGGTTAAGGTTTTAGGTTTAGGTTATAGGTTTTGGAATTTGAGAATATGTTTAGGTTGGGTTATAGGTTAAGGTTTAGGTTTAGGTTTAGGTTATAGGTTTTGGGATTTGAGAATAGGTTTAGGTTATAAGTTTAGGTTTAGGTTGGCTTATAGGTTAAGGTTTAGGTTTAGGTTATAGGTTTTGGGATTTGAGAATAGGTTTAAGTTATAAGTTTAGGTTTAGGTTTAGGTTATAGGGTTTAGGTTATAGGTTATAGGTTTATGTTTAAGTTATAGGTTTAGGTTTAGGTTTAGGTTTTATGTTTAGGTATAGGTTATAGGTTATATGTTTAGGTTAAGGTTTAGGATTCGTGTTCGGGTTCGGGTTTAGGTTATAGGTTTAGGTTAAGTTTTAAGTTTAGGTTATGGGTTTTGGGATTTGAGAATAGGTTTAGGTTAAAGGTTTAAGTTTTAGGTTTTAGGTTAAGGTTTAGGTTTATGAAATCGGGTTCGGGTTCGGGAACGGGTTTAGGTTTGGGTTTAGCTTTTAGTTTATAGGTTATAGGTTTAGGTTTGGGTTATAGGTTAAGGTTAAGTATAGGTTTATGTTTTAGGTTATAGGTTTAGTTTATAGGTTAAGGTTTGGGTTATAGGTTAAGGTTTAGGTTATAAGTTATAGGTTATAAGTATAGGTTTAGGTTTAAGTTAAGGTCTAGGTTTAGGTTATAAGTATAGGTTTTGGGATTTGAGAATAGATTTAGGTTAAGGTTATAAGTTTAGGTTAAGGTTATAAGTATAGGTTATAAGTTAAGGTTATAGTTTAGGTTAAGGTTATAAGTATAGGTTATAGGTTAAGGTTATAAGTATAGGTTATAGGTTTAGGTTTAGGTTTAGGTTTATGTTTAGGTTAAGGTTTAGGTTATAGGTTTTGGTTTAGGGTTAGGTTTAGGTTATAGCTTTAGGGAATTAAGAATAGGTTTAGGGTGTGGTACTTGTTTAGGTTAAGGGTGTGGTACAGCAAATGAGATATAAACACGGCCTGTCCAAATGGCTTAGTCAATACTGTCCACTGACAGAAATGGAGCTGACTTTATCATGGTCATAACAATGGTTCCCACCTTCCAGGGACCCCCGCTCATCCGGATAGCTCCGACGCACATCCAGGTCTGCTCCATTAATTTCGAGCAAATACATAAACATGGCCTGTCCAAATGGCCAGGCCCTTCTAATATTGTCCATAGGAAATGGACAGCTTAATCATGGTCATAACAGCGGTTCCCACCTTCTAAGGACCCCCGCTTATCCGGATAGCTCCAACGTACAGCCGGGTCTGCTCCATTAATTTCAAGCAAATACATAAATACAGCCTATCCAAATGGTCAGGCCCCTCCAATATTGTCCATAGGAAATGGACAGCTTCATCATGGTCATAATAGCGGTTCCCACCTTCCAGGGACCCTTGCTCAACATCCGGATAGCTCCAACGCACATCCGGATGTACTTCATCAATTTCGAGATAATATATAAACATGGGCCTGTTCAAATGGCCAGGCCACTTCATTAATGAATCATATAGTATGAAGGAAAGAAGACTCACCAATTTAGCTAGCAATGAGAGAAAGTGTGAGTGCTTGGAATGTCGCCCTTTCTTTGAATAATGGATGCATATTCCACAATGCAATCTGAGAATGAGTAAGTTTTTTAGTTTCTCCGACAATGCATATGGGCACAGATTTACATATAAAGATTTTAAAGATTGTAAAACAGAGTAAATGATTATATTAACTTCCAAGTATCGATTAAGAAGAAAAATGTAAATGATGATGGGAAAGAAATCTCGATATATTAAATTATTGAAGGATAATGAGACATACCAAGACTACAGGTGCCCAGAGCAAGATAACTGCACCAATGTTGTACCTAGCTGCATTGACAGAACCAAAAAATTATATGAATGAAATGACAAAAAGCCAGGATATCATGGACCAAGAGGAAGATGAGTACCCTTAAGAAAAAGCTCATGCGAAGCATATTTAATGCAACGAACTTTCATCATGTCTTTGGTTGGCTTCACCTAAGGTTTTTCTGCACTAGTAGGACAAATTAATAAACAACACCAATAAAACAGAAATTTACTTGGATGTAAAAGCTGAATGCCAATTTGCAACACAGAAGCAACAACCAGAAAATTGTGTATCTGAAAATATAAATAAAGAGCTAAAATTTGAGTACATCTTAGTGAAAAAATAACCATTTCAAAATCTTATAGTGGCAACATTGATATGTGGGGCTAAAAATATATCAGCCTGCATATAAAAATCTCAAGTTAGTTGGGCCTTTGAGGTCCTCAAATGATAGTTGAAGAAGCCAGAAAACTATTGAAATTAACCATCAAGCATTTTAAAAATTCCTCTCAGAAAATGAAGGAAAAATTAGGTTTAGGTTAAGGTTAAGGTTATAGGTTTAGGTTTAGGTTATAAGTTATAGCTTTAGGAAATTGAGAATAGGTTAAGGTTTAGGTTTAGGAAATCGGGTTCAGGTTTGAGATCGGGTTTAGGTTTGGGTTTTCAAGTTTAGGTTTAAGTTAAGGAGTTGAGATTAGAATTAGGTGTAGGTTTATGTTTAAGGATTTGAGAATACATTTAGGTTTTAGGTTTAGGTTTAGGTTATAAGTGTAGGTTATAGGTTTAGGTTTAGGTTATAAGTGTAGGTTATAGGTTTAGGTTTAGGTTAGGTTATAGGTTAAGGTTTAGGTTAGGTTTAAGTTAGGTTATAGGTTAAGGTTTAGGGAATTAAGAATAGGTTAAGGTTTAGGTTATAGGTTTATGTTTAGGTTATAGGTTACAGGTTATAGCTTTAGTGAAGTGTGAACTGACACTGGGTGTACTAACAAGCTAACAAAAAAAGAGGGCTAACAGTGAAGTGTGAACTGACAGTGGGTGTACTAACAAGCTAACCGAAAAAAAAGGCTAACAGTGAAGTGTGAACTGACAGTGGGTGTATTAACAAGCTAACAAAAATAAATAAATAAATAAATAAAAATAAAAGGGCTAACAGTGAAGTGTGAACTGACAGTGGGTGTACTAACAAGCTAACAAAAAAAAAAAAGGGCTAACAGTGAAGTGTGAATTGACAGTGGGTGTACTAACAAGCTAACAAAAAAAAAAAATGTGTGTGTGTGGGGGGGGGGGGGGCTAACAGTTAAGTGTGAACTGACAGTGGGTGTACTAACAAGCTAACAAAAAGAACAAAAGGGCTAACAGTGAAGTGTGAACTGACACGTTTCATGCAAAGCACAACCACAAGTTCAGAAATAGATAAGTGTATGCAAGTGGTTCTAGAGATATGCATATGTAGCAAGTGGTTATGACAAAAACATCCACCCTGCATTCTCAGAAAACATTTACCACACAATTTGATTGCCCTGCATTATGCGTTTACCAAGAATAGTTCCATGAACAGCACAACCACAACTTCAGAATTGGATAATTGTATGCAAGTGGTTCCAGAGATATATTAACTACTACAGCTTCAAAAGTGGATGCTTGACAGATCCTTTCCTAGGAATTGTTTAGTGCCTTATCGTAGCATGATTCTTGTTGATATAAAATCACGTCTTTCTAATATCCAAAATTTTATGTTTTCAGTTCTTCATTAGATTATAGTATAGACAGGCGAAAAAGTAGCACTTTGATTGTTGTCCATCATAAGTTAGATATATATAGTTTGACTCATTGAAATTGAAAAATAAATAAATAAAACAAAAGGTATAATAGATAACGTTGGTTTCAGGAAAACTTGCATGGAAAACTTTCTGATGGTGGATTAAAGCAAATTTATATATAAGAACAAATCACTCGAAAGAACAAAAAACCAGAGGGAAATCTATAATTGACTTACTTCAGGAACAACCAAGAGAGAGATACTAGTATAAAGAAGATCCACCGATATTCCACAAAAGTTGAATTTCATTACTGGTACATGAGCGTTGGGAACTAGTTGTAATTCAGTCACTTCTTCCCTTTTAGCCAGGGTGTCATGCAATATTATAAAAAAAATCTTCCTACAGAAAGAAATCAACAACTTAAGCTTGCCCTTAAAATCACAAAACAACCATCTGAATCATGCAAAAAGAAAAACAAAAGCCTCTCAATTTACATTGGAAAGAAATCACAAAACAACAATTTGAGTCAAATATTAAATATGAATTGCACAAAAAGAAAAAGAAAAACCTCTCGGTTTACAAAGGACGATCCCTCGCAGAGTGTATCAATATCAGCACCAGGGCCATGAACCTGTCAACATACAAAAGGGCTGCAGGAATATTAAATAGAAAAGGACTAATTTCTAAGCATATATAAGAATATAAAAGCAAGAAATTACAATGAAGCAGCTATCATTTGTAAATCAATATCACAATAAAAATCCCAAAGAGCACAAAAAGACAAGTTCAGCTGCCTAGATAGTTCATCTGTCTAGACATCGCAATTGGGGCCTGCTTTAGCTTGGTCGCATAGTCAGATTCATGGAGGATTGCTCATAGATGGGCCAAGTATGTTGTATGTACTTGGGACTAAGTAAGCATTCAAGATACCAAGCAACCCATCACTGCAAATTCAACATTATGAAATTTTGTGCAATCTTCATGTGCATTAATTAGCATAACAATGTTGCTTATAAACATTATGAAACCACATATACTAAAAAACCAATTTTGCCTTGAAGCAAAGATCACATTTCTTCAATGCAGAAATTGATATCAATATCAATAAAGCCCACACATTGATACAAAACATATCGGACAATGTAAGGATTGTCATAAATCAGACTTAGACGTACAAGAACTCAAGCTGAATAATAATAATAATAATAAAAAGAAGAGCAATAGCCTTTACGGATGTATTGGACACAAATTGTCCCTGCCCCGGCCAACAGGAATTTCGTGCAGGAAGAAGGTGTGGCGCCCATTGAGATGCCTATGAAAAATCCAATCTATATCCAATTTCAAATTAGAATTTCCATTTATGAATTGAAGAGAACTGACCTATGTAGAAGAGAGTCAAGAAATTGAACCAACTACCAATTATAGAAACAACCCACAAGCCCACAATCACCTGCACAGATTTTTTTTACCAACATCATTTATGTCCAAATAACAAGAGCATTAAGATATCTTTGTATGAGAAAAATTACCATCAGATATTTTCTGAAGTCCCAATGATAAAAGCATTGTTCATTTCTTGTCTCAATGACAAAGCGATGCTCACGTTAAGGTCTTCAAGTAAGATAACCTCAGGAAGTTTTGGCGGCCGAGACCTGATTTTTGGAAAGAAAATAATACAATCAATAATTCATAAAAATAGATAACTGGACTAATTGATTTTTTTCATGACAACAAAACAATAAAGGGAATGTTGGATCTTTGGCATTGTCGGAGCCGGTTGCTTCCTTGCAAACCCATGTTGCAAGTTTGATTAAAGTTTAAGGAAAATACCACAGAAGAAATATTATGGCCACAACAATCATGTACATAATTCTTCCAAAAAATACAAATCATCACAAGTAGAGGGCTGATATCCACAATCATCACCTAGTTTACCAAAAGAATAAGAAAATTTAAAATGAGTCCATGCAATCCTCAATGGATGGAAAGAAATTTCGGCAAAGTTGTTTGTGGAGTGTCTTGTGCATTCAAAACTATCATCAAGTCATCTCTCTTGGCAACTTTCTGTCACATGCATCAGTCGGACAACTCTAGGGCAGACAATCTAGCCAAGACAGGAATGGTTCAGGAGGCATTAGTCGTTTTGGATAAGAGCCAAGGCTCTTAGCTGTCCATGGTAGTTTAAATGGATAAACTAGATGAGCATGGTTGTGAAAGCTCTTAAGTTGAGCCCCTTATTCACAAGAGCATGGTAAGAAGGAAAACAAAAACACTTTGATACTCGGCAGAGTAATGAATGACACGTAAGCACTGGGTAATTATTTAAAAATTGCATGTGGTATAAGAGTAATTCAAATCAAAATGTCCAATTATGGGTCCGAGTTTATATGTATCATGAAAACGTTTATTTGATATATGACCATTTGGAAAATACCCAATGGTCCTATTTCAACAAAAAATTGTCCACATATCAAGGGTTGGGATTGTTCAACCAATCTGACTTTTGGGACTTAGTGAAAGTGAGTTGCACAATATAGTCAGTATATTGAGAGTCATATGCCGGAGTATCGAAAACCTCCCTATTCAGACCACAACCAAAATCAAGAACCCATTGAGTAAACAAGAAGCTTGCAATTAGATGAATGCAAGATCATATTTCAGATTGTCATACATAACTTTAGGCATGCAGCAAGAACAAAAGGCTTAATAACTAAAGATAGAGTGTTCAAGTTTCAAATATCAAAACGTAAAAGAGAACCAACTTCCAAAATCGATTAGGATTTAAGAACAACTAAAAGAGGATATATGATAAAAACAACAAAGAATCTGGAAAATTCAAATATTGAAATAAATTTGGTGTGAGAATGTGAAAATAGTTGGTGTCGATTTTGGTATTTTCTGAAGGATAGATTTGTTTGCTCTTTTTTTTTTTTTTTTTGCTTAGAATTGAACTCTTTCAGTGGGCTGACTCTTTTTTTCCCCCTTTACCATTCCACTGGATTCTCTAGCAGACAGACGACTCCTTTTGCTTTAGGAAGTGTGCATTTTCTATTGCTCTGGCAATTGGATTGGTTACATGCATACCCACATTGGGTTGGTCTGCATATGCATCCTAAACTAGGCCAGTGTTGCCTAATCTTTTAGTATTGATCTCCGGGCCTCCTATCAAGGATCCTGGTGCGTTGTTGAGGTATGCACTGCCCATTAATAATAAAGCTATCAGGGAGGTCCAGAAGCCGCTTGAAAATATCACAGACAGTCTCAAGGTGGCAAGTGTCAAGGCATTGGATTCCGTGGAAAGAGTAAGCAAACTCAACTGAACCATTCTCTTGGAACTGCCCTTCTTTCTAGTAGTTGTATCAGAATGTCATGAATGCAATCATCTATGCTCTATGTCATTTTTCAACCAATAGGTTTGCTTATTCTAGATGTGTGCAGACCCCAGCTCGCCTTTCTGATAGTTCTACATGTGCTGATGTGGCATGTATTGAGGGTCCAAGCTGTCCATCATGTTGGACTTGTTGTATATGCACCTTGGCCTGAGAATCAGGCTAGTCTACTCATAAGGTGGGCCACTTGCATACATCTAATGTGGATCTTCTGCCAACAGTTTCTAGATGTCGTCATCGTCATCATCATCCTTTTACACAAGTTGGCATATGCACTGATTTGATTGCACTGCTTCTTGGGCTAGGGGACATAAATGATGGGCTTTCTCTTGGAAGGCTTGGATCCACCAAAATTCATAAGTTCTCCATGTTGGCAGTGTCGTGTGTGTAGAGGGAGTCTACATACATATCCAATTAGCAAATCTCTTCTCATGAATTCTGTGCCATCTGCATGCTTTTCATTTATCAGGGTACACTGTCATAGATGAATAATTGCCGAGTAATTTCTTTTAGTTTGAAAGGGTCTTGGATTATCTGTTAATTGTTATCGTCTATGTGTGAATGATAGAATGAGAGGCAGGCATCTCGTGCGCTTAACCAAAATAACATATCATACTCCAGGTGCAATTAAATTTAGCAAGTGGAAGACTTAAGTATTTGAATTATAACATGAAAGTGTTTCACCATCCGGAGTATGAATCTGTTCCAGGCTGAATATATACAAGTATTTGTTCCAAACCTTACGAAATATTAAAATGTAACTGTCCAACTAATCCATGTAAGAGAGAGAGAGTGAGAGTAATCTCGTCGAGTCGATCAAGGTCTACTGAAGAGACCCGATTTTTTTTTCCATCCTCTAAAGTAATATTTAAAAATATATAGATGGCTTAGATAGGCTACGAATTAAGAGGAGAATTCTTCCTCCTCATCCGTGAAATCTGGCTCTGTCACATAAGCCGCATCACATCCTGCATCTACATCAGAGTCTAGTTGGTGTTTTAAAACACCGTCCCAGAGTGAGAGTGAGTGATCAACTCAATGGTACTATAAGGCAAAGGTTAATACGTTATTAATTCACTCAAGTAGTAATGATAAAGCAGTACAACAATCATATCGTAATTACTCTTGTTAATGCAGGAATGATATGCGTAATGATGCATGCCCTCGCCTGCACTCCCTCAGCGATTTGATCTCACAGTCGTGCATGACAAACTCCCTAAACGTGCGCTTCCTCGTCAAAACACATGCAATGCGGTGCATGGTCGTGTTAGCCAAGTAATTTATTAGGCTTATTCATACAGCAGATTCAGGAAGCTAAGGTATCTCAATTATATCACTTACCCAAACAATGATCCATTTAGGGTCGTCTGTCCTAGTTAATCACATACGATATACAAGTTGTAGGGCATCACCCCTGATGAAAAGTAGTGGATAGGTAAGTTCACGAGTTCACACTCGAGGTCACTACGGAGAGGCTCGTCAGCTCAGTGTAGGCCTAGTTTATACTTAAGGTCACTACGGGAAGGCTCGTCACCTTAGTGTAGGCCGACAGCTCGAATACAGTGTCCCATACCACCGTATTCGGCTCACGAGTTTGAGTTGCTCACTGGTCACTATGGGAAGGCTCGTCACCCCAGCGTAGGCCAACAACTCAACCACAGTGTCCCATACCACCATGTCCAGCTCACGAGTCTTAGCATATCTTAATACCATGGTTTAAAAGGGCTTTGCATTGGTAAGTGATACCTTAGATTCAAATAGTAGCGTCCTTACATGGTAAACACACAATATGTCAATCGGGTTATTTGACAAGTTCGATTTGTACAAGAGCACGCTAAATTAATCGATATGGAGCGCATAAGTACTCCACGTAACCTAATCACTGTCGACAATCACCGTACGACTCAGATTCATCGAGCGTGTCTAATGTGGCGAAACGAATTCGGCCATTAAATCGGGAATCATTACCGATCGCCTAGACTATGTAGCAGTCCCAAACATATTCAAACGCAGCATGTGGATACATGTGATATTCATAACATCATTTAACAGACAATTTAACTATGATTCTCATTCAAGCATTTCATCGAACACATTGAACCTATAGTCATATATATGCATTTCAATCATAAATCACGTGGTAGCAAATTACATTACATGAAAGAAACTATAACTGTGGACGAGGTAGTTGAGAATCCTATCTCAACACCCTTATTGGAAGCAATTTATCAAACACTTTCTCATTTAATAATTTTGTCAAACACTTAAACTACATAATACCATATACACAAACTAAATTAGTTATAACATATATTTTGGCAATTCCTTTCATAAAGGAGTTGTCATGCACACAACACACATGTATTCTAGATTAATAGTCATTGCAAGCATAAATCATTATTTTACTTTCATTTAAACATTTCAACAAACACATGGAATGCATAATATATTCACATAGTTCACACACATGTATAATTTATCGAATACATCGTAACTAAAGTCATGTGGCAGCAATCAAGTCAGACATAAATCATTGCTGACATTAAAATCCTTGAAAACAATAACCTAAACATTTATAGTCCGCACCTTTCATCTGTTTATTCGTTATGAACTCGGTTCGTACCCTACGCTTCCGTCTACAGCACAACGACTACCTAAATCACGAAATAGGTTAGATATTTCGTCTCTTCCTCTGTTTGAATCCCTAAAATAAGATTAGGGTTAGGATTTCTTACCCAAATTGTATTTGGAATCAACCGTGTAGCGATGGTGTGGTGGAGATTCGGTACGTGGAATGGTAGGAGTGAATCCCAGCAACGATCTCCCTGACTCTCTCTCTCTCTTCTCTTCACTCATTTCTTCTCTTTTCTCTCTCCTAGGGTTAGAGAATTCGTGTGAAATGAGAGAGGGGTGATTTAATGGCATTATATAGGACCAGAACTGATGTCAATGGCCCTAGGGCCATAGTATACTTAGGTTATAGCTAAAGGGTATCCGTTTCGAGCAAACGGGACTCATCTGGAGGCCCATTTCTCACCTACATCATGGAGTAAGTTTCCTGACCATGGATCTAAGCCAGGTTAAGATTTTAGTCCGATTGTGTTTGTAGATCGACCATGGAGGACCTATTTCAGTTCAACGGTCATCGTCACTCGATCAGGGCCATAAGTATATTCACTTGTGCAGGAAAATTTTCCTGATCAAAAGGTATAATTTGGTCAGAATCTGATGGTCTAAAACCTTCAATTTCGCCCACAAGTGAATGGTCTAATTTACTTAAGTTTGAGTTCATTTTCTAAAGATATTCGCGTTTCTCACAAACTTTGCTCGGGGCTTAAGTTGTGCGTTTCTGGATACTATTTGGGCTCGATTCCCGCGATGCTTGTCAAGCCCAATAAGATAGTCATAACCTATAGTGTCGGGGTAATCGGACTTTCGACGAGCGGTCCAGGTCCAATACGGAGTTTCAATGTGCTCTCTAGAGCAACTAAGTTTTGAGATTTCTCCTAGGTTTCTAGGTAATGCTGAGTTAGCGATTCTAATGGTTTTGGGTCTTGCAGTTCGTATAGATAGTGATTCAAGATAATTCACCGATTAATTTAGTTTATTACTTAATTAGTTTTTGTCTAATTTCTAAAGGATTTGCTCATTAAAGGTTTCTTTATAAGGTGGTACTCGGGTCTTTGTATAGATTTTTTCGAGACGTTACAATCTACCCCCCTTGAAGAAAAAATTTCGTCCTCAAAATTAGTATATTTTCGTACTCCTCAAGAATCTGAGGGTAGTTCTTACAGACTTCGGCTTCCATTTCCCAGGTCGTCTCTTCCTCAGTGTGGTGAGTCCACAATACTTTCACAAGAGGGATAACTTTACTGCGTAACACCTGTTTCTTCCTATTCAGGATACGTGTAGGTCGCAGTACATAGGTAACATCTTCACTCAACTACACCTGCTCCTACTTGATAATGTAAGTAGGATCAGGAACGTATTTCTTCAGCATTGATACGTGAAATATGTTGTGCAAACCGGCGAATGGTGTGGGCAAAGTGAGACGGTATGCTACCACACCCACTCGATCTAGAATCTAGAATGGGCTGATGAATCTCAGCGTAAGCTTCCATTTCTTGCCAAAACAGAGTACTCCCTTCATGGGGAAAACCTTAAGAAACACGTGGTTCGCAACCTTAAATTTTAATGGCCGCCATCGTGTATTGGCGTAGCTCTTTTGTCTGCTCTGTGCTGTCAGAAGTCGATGCCTGATAATGTCAATCTTCTCTGAGGTCGCCTGCACTAACTCTTGGCCAATCAAACTCTTCTCACCAACTTCTGCCCAACAATGCAGTGCTCGACATGGACGCCCATACAGTGCTTCGTAGGGAGCCATGCCAATGCTTGCTTGAAAGCTGTTGTTATAAGCGAACTCTGCATAAGGAATACAGTCATCCCAACTATCTTTGAAATCGAGCACACATGTCTGCAACATGTCTTCTAACACATGATTTACCCGTTCCATTTGCTTGTCAGTCTGTGGGTGGAACGCGGTACTGAACTTCAATTTCAGTCCTATTGCTTCCTGGATTCGAGTCCAGAAAATGGACGTGAATTGCGTATCTCGATCCGACATAATCTCCATAGGAACTCTATGCAGACATACGATCTCTTTGATGTACATCTTGGCTAAATCATCTGCTGAGTTTGAAACTCTAATCGGGATGAAATGAGCTGATTTCGTCAATCGGTCCAAAATCACCCAAATGGAGTCATGTCCCTTCCTTGTCTTCGGTAACCCGGAAATGAAATCCATGGATATGAAATCTCATTTCTATTCAACTATGGGCATGGGCTAAAGTAAACCAGGAGGTCGGCAATGCTCGGCCTTGACCTGCTGGTATATGAGACAACGAGATACATAATCTGCTATGTGGGCCTTCATGTTGTCCCACTAGTACGAACGCTTCATATCTCGATACATCTTTGTACTACCGGGATGCATCACCATCTTCGAATTGTGTGCAGTTTTGAAAACTTCTTTTCTCAAGTCATGAAGATTTGGGACGCATAGGCGGCCACGATAATGTAAACCCCCATCCGAACCAACTCTCCATTCAGAGTCTTCATCGTCAGTTGCCCGCTCTCTCATTTTCACTAACAGTTTGTCCTCTTTCTGAGCCACAATGATTCGGTCATCAACCAGTGGCTGGACGCGAATGTGTACGACGCTCTCGAATGGCTCCTATACTGTAAGCTTCTACTCGAATTCTCGCACAAAATCGACCATGTTCCATTCCTGTATCATCAGCGAAGCTGCAAATGCTATCGTCTTCTTGCGACTCAACGCGTCTGCCACAAGGTTGGCCTTGCCGGGATGGTAGGAGACCTCAAACTTTAAGTCTTTCAAGGTTTCCATCCATCGCCACTGCCTCATATTCACGTCCCTCTACGTGAATATGTACTTGAGGTTCTTGTGGTCGTCAAAGAGCTCGAACTCCTCTTCGTAGAGGTAATGTCTCCAGAGCTTTAATGCGAAGATAACTACTGCCAATTCCAAGTTGTGAGTAGGGTAGTTTTCTTTGTACTTCCTTAACTATTGCGAGGCATAGGCGATCACTCTGTCCTTCTGCATAAGACTACAACCCAAACCAACACGAGCCACGTCGGTGTATATCGTATATCTGACCCCTTGCTCTGGCAATACTAGCATGGGTGCGGACGTCAACTAGTCCTTCAATTCCTGAAAGGTTGCTTCTGCCTTCTCATCCTAGGAAAACTTAAGATCCTTTCAAGTAAGCTAAGACAACGGTCTGGATATCTTGGAAAAATCTTTAATGAATCGGCGATAGTAGCCAGTAAGTCCCAGAAAACTCCTCACCTCTGTAACCGAACCAGGCTGCTTCCAGTCCTGAACTACAGCCACCTTGGCAAGGTCCACAGTGATACCTTCCTTAGACATAACATGTCCCAGGAACTTGACTTCTTCCTTCCAGAAGTCGCATTTCTTGTACCGAGCAAATAACTAGTTCTTCCTGAGAGTATCGAAGACTGCTCGCATGTGCTCCTCGTGATCCTTTAGGCTCTTGTAGTATATCAAAATGTCATCTATGAATACGATAACGAACCGATACAGGTATGGCCAAAACACCCAGTTCATGAGGTCCATGAACACTGTTGGTGTGTTCATCAGTCCGAACGACATCACGAGGAACTTGTAGTGCCCAAAACTGGTCCTGAATGTCGTCTTTTACACGTCTTCATCCCTGACGCGCAACTGATGACACCTGGATTGTAAGTTGATCTTCAAGAAGTACTGTGCCCCTTTCGACTGGTCAGACAAATCATCTATCCTGGGCAAGGAATACTTGTTCTTCACTGTCACTTGGTTCAACTTGCGATAATCAATACACAATCGTAGCAATCCATCCTTCTTCTTCATAAACAACACAGGTGCTCCCCATGGAGATGCACTCGGTCATATAAAACCTATATCTAATAGATCATTAATCTATCTCTTCAACTCCTCCATTTCACATGGAGGCATGCGATACGTAGGTAAGGAAATGGGTGTCGGAGTAGGCACAAGGTCGATAGTAAAGTCGATCTTGCACCGATTAGGTAGTCTAGGTATAGTCCTGAATACATTTACGAAATCTTGGACTACAGGGGTGTCCCTAAGTGTCGGGCCATCAACATTCTCCAACAAGGAAGCATAACAACTAACGCGATAGTACCAACTGACTTGAACTGGGAAAGTAAAGGTCGTGCCCTCAGGTCCATGGGCTGTCACCACTTTGGTATCACAATCGATCTTTGCCCTCATCTTGGTGAGCCAGTTCATACTGAAAATGATATCATAATGACATAGTGGGGCAATAATCAGGTCAACGAGCACTGTTCTGCTTCCTAAGTCTATCGAGCAACCCTTATAAATCTTGGTAGAGTCTGAGAAGGTCCCTATTGTGGTGAGGAGTCTCACCCCAATCATAGGAGTAGTTCCCAACACTAGTCGCTTGACTGCTGCGCGTGATATTATTGAGATAATGGACCCGGTGTTCACCAATAGAAGGACTAGTGTACCTTGGATGTGGGTAGTAACTTCGAAGGTTAAAGGCACCGTAGCCGCTGAATCAGATGCTTCAGCTGCAAGCGCATGCACATGCGCTTGTTGAGGGCGATTTGGTTGTGGTGCCATAGGTCGTTGAGGCGGCCTACTACGGGGTACATTTGGTCTGTAAGAAGGCTGTACTGACGGTGCTGATTGTAGAGGTGGAGCTGAAATGGCTTGAGGTAACTGACGGTTAATCTTCTGAGGCAGCATAAAGCCGTTATCGCTCATCTTAGTAAAATAATAATTATCTATATGGCCCAACCTCTTATAGTAGGTGCACCATAATTCAAATCACATCTGCTGAGTCGGTGGAGCCATAAGCCTAGGAGGTGAATCTGCATGCGGCCTCTTACCGAGGAACGGTCGATTTGGCAAGTCAGTCGGGGCCTCAGGCCCATGGGCACACGGGTATGGGACAATATATCCCCATCTTGCTCAACTCGCAGGGACATGCTTACTAGCTCAGCATAGTTGGGAATGCTAGCGCAACACATCTTCTTGCAGATTTCAGGCTGTAGACCCTCAGAAAATCGTCACATCTTCATCGGCTCGTCTACTAGTATCAAAGGAGCATATCTGGCTAGCTCCATGAAGTAGTTCTCATACTCTGATATGGTCATCCCTTCTTGTCGGAGGTGAAAAAACTCACCCTCCTTTTCATTACGGTAAGTGAGGGGGAAATACTTCCCATGGAAGTCAGTCTCAAATGCACCCCATGTCCATATGTATCCAGGGGCCACTGTCCATAGGACACTGTCCCACCAGAGACTGGCCTCCTTCTCAAACATATAAGTGACCAACTCCACCTGTTCTGCCTCAGTGCAGTGCAGTGGCTTCAGCATCTTAGAAATACGGTCAAGCCAATATTCAGCCTCCTTGGGCCTATAAGTGCATGCAAAGGTGGGAGGTTAAAAATGCTGAAAGCACTTAAATAAACCGCAGACATTCATATTCCCAACAGGCTGCACAGGTGGTGCAGGCGGGACCATATTCATGTTCTGGGCAAGTGCCCCTGCGATTGTGGTCCAAACTTGCCACTGTTGCTGCATTAGGAGCGTCATCTGCTCTAACCTATTAGGAGGAGGAGCCGCTTGAGGCATGCGTGGCGTCGAGGTAGACGCACGGTTCTGTTCTGCAACCAATGGTGCACTAGGTATTGGCCCATTTGTGGGGCCAATGGCCGGCTGAGAATCCGGCATGGTGTCACTCTCAGGGCCAAAAGCAGGGTCCGTGTGGCTATCTTTTAGGGGAGGTGCCCCATCAAATGATCCGCCAAGTACGAGACGTGCAGTGCTCCGAGTGTTCTTAGGTGGCATTCCCTATATAAAATATAGGGTGTAACCTGTGTAAGATTTAGCATAATAACACACACTCATTCTAACATCATTCACATTCCAAATTAAAAAAAAGCTTCATGCATTTCATTTAACCAAAATCATTATAATACATGAGATATAGTCTTACATGGATCATGACAGAAGATGCATGTGAGCTATTCCAACACAAGTTTTAAACACTAAACACACTAACAACCAACCAAGCCTACCAAGGCTATTACAAAAGAAAACTAGAAATAAAGCAAACTAAAAGATGACTGCATCGTATGACTAGCCGTCCGAATCTGGTGATGGTGGAGGAGCACCCTTGTCCTATATACAGCACAGGAGGGCCTTTAGAGTGCAGGACATCTTCTTAAACCTCTGCTTCATATAAGCTTGACTCTCTTCAAGCTTTTGCTTCAGTTCGGCCTGGGTCTCCTTGACCTCTTATCTCAGGGCGGCCTGACTTTCTTCAATCTGAGCCAGGCGGGCTTCCAGGGCGGCCTAATCACAGTGGTGCCCAGGTGTAGCAGTAGGAGGTCCCTCATCAGAATCTTGGGCCTCCTCCTCTTCTTCCTCACTTCCTCCTGTCTCATTTTCTGCCTCTTCTTCATTACTTTCTTCCACTATTTCATTACTTTCTTCCTCTTCACTTTTTATCTTGCTCCCATACTCTTCGAGTCGGCTTTAATGTTGTCGAGGGCCAATTCCCATGTTGTTGAGCGTAGTGTCATTAATGAAGTAGATCGGCACAAGCTCATCCATGTTAAGTCGTAGCTGAACTCTCAAGCTATCTTGCATATAAGTCGGCCAAATGGAAGTGAAACATCTCTCCTAACAGAGTGTATGGTCTGAATTATCTGTAATAGGGCACACGTAGGCAGACACAGCTTGTCTCCTTGCCCAGCTCTATACAGGAAGTCCACCATCCAATGAGTGCATTCGGTACAGTTGCCCTACCTAGGATACACATTATATCTGAATATGTAGTGGAGTAGGTGGAAATCGTCTGTCAACTTGATTGATGGGAGACAATTGCCTTGCTTCCAGTGGACCAGTCGGCTACAAAGAAACCATGTGCGGCGATCTCTTTCTCGCATACTCTTGAGATGAGATTCATTAGCATGCACTTCACCACGTGCAATTCCCATAATTTTGGCCATCACATCCACATTGATTATTGCTTCCCGCCTTCTTACGAAAATAGTGAACCGTAAAGGCTCTAATAGTGGATCCCGTATGTGGGCATAGAAGGCTTGGACCGTGTTCTAGCACGCGTGAGACTTGCCTTCAAATAAGGGACCCCGCCTGGAGTCCAACAAGAGGTTCATTACCGGATATAGCCCAAATAGCCTCTCATCCACATGCTTTTCAAACACAACTCTATGGCCACGAAACTTACTGTGTCCGATGCCCGTCGGTAGAATTCTTTTGAGTGGAATCTGGAGATCGAGATCCCCCTTCATCCTTTGCTCTCATGCGATGCTTGTGCTTGTTTCGGCGTCCACTTTCTTCCTCGGTCGGGTTGGGCGGCTAGGCCCAGCTTCATCCGTGGACGCCCTTCTCTTTCCCATGAGAGAAAGGAGTGTGAAGAGCGAGATACAGTGGCCACTATCTCAAAGAGGGCTATAGGGTTGGAAAAGCTTGCAAGGTGAGATAGGTTGGTGGGTTTTGGAGTTTATGAGACACGAAGAGGGATTTGTGTGCTCAAATGAGAAGAAATAGTGAGATAGAAGGTAGTAGGAGATGAGTTTTGAGGGAAATAGTGGTGGGTGTATGAGTATCGAAGTAGAAGAAGAAGATGAAGTATGGAATGAAGATTTGAGAGGGAAAATAAAGATTTTTGAGAGCTAGGGGTGAAATGAAGGAAATGGGGCAAAGGGGTGTAAATAGAGGACCGCACATGGATTTACATGAAAGTGCCTTGGTTTGTCAAGATACGTGAGTGTTGAGTCAGATTGACTACAGAGCCTGATAGGAAGATTAATTCAAACGTCTGCCTCAACTGGATGTGTGTAAGTTCGTCACAGGTAAATCTAAAGCCTCACATCCCATGACCCAAAACACCAGGTGAATAAAACCCTTAAAAACATGTTAGAAATCATTGGGTTTTAAGGTGAGAAAACCTTTTTCAAAACAGAAAAATCTCTAAGTCTTTCTTGCCTTGTCGATTTTATTGAAGCACCCTCGATATGATCGACCTACGCTGTCGAGTCCTCGATGCTTCATCGATACCATCAAAAAGAGGACCAAATATGTCTAGCAACTTCATAATATATCTGGACTAATTATTAATATATCGATACACCTCTCGATATCATCGATACTTAAAACTCGAGCTCATCGAAAGTGGCTCGATAAGATCGACAGGCAAATTTCCGGCGCTCTTGTTTTTTAATAAAAATTTCAAATTCTTTCGATATATCGATGCTCTTCTGATATGATTTGAAATCAAATATCGATAAGATCGGAAGTCCATCGATGATATTGATAGTGGGTGTGCTTTTCTTCCAGCAGATATTTTAGGTTATTTTTAACATTGATTGGGGGCCATTTGAGGAAATCGATATTCATATGTTGATGATATTGAGGCCGAGTCAATTGCATCGATAATGGACACAATCTGTCCAGTGAGTTAAACGGTAAATCTATTGGATTTATCGATGCATCGACACTGCCTTTGATATCATCGATATGCAAATTTCGATGACATCGGCTGACCCTCGATCATATCCTAAAAACCTGAAATATTTCATGACAAGTCTCTCTCATTTTTCAAGTGTCGATAGATTGAACCTACCATCGATGGAATTGGAGTTCAAAATCCGATGATATCGACAGTGGTTTCAATTAATCGACCATCTGGCAAAAGGTTTCAAAAGCGTATGACTTTGAGTTCAAGTCATTGAGCAGATCATCGATGCTATCGAGAGTATACGCTTGATGATATCGAACCTGCTCGATGATATCGAACTCAGCCATAAATGTGAGCATTTTATATCCATTGGAACTTTTTGCCTATATATAGAGGACTTGTCTATTGTTGCTGGTAGAGAAAGTAGAGAGAGATTTTGAGTGTTTAACCTTAGATCATATACCCAAAGCCCTTTCTCTCAAGGAAGTTCATCCTCCAATCCACCGTTACCATTGATAATCAATAGAGTGGATTGGGGAATGCACTTTCTCATTCAAGGATCCTCCAGCTACTACCTTAATGACAAATCATTAAGCTGGGATGCCTTGAATGCCTAGATGATTGGAGCTACTCTATCTTCCTTATAGGAAAATCTTTAGAGAGTAGGATTCCATCATAACCTTGACCAAATCCGAAGCTGAGTATTGGTACATCATTTTGTGTTGCGGATCAAGGGAACATAAGACTCTTCGTCAACAAGGAGGAGGAGATCTTCGACATTGTGCTTATCGGGACTCATCAACTTATTTGTAAGTATCTAGAGTCCAAGAGGACATTTGTAATCATTTCTTTGTAGGATTGGGTCTTATGTGGTTCTCATCCTTTGAAGTCCTCGAGGAGGCCTCTGGCGGGAGTGTACGTGGTGGGTGCATTATGTGGACCCTTGCTCTGTGGAGAGCATAAACATTTAGTTAGGAGTGAACCGGTAAATTTCTAGGTTTGAGGTGAACCGTGTAAAACCTTGGGTTTGAAGTGAACCGGGTGAAACCTTGGGTTTGAGGTGAACCGTGGAAAAACCTCTGGTAGGGTCTTATGGAAGATCCTTGGCCAGTGTGCCTAAAAATGGGTGCGCTGTGTTGACCCTTGCTCGTGAGAGCATAAACAATCAGCCTCAGTGTAGGTTGTAAAGGTTGAAGATGAACTTGATTTAAAACCTTAGGTTTGAGGTGAACCGCTGTGAAACCTCCTTAGTGAAATCCGGTACACTCAAGGGTTGAGTGCGGTTACCGGGAGTAGAGTAGACTTATCGTCGAACACTATAAAATGACTGTGTTTGAGATTGTTATTCTTCTGATTGTGTGATTTACTTTAATACTTTCGTATCTGAATATTTGAGCATAACTCAAACACCTACACAATCATATCTATCATGAACTAGATTGCATATTATTTACATCTTAAAACAGTTTGTGATTGGATCCTCTAATGGGCTTGGAAGCCAGTAGAGTTATTTTTAGTAATCTTAATGTGTATCTGTTGTTAGGATTAGTGTAATAGGATTTAAAATAAATCATAAAAACTTTTAAAAATCCTATTCACCCCCTCTAAGACATATTGGCATATTCCGCCGGACCCGCGGGCCCGTTGTGGGCCGTTGGACCTAGGCGCAGTCCGCTGGAGTGGGTCGCGGTGCGCCGCCCAGGGGCAGCAGCCACCCCCCTCCCAGGGTGCCGAAAATGTGCGGGGGACCCCATGGGTCCTACCGATTTGTGTGGTTTGGGCTCCTCATCCGTTTGAGGTGGTTTTGAATCACAACGAGTGCGTATTCACGCTTTCCGGGTTATTTGAATGTGGAGTTCATTGAATTATCATCCAAACCCGTCAATTGACGGTCTAGAAAGGAATCAGGATCATTTCACAAAATCATAGATACATACAGGTCACATTTCAAGGGTCAGTTTTGCCTGTCGGTGAAACTTTGAATCCTATGATCATTTCTACATTTTATCGCCCCCACCTAAGTCAAAGTACGTCAGTGTGTGTTGTGTTAATATAACCCAGGTCTGGTTTAATCCAAATCATGCTCTGATACCAACTTGTAACGCCCTGAAAATTGGGGGTCAAACAAATCTCAAACTCTCGAGTTCCAACGCATCACTTATGCAACATAGATAATGATGATTAAATGTTGTCTATGTTAGTGCATTAAACATGAGTGGGATTAATCCAAAATAACATATCATACTCTAGGTGCAATTAAATTTAGCAAGTGGAAGACTTAAGTATTTGAATTATAACATTAAAGTGTTTCACCATCCGGAGTATGAATCTGTTCCAGGCTGAATATATATAAGTATTTGTTCCAAACGAAATATCAAAATGTAACTGTCCAACTAATCCATGTAATCCTGTAATCCCGTCGAGTCACATCAAGGTCTACAGAGACCCGCCTGATAGCTGAATATAGGAGAATTCCTCCTCCTCATCCATAAAATCTAGCTCCGTCACGTAAGCCGCATCACATCCTGCATCTACATCAGAGTCTGGTTGGTGTTTTAAAACACCGTCCTAGAGTGGGAGTGAGTAATCAACTCAGTGGTACTATAAGGCAAAGGTTAACATATTATCAATTCAGTCAAGCAATAATGATAAAGCAGTACAAAAATCATATCCTAATTACTTTTGTTAATGTAGGAATGATATGCATAATGATGTATGCCCTCGCCTGCACTCCCTCAGCGACTTCATCTCACGGTTGCATAGGGCAAATACCTAAATGTGCGCTTCCTTGTCAAAGCACATGCAATACGGTGCATGGTCGTGTTAGCCAAGTAATTTATTAGGCTTCTTCATATAGTAGATTCGGGAAGCTAAAGTACCTCCCTTTATATCACTAACCCAAACAATGATCCATCTAGAGTCTTCAGTCCTAGTTAATCACATACGATAGGTAAGTTGAAGGGCATCACCCCTGATGAAAAGCAGTGGATAGGTAAGTTCACGAGTTTACTACGGAGAGGCTCGTCAGGTCAGCGTAGGCCTAGTTTATACTCGAGGTCATTACGGGAAGGCTCGTCACCTTAGCATAGGCCGACAGATTGAATACAGTGTCCCATACCACCGTATTTAGCTCACGAGTTTGGGTTGCTCACTGGTCACTACGGGGAGGCTCGTCACCCCAGTGTAGGCCGACAGCTCGACCATGGTGTCCATACCACCATGTCCGGCTCATAAGTCTTGGCGGATCTTGGTACCATGTTTTAAATTGGCTTTGCATTAGTAAGTGGTACCTTAGATTCAAGCAGTAGCGTCCACACATGGTAAACACACAATAGGTCAATCAGGTTATTTGACTAGTTCGATTTGTACGAGCGCATGTTGAATTAATTGACATAGAGCGCATAAGCACTCCGCGTGGCCTAAACACAATTGACAATCACCATACGACTCGGATTCATCGAACGTGTCTAATGTGGCGAAACAAATTCGGCCACTAAATTGAGAATCGTTACCGATCGCCTAGACTATGTAGTAGTCTTGAACATATTCAAACGCAGCATGTGGATACATGTGATATTCATAACAACATTTAACAAACAATTTAAATATAATTCTCATTCGAGCATTTCATCGAACACATTGAACCTATAGTCATACATATGCATTTCAACCATAAATCGCATAGTAACAAATTACATTACATGAAAGAAACTATAACTGTGGACAAGGTAGTTGAGAATCCTATCTCAACATCCATGTTGGAAGTAATTTATCAAATACTTTCTCATTCAAATATTTTATCAAACACTTAGACTACATAATACCCTATATATAAACTAAATTAGTTATAACATATATTTTGGCAATTCCTTTCATAAAGGAGTTGTCATGCATACAACACACATGTATTCTATATTAATAGTCATGGCAAGCATAAATCATAATTTTACTTTCATTCAAACATTTCAACAAACATATGGAATGCATTATATATTCACATAGTTCACACACATATATAATTTATCGAATACATCGTACCTAAAGTTATGTGGTAGGAATCAAGTCAGACATAAATCATTGCTAACATTGAAAGCCTTAAAAACTATAACCTAAACATTTATAGTCCGCACCTTTCGTTGGTTTGCTCGTTACGAACTCGGTTCGTACCCTACGCTTCCGTCTACAGCACAACAGCTACCTAAATCATGAAATAGGTTAGCTATTTTATCGCTTCCTCTATTTGAATTCCTAAAATAAGATTAGGGTTAAGATTTCTTACCCAAATCGTATTTGGAATCGACGGTGTAGCGATGGTGTGGTGGAGATTCGGTACGTGGAGTGGTTGGAGTGAATCCCAGCAACGATCTCCCTGACTCTCTCTCTTCTCCTCACTCATTTCTTCTCTTTTCTCTCTTCTCTCTCCTAGGGTTAGAGAATTCGTATGAAATGAGAGAGGGGTGGTTTACGGGCATTATATAGGCCCAGAACTAATGTCAATGGCCCCAGGGCCATGTTATACTTAGGTTATAGCCAAAGGGTGTCCGTTTCGGGCAAATGGGACTCATCTGGAGGCCCATTTCTTACCTGCATCATGGAGTAAGTTCCTTGATCATGGATCTAAGCCACGTTAAGATTTTGGTCCGATCGGATTTGTAGATTGACCGTGGAGGACCTGTTTCAGTTCAATGGTCATCATCACTCGATCACAGCCACAAGTATACTGACCTATGTAGGAAAATTTCTCTGATCCAAGGGTATACTTTTGGTCACAATCTGACTGTCTGAAACCTTCAATTTCACCCGTAAGTGAATAGTCCAATTTACTTAAATTTGAGTTCATTTTCTAAAGATATTTGCGTTTCTCACACACTTTACTCGAGGAACAAGTTGCGTGTTTCTGGATACTATTTGGGCTCGATTCCCTGGATGCTTGTCAAGCCCAATAAGACAGTCATAACCCTATAGTTTCGCTGTAATCAGACTTTCGACGAGTGGTCCAGGTCCGATATGGTGTTTCAATGCGCTCTCGGGAGCAACTGGGTTTTGAGATTTCTCCTAGGTTTCTAGGTAATGCTAAGTTAGCGATTCTAATGGTTTTAGGTCTTGCAATTCGTAGAGATAGTGATTCAAGATAACTCACTGATTAATTTAGTTTATTACCTAATTAATTTTTGTCTAATTTCTAGAGGATTTGCTCATTAAGGGTTTCTGCCTGAGGTGGTACTCAGGTCTTTGTATGGATTTTTTTGAGACTTTACATATGGTGTGGGCAAGGCTAGATCAGGCTTTTATTAATGTGACATGGGCTACGTTGTTCCCAAAATTTCAGGTTGCCCATCTCCCTCGGATTCAGTCGAATCACTCTCCTCTTCTCCTGGGCTTTCCTGGACCGCAGGATGGTGGTCTAAAACCTTTTAGGTTTCAACTTATGTGGACAAAAGAGGAGTCTTTTTTTCACGGTGGTTAAGGAGGCTTGGAGAAAGGTGGAATCAAATCAACCTATCTTGAATGTTATCGTGAAGCTAAAACAGGTAAAAATGGAGCTCAAGATATAAAACAAGCAGGTTTTTGGTGATATATTTCAACAGTTAAAGCAGGCAGAGAGTGACTTGGCAGATCTGGAATTAAGATTGCAGACAATTTCAGATGCGGTTAGGGATACCGATAACCTAAATCAGGAAAGAAAGGTAACCTTGCTCAAGATTGAATTATTAGAGCTCAAACAGGAAATTTTTTGGAAATAGAAATCGAGGGTAGACTGGATGGAGGAGGGGGATAGAAACACAAAATTCTTCCACGCTACGGCATTGGAGAGACAAAGGAAAGCGGTAATTCGAAAGGTGGAACTTGAATCAAGCCAGTTGGTGGATAATCAGGTAGATTTAAAAGCAGCTACCATCGATCACTTTGAGAAGTAATTCAGAGCCTTTGCGTGTACTGCGGCTGATGGTTTGCTAAGGTGCATTCTGCAATTGGTAACTCAGGAACAGAATGTCTCGTTAATGATGGTGCCGTCTTTAGAGGAGGTGCATGCAGCAATTGGTTCGATTCCTTTAGACAGCGTGGCTGGCCCAGACAGATTTTTCGCCAGCTTCTTTCTCTCATGCTGGGACGTGATATTCAGTAGGCGATGGCGTACTTCTTTTAGGGAGGAAAGCTCCCCAGATTAGTCACAGCTTCTATTATATGCCTTATTCCAAAAACAACTGTGCCTAAACATTTTTCTAACTATAGACTGGTAAGTCTTTGCAATTGCTTGTATAAAATTTTTACTAAAATCATTGCAGTCAGACTCAGCCACGTCCTTCCATCGTTGATTTCACCGGAGAAAGGGGCATTTGTTAGGGGCCATTGCCGAAAATACTGCGCTCTCCCACGAATTGTTTAGATATTTGAAGAGGCAAGCTTGGGGCGGGAATATTGTAGTGAAATTAGATATGGATAAAGCATATGATAGGGTCGATTGGTGTTTTCTTAAGAAGGTGCTAACTCAATTTGGCTTCTGCGAGAGATGAGTTCAAATGGTGGAGAAATCTTGGTCAAACTATTGGTTCTCGGTTCTCATAAATGGGGAACTAGCAGGATTCTTTAAATCTACCAGGAGTTTGAGACAGGGCGACCCTATTTCCTCGACCTTGTTTATTCTCTCAACGGAGGTGCTTAGCAGGGGTCTTAAAAATCTAATCCATCAGCAGTTAGCCAGGCCTTTCATAACAAGAAGAGGGTGCCCGATCATTTAACATTTGTTGTATGCAGATGAGATGCTAATATTTACAAATGGGAGTAAGAGATCAGTCCAAGCTATGAAGAACTTTCTGGATGTCTACCAAGCGGCCTCGGGTCAGAGTGTCAATATTCGAAAATGTTCCTTTCGATGTTCCAAGAGGATGGCGGGGGCTAGGATTAGAGAGATTGAGAATGTGCTCGGCTTTCGAAATGCCTCTAGGGAGTTCTCCTACCTTGGTATGTTGGAAGGAAGATTTAAAGCAAGTGAATTTAACCTGCTTCTAGCGAGAGTGGTAGGGCGCATCAACAGGTGAAAAATCAGAATTTTATCCTAAGCAGGGAAATTAATTCTAGTTAAAAATGTTCTAGCGAGTATTCCGATCCACTCAATGGCGGTGGTGCATATTCCATTACAGGTGTTGAAGGCTATCGAAAGACATATGGCGAACTTCTTCTGGGGTTGGGCGGAGGGTAAGTAGAAATGTCATTGGAAGAACTGGAAGGCGTTATTTTTACCTAAAAACGAAGGAGGGGTTAGTATTAGAAGTCTGTCTGAGATTATGATGGCCTTTCGACAGAAGATGGCGTGGAACATTAGGTTTGTTGACGATGGGAATGTATGGAAATCTTTCATGTCAGCCAAGTACAAAGGAGTTTTAGCCTCAGGTAGGTCGACCGGCCCGAGCCGCTATTTTTCTCCATTGTGGAAATGGTTGCAGAGATTATGCCAGTCGTAGAGTCGAGGGTCCAGTGGAAAATAGGCGTGGGGAGCTGTAATTTTTAGAGGGTGAACTGGTCCAGCCTGGGACCCCTTCACCTCCTAACTGAGGGAGATATTCCTGACGGTCTTCAGGACCTTCATGTGACACAGGCAGTTGGACCTTTGGGTCCTCTCCCCCCCTCGATGGCATGGCTGCTCCTCCCTCAGATGGTGTTGGACTTTGTTATTCTAGTCGGGCTATGCACGTCAACGAAACTGGACAAGCCGTTCTGGCTTTACACGCCTTCAGGAGAATTCTCGGTGAAGTCCGCTTGGATTTTGAATAGATCTCCAAACCCGGGGAGAAGTTGGTCCAGATGGGTTTGGCATGCTTCTCTACCTTCTAAAGTCTCCCTGTTCGTTTAGAGAGTGATGAAAATGCGGTCTCGGTGGATGTGGAGGCTAAAACTAGAGGCATGCACCTTACATCCAGGTGTGTGTGTTGTACTCTACACGGTTCTCACTCACATGAGTAGGAGTCGCTATCCCACTTACTCGTTGGTAGCAGGATGGCTATGGAAATGTGGGGAACAGTTGGCAGAAGCTTTGGAATTAATGTGATGGCTGCAAGATCGATCGAGGGTAGGCTAACTCAATGGTGGACGGCTGCGTCTGCTAATAGAAGGAGATCGGTGGCTCTCATGTTCATCCCGTGCTTCATCATTTGGGAGATTTAGAAAGCAAGAATTGCCGCTATCTTTGATAATATGAGGGTGGATCACAGGGTGGTGATATATAAAATATGGCATTGGAGGAAGAGGATTGATGGGCTGGGGACCAAACGGGATTTAAGGAGGAAATCTGGGGGTCCACGTTCTCTAGTTAGGGTGAATGCCAATCCCAGGGTGATTAAATGGGAGAAACCCCCTTTAGGATGGGTTAAAATAAATGTATAAGGCTCTGTTAGAGGTAACCAAGGTTTGGCTGGTGGAGGTGGTATTTGTAGAGGCCCGAATGGAGAATTCTTCTTTGATTTTACATCTAAGTACGGGGTGGGGTTGAATACCCAGGCGGAGGTGCGTGCCGTCCATGACGAGATTCAATTTGGGTTGCAATGGGGTTTTCCCCACATTATCATTAAGTCTGATTCGAGGACGGTTGTAGATATGCTCAATGCGTTGGCGAGGCCCGATTGGAAATGGAAGATGTGGGTGTATAGGATTTAGGAGTTGATGCAAAGAGGTTGGATTGTTTTTAGACAGGTCATCAAGGAAGGCAACTCGGCAGCAGATTTTATGCCTCGTCTGGGTAGCGGCTCTCAAAGTTCCAGTTGGTGGGAGAGGAGAGTTAATCTCCCTCAAGAGGTAAGGGGCTTGATTTTCTTAGACAAGGTGGGTTTGGGTTCGATTAAGGTTGGGAGGGATGGATGATTTTGTGCAGTTTTTTCTCTTTTCTTCTTTTCCATGGTAGGCCCCAGTTATTTTGGTTAGTGGGCCCGAATGTAAATTTTGATTAGAAATGAACAATAGTTCCTAAAAAAAAAAAAAGAGAAGGAAATACGGGCATGCCAGAGTTGTACTTAATTCAATGTTTGATTAAACGTTGGTGACCCTACGTTGAAATGACTTAGTAAGACTGGATTCTAAAATTCGGCTATCGAGTCAGCTACCGATTTTGATCAATAATCAGACAATTTGTAAAAAGATAGGGGTTAATCATCTTTGATGGATTCTTTTTTGCTTTACGACTTCAAGACTTTTCTTTCACTAAAAATTGTATTTAATATTTTTGAAAAAAATGAAGATGAACACATACATAAAAAGAAGACCAAAATAATACTGATTTTATTAATATTTGAATGAAGCTCATTTCAATCGATAAAGTATCAAAATAAACTAGAGAAATAAATAAAGCGAGAGATAAATACCCGATCTGTTTATAAGAACAGATAATCGGGGAGAATGGTCAACATGATGTGATCAAAGAGATGATCATCCAAGTAAGAACTCAATTGATTCAGATCCAACAGCTTATGGTTATGGATATTTAATATAATACTATAGTACTTTAGCGGTAGCACTGGACAGTAGTGATCTATGCTAAGATTAGGCTATACTATGCTATGATAAACGTAAAGATAAATGTAAAGAAGATATATTTGTGTTTGGCATGGGCCTTGCACTCTTCATCTCATGCTCCATTTATAAGTTGTCGAGGCGGCTAAACCCTCGATGGTCCCATATGGAACAATTGACTTTCAGATCTCCACTTTAATGTAAATGGTCCCATATTTGAATCTTCAGCACCGTGCATTTATATTTGGGATCCAATCGGGGAACCTCTACTGATGATCCAGGACGTCGAATCCATCATGGTCATTCATGCATCTGAATGACCCAATCAAGCCCCCTCCTATAAGACCCTTCCATGATCCTGGTCCATTTTGATTGTGGAATTGGTGGGACTGGACCACCAAAAAGCTCTACCAATCTCTTAATTTTAATAGATGCATGAACATGGACCCAATTTGCTTGGTGTCCATCCTCTCTTGATTTAGGCCTGTGATGCAAATGGTTTGCTTGGATATCGGTTCAATCTTCATATATTCAGAAGCTCCATGACTATTGTGAAACCTTCGAACATCTCTGGGAAGATCTCCCATTTTAAAGGGACTGTGAGAGACAACCGTACCGGGTGTATCATAGCCAAATCCGTGATAGGATTCTTTTCCTTGATGAGTCTTTATAGACATGTCGGGCACACTACCTCATTAATTGACTCGTTAATTGTGATCACATGGCACATGTTGTTTCGCTCCCCCTAAAGGCATATGTAAGGGTTCGTGCCATCGCATTAATAACAGAATGCGTATAGCCGAAGATAAAATCAACTAAATATATTGTTAGTGCCCTAATTTGTGCATTTTGTTTGTCAATCACGTTAGTCCATGTGTCATGTATTCAGTTGAGCCTTTGGAAGATGAAGACCGAAGACACAATAGGACAAGACCATCAAGGTGCAAAGAATAGGTAAATGAGGTGCCTTGGTGACTCTAACCCTTGACCCAAAATTGAACCTGTAGATGATCTATGCTTAATAGGTAAACCTTATTGATCATCCCTTAGCCTTAGAAATCTAATTGGAACATGATAGGTAAGGCTAAAAGAGGTACGAAACTATTGTGAAAATATACACCTAAAACAACAGTTTTCGAGTGGTGCTCGATCCCATAGAGCAGTCCTTGAGGGGTCTTCGATGACATTGAAGATCCCCTCGATGGTATCGAATAGGAAGGTAGATGTCTAGCAAGAATTGATCATTTAATCTGATTTTCTCGATGACATCGAGGTCTCCTTTGATAACATCGAAGGTTCACTTTGATGACATCGATAACCAATCAATGACATCAGATCCTTTGATGACCAATCAATGACATCGAAAGGTAACTCAGAAATGTCCAGCAAGAAATATATCATATTATCTAATTTTTTCAATGACATTAAGGTAGCCTTCGATGACACGAAGACCTTTTGATGGCATCAACAGATCCGTTATCTGCCCATTTTCTGACCATTGGAACTTGAAATTCTTATAAAGAGCATTCGGTTCTAAGGAATTTGGATGTATTTTTGGTATAATAGAAGCTTAAGTGAATCCATGATCATATTCCTCATCCCAAGCCTCTAAATCAATAAGTTGTAAGTCATCTTCATTGAGATTAACATTCTTATTAGGATTCCAACATTCACTTTGAAGATGTGCTTGAACTCTACGACTTTCTAGAGATTAAACTCAACTTCTATAGGCATACCATTGTTTAAATCCTCTAGAAGACCCATTTAGGTGAATCCCTTAAGAAATACAATGTAACACCCCATACTTTTCTGTACTCGGGTGTTACTATGGAGATCTAGCTAGGCTATGTATACACAAAAATGCTATGACCCACCTAAGATTAGATTAACCTATAAACTCAATCCTATATCCATCCAAACATTAGGAGTTGTCTTTATTCATATATTAAGTCAATCGAACCGTCCATCTTAAATTCTAAGATCCAGATCATCAGATCCACTGTTCATCGAGTCCACAACTTCCTGTTGGGTGATTTGACACTTACTTACACCACATAGCCACCAAATTATAAAAAGAACCATTAGAGGCCATCCATATTAGCTTGGGAACGTTTAAAAACATCGATGATCAGATCGGAAAATGATCTGATTGTTAAATAGTTGGTAACCATTAGTTGGACTCACAAAATCAAGTTATATGGCCCACCTGAGCTTGAATCTACCCGATCTTTGGTCAAAGGCCCTGCTTGGGACCTCCAAAGTGAATGGATGGAGTGGATTCCACTAAGAATCACTTTGGATCCCACCCTTGGGAGTGTGTGTGTGTACAAATGAGTGTGTACTTGCAGAGCACCAAACCAGCTAGCCCGGTCAAACAGGGCAAACCCGATGAAAATAAAGAAAGGAGAGTTTTCTCCTTATTTTCCTGCTAGTTATGATTTAAATGGTGGATTGGAAGCCTTAGTGTTAAATTACTTTACTTTGTTTAATTTGTACATTAGTTTTACGTTAAGCAATTTTGTTCAAAATGCATAATTTTTATTCGGTCCTAATCAATCCTCCATCTAGGACATATTCACATTCTTTAGCTCCGTCAAGCTTCTGCACATAGTCGTGGTATCTTATTTTATGCAATTTTAAACTCGACTAACTTGGTGTTATTGTTACTCTGCTGCTCAAGCGGTTTTGGCTCTAAGAACTTTGATGTGGTATTATGGTGCATAAGCCAAATCCATCATTTATCATGGCTGCTTTTTGGTCTATACCCATTTTCAGTCATAAAGCCACTATAATGAGTAGTTGATTCTTCCACTTGAGTAAAATACATGACACGTGTCCTATACTAGTAACCAACTAGGCTTATCTTTTTTGGGCTACTAATGACTTTTCAAATTCTTATCAAATTTGGCTATTAGGGCAGTCGAAAAGATATTTTATTTGTCTCTTGTTGAGATCTCATTATCATGTGGCATCATCTGAGTTGTTAAATCTGACGCTGTCAAATCATGTATAAAAAACATGACATTAATTAACTTGGATTAAATCGGTTAGATTGTTGAACTTACTATGGTTGCCATACCAAAATTCGATTGGTGAAATATCCTAGATGTTTACTAGAATGCATCTAAACATTTCTATAGCCGGATGTGGATTCTTTTTAGTTTCTAAAACCTTTCATTTGATAACACTTCCTCTAGATATTGGATGCTCGTAAAAAACTCTCACATTAAACATTTAAACCCTATCATTATCAAAGGTCATAGTGATCGTCCATGTGCAAATTTCATAGTGATTGTGTGTATCATTTGATAATTTTGACTCTTTTACTTTGATTGATGGCCATAGATTAGATGGTTGAAATATTCCATCGGAGAGGGTTTTATTTATTTATTATTATTATTATTTTTTAAAGAAACCCTTGTCCAATGTTAGCAGTATCACACGAAGGGTTTGGGTAATTGAAAAATAAAACCAATTTTAGCTACAAGACTTCTTGTATATGTTGTTAAAAAGTGAAAGGCACGTGGATATATTCGACCAAACCTCTATATAGAATAGTAAATCCACTTTTCTACTTTTATGAAAATTTTGATATTCTTGACATAGTGTGACGGGCGATAAGTGGGCACTTAGAAATTACTTAGAAAATTAAATAATCAAAATTATGGGACTAGTTTTTACACGTATTATGAGCAAAAAATTAAACTTATTTGATTATCATTGAGGCAGTGATTATGTATATGTGTAAATGTGTATAGGATTTCAAAATAGGAATCACACTTCCTTCCTAACATGTGAAGCTTAGTTATTCAAGGTTTTGACAATTTATCTCCAATGAGTGTATTGTTAGAGCTGGGCATCGAGTCAAGTTGGACTGAGTTAGGGCTGACCCAACTCGATCCAGTTTTGAAATATTCTTGACTCAAACTTGACCCGACTCGGTACCAAGTCTACCATGCCTAACGCGATTTGAGTCCAATATGCCCTGGACTGATCAGAACCGAGTCCTAACCGATCAAAAGTACCAAGTCGAGTCGAGTTGGCACCGAGTTGGATCGAGAGATGAGGGGGGGGGGGGGGGGGGAGGAGGAGGAGACATGAGATGAGGGGGGGGGGGGGGTGGAGAGAGAGAGAGAGAGAGTTTGGGTTCGGATCAGGGTTGGGTGCAGCAGGTAGGTTTAAAGATACTTAAAAAATAAGGTTTATACACACACACACACACACACACACACGTATTCGAGTCGGGTTTTGGATTGAGTCGAGTCTAACGGATTGAGTCGGGTTGAGTTACTGGTAACTCGGACTCGACTCGGTTTGAGTTCGGATTGGGTGAAGCCTACTAGGTTCAGATTGAGTTGGGTTCGAACAAGTCAAGTTAGTCGTCCCGTGCCCAGCTCTATGTATTGTCTATAAAACGAGAAACATATATAGATATAGAGAAAAGTATTTCTTCCTATAAAGTTCTTTATTAAGAAATTCTTCATTTCTTTGTATAATGAGAGAGAGAGAGAGAGAGAGAGAGAGAGAGAGAGAGAGTCAAGATTTGTGTTCTCTTATTTATCTTCATTTAATGAAGAAGATAAATTAATGTTATTGTCGCGAGGATATAGGTAAATTACCTAAACACATAAATTTGTCTCGTCTCTTTACCTTTTGAAATTTTGTTTAGAATTTTTCTTTTTCTTTTGTGGTTCTATTTTGCTTGCATCAATTGTGTGCATGTGTTTCGTACAACAATTATCTAACTCTAGGATTAATGGATATTTATTGAATGACTAAAAAAAGAAAAAGGATTTAGTAGACCTATTTAAACAAAGAAGTTTCTATGAACGAGACGTTAAGAATTTTGAGGTGTGCTGGAAGAGAACCCATGGAAGGCCATGCTTTTTAATTTGTAGTAGGTAATGTATAACCTCATACAGTGGAGGACGACATTGCAGCGATATTCCACCATACAAGCTTTTAAGCCGTGGCCTCCTCCACTTACACTTGCCATACATGCACGGCAATCTTGACTGTTCAAATAATGGATTCTACAGTCAGCGGATGGTATTTCTGAAATGCACGCAAATAGAACAATCTTGTTGAATCCAATTTCTGAAATGCACGTAAATAGAACAATGTTGTAGAATCGAATTTGGCTTGTTGAATTCAGATTGCTTGCTGACTATTCTATTTTAGCCATCAATTTGATAGTCATTAATTGGATGGTTAGGATGGTTTTATTAATGTGGTTTCTGAGTATTGCTCACCACAACGAGGCCTACCATTTGAATGGCCCAGATCAACACCCATCAGTTAATTTGACAACACAACTTAACTAATGATGGCAAAGTATCACTATAGTCTTTCTCATTTTGTTTAATATTTTTCTTAGGTTACGTAGAAAATAAATATTAGAGAAAAACTTTGATACTCTAGCAGCCTATGATGGATGATACACGAGCACATAGGAATTTCATATGTGGCTTACAAGTAATTCAAATCATGCTGTCCCAATTATGTGTCCCTGTTTAGATTTATTATGAACAAAAAAAATATTCTTATTATCATCTGACCATATGATTAGTGAACATTTATTGAACAGTCACAAATGAAAAATATCGAATGATCCTATTTCAACAAACCAATGTCCATAAATGATAAAATAGAGGTTGGTATCATTCAACCAAACTGATTTTGCAGCTTACTTTAAGTTAATGTAGGCCACATGTACAATTTCTAAGTGCCTATGTATCAAGATATCATACTCTACCAGAGTATCAACTAACTGCCTGTTGCATTATAAGCTAGGAAAATGCACTAAAAATATTTCGTGCGTCATTAAAATATAGTTAGTAGCAGTAGTAGACAATATCCCAACAAAATGTCCCTAGATTTTTATACCATATATGTGCCATATCTATTAGCTGTCATTTGAAAAGTTGTGGCATACCATTGCATATGTCCCAATACAACATGCATAAGATACGTACGCATGCAAGCTACCACCAAACGCCTCATATTTTATTTAGAGAGACGCTTGGGTTGGAACACTTGGATATTCCAATTCATCGATCCAGACCGTTCATTAGGTCCAATACTGATTTTCTGGGCTACCATGCAAACAGCACAAATTTTATAAATGTTAACCATTTGACCAAAGGTTTTTAATATGGATGGTGAAGAACGTTTACATAAAAATAAGTCCAATTAACAATTTGATCCATCTATTAATAAAGGACCATCATGCATTGCTTATGATTTGGTCAGGCAATCATAACCATCCCATCCATGGCATGATAAACGTATGGCTAAAGAAAATAAGGCCAAATCAAGGTTGGATTGGACCATCTCATCGATGTGAGTTTTTGCCTGGTATCCCAGGAAAGTGTTCTGGATTTGATCAACAGTTCAGATCGATCAATTGGAGTGTCCAAATGAATTTATGCAACTAGGAGCATTGTGACTTAATAGTGCATTGAAAGCACTAGATCGTTTTTTTGTATATTATTGGGGATTTGTTCAAAATGATCCGTCTTCTCTGGTCCCGGCCGGATATGTTAGGCAGATAAAAAAGAGATCATGGAGTATGTTGATATCAAGATCTTGCTTGTTTCACTGGAAAACTCAATATAGAAGAGCATAGATATTGGGGTGGGCTTAATTTCTATTTAAATACTTTTAAGTAGTTATTTGTTTTTGGACACCAACCTTTTACCATGGGCATGATAATTGGTACACCGGAGGTGCATCCTTCTCAATGTTCTCTCATGGTAGAGAAAGGACTATAAGTTAAAGGTGCACACGCATTTAGAAAAAAAGTATTATGAGGTCCATCTCATGGAACTTCTCATGAGGTTGAGCTATATGAGCACCACCAAATGTATGTCAAACATCCACACCATGCATTAGGTGAGTCTCAACTAGTTTATGAAATGTTTCAAAAGTCAAGAATACCCAAGTGGGCCAAATCATATGAAACAATGAAAATTCATACCTAAAACATTTAAGAGTACTAGGTGGGGCCTACCTAAGTTTTTGGAATGGCTAGAATCCTAACGTAAGTTATGCTCCAAATGTTAGGCAGGCAAGAAAGTTAACACGGAGCATGTTGATATCAAGATATGAGTAACGAAAGTCTTTTCACTGGAATTTAACACATGTCGAAGCTAGTTGTTGGCTGCTTTAAAGCTAGAATACAGAAACTAATTAGCGCGCTGGCGTACAATGACTTTTTAGCAATCGTTGCTTGCTAGTTTAACTGGAAAAGTCAACATAAAAGAGCATAGATCTTAGGGTGGGCTTAATTTCTACTTAAATGTTTTCGGCAGTTATTTGTTTGGTACTTGGAAACCAAGCATTTACCATGGGCATGATAATTGGTACACCAGAGGTGCGTTCCTGTTGATGTCCTCTAGTGGTAGAGAAAGTCTCTAAGTGACGGGTGCACACACGTATAGGAAAAGATATTATGAGGTCATTCTCATGAAGCTTCCCATGAGGTCGATCTTTGTAAGCCCCACCAGATGTATGTCGAACATCCACACCGTGCATTACGTGAGTCTCCACTAGTTTATGGGATGTCTCAAAAGTCAAGAATATCCAGAACACAGGTGGGCCACATCATATGAAACAATGAGAATTCATACCTAAAACATTTAAAAGCACTTGGTGGTGCCCACCAAAGTTTTGGAATGGCTCGAAATTTAGTGTGACACCTCATCCAAGTGGAGCAAACATGATGGATGGGTCGGATGGCTAAACCACACCTCAATGAGCCCTATAAAAATTAGTAAGGTTTCAATGGGTGGACATCCACTCTCAACTTTTGTTTATGATGGGACCCACCGAAGTCATGGATTGGCTTGTTTTTAGGCCTACTACCCACCATGGAAGGGTGCATTTGATTGATAGTGTGGATGTTGGACACACATTACTGTGGGGCCATAGAGATCGAACTCATGATACTTTTTCTATCCCATAGAGATCGACCTCATGATACTTTTTCTATATATATGTGTGAGGTTGAGTTGAGTTGTGTGGGCCCCACCATAATGTGTGTCGAACATCTACCCCATCAGTCAGATACATCATTCTGTGGTGGGCCACGGGCTTAAGAATCAAGTCAATCCATGACTTGGGTGGGCTACACCATGTACATCAGTTGATAGGAGTTACCCTCTCATTAAAACATTCATAATCATTCATTAAGCTCACTTAGATGTGGTTCACAAATCCAACCCATCCATTGTGTGTGTCCCACTTGGATGAGGGGTTAGTCCAAGTTTCAGCCGCATCCAAAACTCAAGTGAGCCCCACCAAGTACTTTTATATCTTTTAGGCATTTCTTCCCATGGTTTTAGATGGTATGGCCCACATGAGTTCTTCATATGGCTGATTTTTGGGATATCCCATAACCTTTAGGGGACCCATCAAATACACAGTGTTGATGTTAGACACATCACAGTGGGGGCCACACAACTCGATCTCATGAGAAGTTCCCATGAGGTCGACCTCATAGTACCATTTCCATATATATACATATATATATATATATATATATATATATATATATATATATATATATATATATATAGGGAAAAGGTACTATGCGCTCGAGCATAAAGCGGTCGTCCATATAGTCAAGCTGATGTGGGCCCCACCGTGATGCTGTTCGAAAATCTACCCCCTCAGTTAGATGCACCATTCCATAGGGGGCCCACACGGCTGAAAATCAAGTCAATCTGTGACTTTTGTGGGCCACACCATGTACAGAAGTTGAGAGGGGCCGTGTACCATTGAAACATTCAAAACTATTTGTGGGGACCTTTCGAGACGTTTTTTGATGATCAACACCATCCATCATGTGTGTCCCACTTGAATGTAATTTTAGACCAAGTTTCAGGTGGTATCCACAACTCAGGTGGGGCCCACCAAGTGCTTTTATATATTTTTACGTGTATACTTATGTTTTCCGATGGTATGGCCCACCTGAGTTACGTGGACGGCTGCTTTTGGGCCGTGTGGACCCACCCTGGGCTCGTGCATCTGGTGGACGGTGTGGATCCTCGAACGGCATCACGGTGGGGCCCACACAGCTCGACCTCACGGACGACCGCTTTACGCTCGAGGGCATAGTACCTTTTCCCATACATATATATATATATATATATATATATATATATATATATATATATATATATATATATATATATATAAGTATCATCAAGTCTGCATTTTTAGCATCAACAATTTATGGGTTTCATCTCCCAAAAGGCTCGAGGAGAGAATTTAATAATTGATTTTTGAGAGTAACATTGTCAATGTCGTTCGTGATGTAAAATTGACATGACATGTTATTGTAATGAGCTTCAGAGTTCTTTTTGTCAAAGGAGGATAACTTTGCTTTGAGGAATTATTCTTAAGCTGTATTTTTTTTAATATGCACAATGGTGCCAATGAATTCATTACACATGGGCCCAAAAAAGTTTCAAATGTAGGGGATTGTAAGGCCTGCAACTGGTAGTATTATCCAAGGTTTGTCCACTATTCTCGTTAGTATTATCCAAGGCTTGTCCACTATTCTCATAATCACCTAAAGAAGCGATCTACGACTTTTTGGATTGTGTGGACTACTATGGCATTTGGTTGGTGGAGCTCTGTGACACCATGAGTACATTTTAAAGATTTGCTCTTGCAATTTGTATGATTTTATGTCATCCAAAGTAAATAGATACTTCTTATCAATGGTATCTGTAAAATTAAATCGAGTTGGAATCTATGGCAGATCGAGTCCATGGGCCTAATGCGTCAGACATGATTTCTTATGTTGGTACCTGTTTTGTTGGAGCTTGCCTAAATACTTCCGAAAGGTCATCAAATTGACCTCAATATTCTAGAGGGAATCATGAGAACTATCAGTATCCATGCTTTTGAATTCTTCTTGCAAGGTGAGAGAGGGTGTAAGGTTGTGTTGGGAGCCTTGCACAAAACCTTAGGATCTAGCCTCCTAAAACAAACCAGAATTATGGAATAATAATGCAATGAAAAACGATCAAAGCATAAACCATACTACACAAGAGATTTTTACGTGGAAAACCCTCAAATAGGTAAAAACTATGGGACCTTGTCCAGATCAACAATCCACTATGAAGTAGAACGTTACAACCTTCTTCACTCACGCAGGAGTGGATAAACGATGAGAGAAACAAAGAAAACGGAGAGATCTCACCGATTACGAGGACATAGAAGCACTGAGATATAGATTGCGCAGTAGATAACCTCCACGAGCATAATCTCCCTTCTATAAGCTTCCTCTCTCTCTCTCTCACCTTTGATAGCCCTAAACCCTTTAGCAAATCCCTTGTAAAGCTTTAGGAAACCCTCTTGTCATACCTAGAAAATCTTAGGTACCTCCTATTTAAAGTTTTAGGAAACTCCTTTCTGCATCCCAGTTGCGAAAGGACTTGCGACACGAAATCCGCACAAAATCGAGGAACGAATCTGCGTAACTACGACTGGTCATGACAAACCTACGATCGGTCAAGCGCCACCCACGACCGGTCGAGCACCTCCCATGACCGGTCAAGCACCCCGGAGAAAAATAGCCCAAGGTCGCTGGACTTTAAGTTGAGTCATGACTCGACTCCAACGACTGGTCGAGACCAGCCCTCGACCGGTCAAGCAGGGCTCACGACCGGTAGAGCACAAGATAAAAAATCCTATCAAATCTCCCCCTTTTTGTCCCAAGAGAGATTCACCTTCTTCAAGCCATCTTGGTTTCTAGAAACCTCAAACTTGCTCTTGAGCAAAGCCTTAGTCATCATGTCTGATCCACTATCGTTTGTGTGGACCTTCTCAAGCTATAACACCTTCTATTCTAAAGTATCCCGGATCTAGTGATACCGAATTTCTATGTGCTTCGACTTAGAATGCTGACTTGGATTCTTGTTCAAGTGTATAACACTCTGACTATCGCAATAGACCACATGCTCCTCCTGCTGCAGGAAAAGTTCCTGTAGGAACCTTTTCATCCAAAGCATCTCTTTACAAGCCTCTGTGATTGCAATGTAATCGACCTCTGTCGTCGACAATGCTACGACCTTCTGTAGCTTGCTCTGTCAGGAGACTGCTCCTCTTGCAAACGTGAACTTCAATTCTGATGTAGACTTCCTGGAGTCTATGTCACCTGCCATATCTGCATCTGTATAGCCCTCTAACACAGGTTTACCGTCACCATAGCATAGGCTCAACCTGGATGAGCCTCTTAGATACCGCAGTATCCATTTCACCATTGCCCAATGCTCTTTGCCTAGGTTGGCAAGATACCAGCTGAGAATACAACCGCATATGCTATGTCTGGGCGTGTACACACCATAGCATACATCAAACTTCCTACAGTTGACGCGTAGGGTATCTTTTGCATCTCTTCCACCTCTGCCTTCGTCTTGGGATACTGCTTGTCGTTCAATCTGAAGTGACCATCCAGTGGAGTACTGACCGGCTTCGCTGCATTCATATTAAACCGCTGCTCTAGGACTTTTTCAATATACCGCTCTTGTGACAGCCAAAGCTTCCTGCTGCTTCTGTCATGGGTTATCTCCATTCCTAGGATCTGTCTAACCGGGCCCAAGTCTTTCATCGCAAAAGACTTGCCCAACTCCTTTTTCAGCCCGTCGATCTTCTTGATGTCTTTTCCCATGATGAGCATGTCATCAACGTATAATAGCAGAACTAAGAAATCACCATCTAAGAGCTTGCGCGTGAATACACAGTGGTCCGACTCCGTTCTGTCATACCTATGCTTCAACATAAACGAGTCGAACTTCTTGTAACATTGCTGTGGAGCTTGTTTCTTCAAAGTCTATACCTTTCCTCTTACCAAAACCTTTCACCACAAGTGTGGCCTTAAACCTCGTTTGTGAATTCTTCTGCTCAATCTTCTTTCGGAACACCCACTTGTTACTCAAAGCTTTCTTGCCCTTAGACAATTTCACCATATCATAGGTGTGGTTCGTGTGTAAGGATTCCATCTCCTCTTGCATAGCTTTCAACCACTCCCCTTTATGCTTGTCAGCTAGTGCCTCAGAATAGTCTTCTAGCTCTCCCCCATTAGTCAATAAATGTACTCGTGCGGCAAGTACCTTTTGGACGGCTATCTGTCCCTAGATGACCTCCTCACTTGTGGCTCAACCGGTGGATCAAGTGGGGGCTGCTCCCTTGGTCCATCTTCTGAAGGAACTCCCTCATCCTTTGCACCTTGCTGTACTCCCCCGTCATCAGGCACCACGGGAGAAATAACCGGATCCATGTCCTCTAGCTCATCTGAACTAGGCTCGTTCTTCTCTAGCTTACCAATGTCTTCTATATACTGATCTTCAAAGAAAACCACATCTCTACTCCTGACGAGCTTCTTCTCGGTCGGATCCCATAACCTATAACCGAACTTTTCATCACCGTACCCTGAGAACACACACTGCCTAATCTTCATATCGAACTTGGATCTCTCATCCTTTACACCCTGAGATGACTGTACGATGGATCCTGTCCAGTCCACACCTTCTCAGGTACTTTTCCATTCAATGGGGCTAATGGAGATCTGTTTATCAAATACACTGCCGTGTGTATTACTTCTCCCCAGAATATCTTGGGCAACTTCACATGGGATAATATGCATCTGATTCTCTCTACAATGGTGCGATTCATTCGCTCAACTACACCATTATGCTGGGGGGGCCTTGAGAACCGTCTGTTTATGCCATATACCCAGGGACTTACAATACTCATGAAAGTCGCCAATGTATTCACCACCATTGTCAGTACGAATGCACTTCAATGATCTACCTATCTCTCTCTCGATCATAACATGAAACAATTTAAATACACCAAATACCTCGTTTTTGGATTTCAAAGCATAAACCCAAACCCTCCTAGATGCATCATCTATAAAAGTAACAAAATACAATGCCCCACCCAAGGTTTTTGTCCTCATAGGACCACAAACATCAGAATAAACCAAATCTAATGCACGCACTTTATTAACATGAGAAGCAGATTTAATAAATGAAACTCTATGTTATTTTCCTGATAAACAGTCAAGACAGGTTTTGAGAGGTGTACATGTCACGTCTAGAAGGAGCCGCTTCCTTGCTAGTAGCTGAAGCCCTTTTTCACTCATGTGGCCTAGACGCCTGTGCCACAAGTTAATAACTGAATCTTCCGCTGCGTTCAACCCACCCTTGCACACACTGACACTTGCCTTGTAAAGGGTGCAACACTTCTTTCCTCTGACTGCGATCAATGAACCCTTGATGAGCTTCCAGCGCCCACCAACAAACAGGCTTTCATAGCCATCATCATCCAACCTTTCCGTCGACATCAAGTTGAGCCGAAGGTCTGGAATATGCCTCACATCACTGAGAACCAATGTGCAGTCCACATCGGTCTTCACACAAATATCACCGACTCTTACGATCTTCGATATGCCAGAATTTCTCATCTTCACGGTCCCATAGTCACCTGACTTGTAGCTTGTGAAGAAGTCCCTGTGTGGAGTCATATGAAAAGAAGCTCCTGAGTCAATCACCTAGTCGGTGTCCTGACTCGTAGCCGTGAGACATACATTATGATTTGCTGAAAGAATAACTACAACGTCGCCATCTGAAGTGACCGCAGTGGAATCTGATTAATCTTCCTTCTCCTTTCCTTTTCCTTTCTTATCGTTCTTCTCACCACGACATTCATGCTTATAGTGGCCCTTCTTGCCACAATTCCAACTTGCCTCTTAATTTATCTTGGACCTTCTTGCCCTTCCTGTTCTTTCCTCTCCCCCGTTCCTATGTCACAAGGGCCTCTAGCTGAGTAGACCCTTGGGACTTTCTACTTGTCTCCTCATTGAAGAAACAACTGGTTACCTGTTCTATTGATATCTTTCCGTCTGGCACGGAGTTACTTAGAGACACCATCAATGTCTCTCAACTCTCAGGCAATGAACTAAGCAATAGTAAAGCCTACAATTCATCATCCAGGACCGTCTTCATAGAAGAGAGTTGGTTCACTATATTGCTGACCTCATTCATGTGCTCGGCCACAGAACCACCATCTTTGAACTTGAGATTCATAAGACGCCTTATCAGAAAAATCTTATTACCGGCTGTCTTCCTCTCATACAGCCCTTTTAATTTTAGCCATAAGCTAGCGGCTGAGGTTTCCGTAGACACATAGTGGAATACAGAATCATCCAACCATTGTCTAATAAACCCCACTGCCTTTTGGTCCATCTTCTTCCAATCATCATTAGACATATCCTTGGATTTTGCTAATATGCCTAAAATTGGAGAATATAGGTCCTTGCAATAAAGCAAGTCCTCCATCTTAGCCTTCCATATGGTCCAATTAGAACCATTAAGGCGGATCATCCTTGATGAGCCACCTTCCATAATTCAAAAAATTGATCCTACCTGTTCAATGAACTTAGCTCTGATACCACTTTGTTGGGGGCCTTACACAAAACCTTAGGATCTAGCCTCTCGAAACAAACCTATGGAATAATAATGCAATGAAAAACAATCAAAGTATAAACCACACTAGACAAGAGACTTTTACGTGGAAAACCCTCAAAGAGGTAAAAACCACGGGACCTCGTTCAAATCAATAATCCACTATGAAGTAGAACGTTACAACCTTCTTCACTCACGCATGAGTGGATAAACAATGAGAGAAACAAAGAAAAAGGAGAGATCTCAATGATTACGACGACACAGAAGTGCTGAGATATAGATTACACAGTAGATAACCTCCACGAGCATAATCTCCATTCTATAAGCTTCCTATCTCTCTTTTCCTCTCTCTCTCACCTTTGATAGCTCTAAACCCTTTAGAAAATCCCTTATAAAGCTTTAGAAAACGCTCTTTTCATACCTAAAAAGCCCTAGGTACCTCCCATTTAAAGTTTTAGGAAACTCCTTTCCACATCCTAGTTGCGGAAGGACTTACGACACAAAATTCGCGCAAAATCATGAAACGAATCCGCGTAACTACGACTGGTCATGACGAACCTATGACTGGTCATGATGAACCTACGACTGGTCGAGCGCCCCGACCGGTTGATTACTTCCCACGACCGGTCGAGCACCCCGGAGAAAAATAGCCCAAGGTCGCTGGACTTTGAGTCGAGTCACGGCTCGACTCCAACGACTGGTCGAGACCAGCCCTCGACCGGTCAAGCAGGGCTCACGACTGGTCGAGCATGGGACAAAAAATCCCATCATGTTGATGGCGATTGCTTGTAAAAAAAAGGAGATCGGGTTTGGATAAGAGTGCTCAAGGAGTAATGGTGAATAGCTAGGATGAGATGAGTCTTGGTAGTCTTCTGCAAAATAGGTTAGAGCTGGTGAATAAGGCCTTCTTGGTAAATATTTTTCTTTAGCTTTGGATGAGGTTTTTCCAGTCTTGGAGGAGAAAGGATGTTGCTTGGAGGAGGAAGGTTATTGTGAATTTGTATACACTTGGAGGGTAGGTGTAATGGTTGGTTTAAAAGGGCTCGAGGTTATTGACAAGGCTAGTAATGGTTGTGGTTGGATAATAAGTTAATGTGGTAAAGTGGGGAGAGGTTGGAGATGTGGAGGAAAAGCTTTGAGAAGGGTTGGCTAAGGTTGTGGAGAGGATTGAAGGGATGAAAGCTGAGATTCCAATAGCTTCTTTTCTTTTTGTTGAGGGACAATAAGGGAACTTGTACTTTGTGAGTCAGAAACTTTCTGATCAATGTGGCGGAGTTCCTACTCCAGAGAGGCAATTTTAGCATGAATCTTTAGGGCCAAATTTTTTGAGCCAACAAATGTTGTTGGGAGTCTATGATCTATTGGAGGGGTTATTTTTTCTTGGCTACATTTTCAGCCTACCAATTTAAGGTTGCTTTGACGACAGAGATTGTTATGGTTGTACCATCTAGCTTATTTCCTGATGGAGTTTTGATCTTCCTTATGTGCTTTTCCCTTGACTGAGAGTACTTGAAGTCTTCTGGGGGAGGAAAATGTGGAGCTAAGGATGACGGATAGGCATCCACGAAATAGACTTCTGAAAGGTATGGCGTAGTTGGGAGAGATGGTGGTGGAAGGCAATTGGATGGTTAGCTGTTTAAGTATATTTATGAAATGGCTTTTTGATAGTAGCAAAAAAGAGTTGGTTTTGGTGGTGGAGGTTTTTAATAGGGTGTTTGGTTATGATATGAAGATTACTTTTGTTGTTGCGGCTTGTTTCATTCAAAGGGTTGAAAGGGGATAATGGATTAAGCTATTTACAAGGGCTAACTTGATCCTCTTCCCCGGGGATCCCAGATCTGTTGGGTATAACACATAATATTCGACCTTTCCAGAAGGTTCTCCTAAGAGCCCAACTTCTAGATCACCATTTTCAGAGCAGGTTTTAAGAAAGTACCTGCACCGCTTTTCTTTCCGATTTTCTTTTTCTATGTCACCCCAATAACAATCCTCACAATCACATAATCCCACTAGATGTGTTTGTTGTTTTGGCAGCACCGGTTAGTGTAGGTGACATTGAGAGGATGGTCATTTGTTGCATTTGTAGTGAGTATGAAGTTGCATTCAGGCAGTGGTGTGGAGAACACATGTTCTTCATCAATGAATGTGGGAAAATGAGTTTCCAAGACACATCTTGCCTACATATGTGGACCGGTTGAGTATTCTAAATAACTTGGGTTATGGTTAGGAGTTGTTCATAAGTCGTTATCCATTTGGAAGGAAAGATAGCCGTGAGTTGGTCATTTGTAAGTTGCCCAAGGATAAAAGTACACTTAGGAACACTATCCAGGCCATCAATTTTAGGGCGGAGAGCGTCTTGTAACTAGCTAATTCCATTGAAGGGAAGAAGAGGAGTATGATTTTGGAGTCGGAATGCCATTTAATAAACAAGAGTGGCGATATGGCTCCCATCACTCATTTTTGTTCTAACAATCTAGACTTGAGATTTTAGGGTTTGTAGAAGGAACAAATCAAAAAGGGTCATATTGTAATTTAATAACAAGGTGAAGAAAAAAGTTCAAGCACAGAGAGTTGTTTGCATGTCTTCGATGCAATATTGAGAATATTTCTTGGAGCAAGTATCAAGGAGTGAAATCTTTGCAACAATTTCCATGCCAGGACAACCATGAAATGTAAGAGCAACCTTCAGGGTTCCTAGATGGAGGTGAGTGTATCCATCACGGATCTAAATAGAATGGAGGTCTAGGATGGCCAAGGTGATAAAATTTTGTTTTTTATCCAGCGGGGATCAGATGTTGGACAAATTTAAAGGCCATAACATACTCCTTGACCGAAGATGTAGGAATTTTGAAGGAAATGAGGTTTTTTTTTTTTTTTTTCAAGGAAAGCTTGAGTACTGGGGGAGAAGATGAGGGACGGGTTATGAATGGGAAATTCAATAGTAGGATTTTTTTTCTCTGGGGACTAGTATTCTACTTTATGGAAGTAATCCAATTTGAAAGAGGACACACTATGGAGAGAAGAGGTGGATGGTCTAGACAATTCAAGAAAGCCAAGTGATTTTGATATCACAGTAATGAAGATATTTTAATTTACCAAAAAAATAATTCGATGTATCATAGGTTACATGAGAATCATGAATAGTATTATGATCCAGACTAGGAAAATTATACTCAGATAAATCATTGCTAGGTATAATAGGACAATCTCATAGCCAAATACAATCCAAAACAAAATTCCGATGAACAATATTCCCATGGCGATTCAATATATCATACTATTGTGCCTATCTTTGGCTGAAAAGGAGACATGTCAATTCATATCAGGGAGTACATTGTGAAATGAGAATTTTAATTAGAATGGATAGTCAGATTGGCAAGGATAGAAGAGAAGCTTTCTCTTGTGAGAGATCCGGCATAGGCGGCAGTCACAAAGGATACTAATCATGTTATAAGTCCGACAATACTAAGAAATACCTCAATTATGCTTGCTTCCTGATAAATAAAAATAATTACTTACACAAGAATTGAAATTAGCACAAGTTCATAAAAAATGTTAAGAAACTTGGCCATAAGCTTGGAAACACATGTATTCACCCCTCTCTATTTATAAAATACCGAGATCATGGATCTTACCAGTGCTCGACAAAAAAGGAGCATCATTTTTGTAAATTGCATCCTCCATCCAGTGAACGACGTTCCTTCTCACCTCATCGAAAGAAAACATCTCATTATAGTTGTCGCAAATGGAAGTTCCTTCGGCCTAAGAACTTTTATCATAAAATTGTTGACTGATGATATCTTTGTGGACAATATGGGCCTTTCTCCAAAGATTACCCCCAACATAATAAGAAGAAGAACACGACCATACTATAAAAAGAAAAAGAGGTAGTCACTTTCGCCTACTTAGACATCTAGTCAGCCTTCTCTACTGATTAAGACTTTCATCCTCAATCTCTAATTGCTATTGAAACTTTCTCCTCCTCTGAGGATGATCACTGCCCTTATGAACCTGATTCAGAAGAAATCAATGCATTCTTCTCCCTTGAAGAACATCCTTCATCATCCAGCCTATACCTTTAGTCAAAATCCAGCTCCTCACATAACCATATGCCAAACCAATCCATTTGACCACTCTTCTTAACACTGGAGCAACCTCTTCCATTTAAACCCTACCATCCTTCCTCAATCCTTTTGACAATTGCACACCTGGTCTTTCCAAGCCGCTAATGGAAGTATTTTTCTAACCCACCTGATCAGTAAAATAGTGACCCTTAAATATTTTTTTCAACTAAAAATCTAGTACAAATTCCTCTGCTCAGGCCTCACCAACAAAAACCTCATTGTTAGATTTAACATTTTTCATTCTTTGCCTCGTATTAGATGGACAACTGATGGCCTGCATTATAAGTCTCATTTCCTCCCTTGGAGTAATAAACGTGTTTTTTTCAACATTGGCCTCCAGCCAATAAAAGTCTCTATTGAAGAATGTCTCAGACAATATTTTTGTGCAGACAGCCATGCAGACTTTCATTTTAAAAAAAAAAAAACATGATCGGCCCTTATGGACGAATTTTGAATTTTTTGTCCACCTGTCATTCAGGAAAAATGAAGATGTAAATCCCACTGAGGCATCTCACATGGGCATGACACCTGAGCATTTGGCTTTAGCTTATTAAGAACTCTCTAAATTATTGACATAAAACTCATTGAGCCTACATCATCCCCTTGGGCTTGTGAAGCTTTTTATGTCAATAAGAGAGTAGAACAAATTCGAGGAAAGTTGAGACTTGTCATTAACTATCAACCCCTAAATGAGTTCCTGGCTGATGAAAAGTTCCCTCTACCAACTTGACTATCACTCTTTGAATAACTTTCAGACACTAAAATATTTTTTCAAATTTGACCTAAAAGTTGGTTTCTCGCAATTAGGTCTCCATCATGAGGAGACAAAAAACTGCATTCACAATCCCAAATGCCCATTACCAATGGAATGTTCACCCATTTGGACTAAAAATAACCTCATCTCTCTTTCAACGAGCAATAGTGCACATTTTCTAGCCTATGTTACGGAATGTGCTAATTTACATTGATGTTATCCTTCTGTTTTCAGCTACCTAAGACGATCATGCTCGTCTTCCTGAACAATTCTACTCCATCATTCTCCATTATGGAGTAATGCTTTCTGAGAAGAAGATGATCATCTCTTCTCTAGATATGGATTTTTTAAGAATGCAATTTCGCAACGTCACGTATAGTCCTCAACCACATATTACTAAATGCATTAATGAGTTCCCTGATGTTCTTCTATGAGCAAAACAAATCTATCACTTCTTGGGACTCATAAATTACATTGAAGACTTCATTACACATTTAACCCCTCTTTGAAAGCTTTTGTCCAAGCAACTATCTGCGGATGCACTACCTTGTTACATGCTCATGCCAAGGCCATTCAAAGTCTGAAAAAGCATATCTCTAATCTCTCCCAACTTGGAATTCTATGATATTATGGCAGGCGAATTCTACAAACAGATGCTAACAATGAACATTGGGGAGCAATCCTCCTCGAAGAAAACTCATTTTTAAAAAAAACCATCTGTGAATATAAATATGGAAGCTTAAAGGATTCAGAGCTACATTACCATTCCACATTTAAAGAAATCATTTTAGTTAAAAAAGCGACCACAAAGTTTCAGTTTTACCTCATTGGACATGCCTTCCTTGTTAAAATGGATATGTCCTCTTTCCCCAACATGCTAAAGTTCAAACAAAAGAAGTTACCACACCCGCAACTGCTATGTTGGGCAAACTAATTCTCACAATGGTCTTTTACTATCTCTCACATTAATGGTAAAAGAAACACACTTGTAGATTTCTTATCTCGATACCCTCATGACTGTGTTTCCAGGCTTAAATAAAAGACCAACATGTCATATTCCATCTCAATACCATAGCCATTCAGTGTCTACCCAATAGACAGAACTCTATCTCTCCCAGCCCAAATAGAAGAAATCTTTACTAACTTATTCTTTGCACACCGCAACCCTTTTCAGATCTGCACCCATCTTGAAATCTATTTGCAAAATAATCCTCCTCTTCTTAAGCTTATCCCTCATCTTGATTACCTATATCTTACTCCTTTGTCTTTCAAAAATTATTATAGATGCACCAAAGAACTCATTTGTCTCATATTGTACTTTTTTACCACTTATGCAATGGTTGTCGTTTTCAATGCTCCCAGACTCCCCTCTTATCTCCTCTAAATGGAGATTGGCCGATTCCCATTGATAAATTCATGGTGTAATATGCTAAAATGCAATGGTTCTATTCCATCTATTAGTGGCATCGTATTCTTGGAGAAGGTCTCACTAGCAACTGTCAATTTGTAATGATTCGTTTCCATATAAACCAAAAGATCATTACCACTATTGTAGATGGCTCTGAAAGATGCCCCTTTACTCGCCACTCCTTTACAAATGCCCGAGCAGAAGTTTAAGGATGGTATGAGTTTGATATGGCCAAACATCACCAGACCTATCTCATGGAATGACAACATGGAATCCTTCAAGCCAACAAAGTCAACCATTCCACTATCCCCGTATAAATTCTTAAGCGAGAAGATTTTTGTCCTATGATAGTTCTAACTGCACTCGAATAGGGCACATGAGACATAACTTGCTTTTCTTTATCTGTAATGGGACATTGCTCTGAAGAAAGCTTCTAATGAGCAGCATGGGGTGTGCTATTTGGGTTAATATTGTCCTTCACTAATACATTCTCATAGTATTCTACCTAAGATAATTATAATATGTTCCTCTACCTGTCTCTATATATGTTTATGTCAAAAATCTTCTTTGTAAGCCCCAGATCTTTCATTTCAAATGTCCTTGACAACTAACTCTTTAATATATCGATCTTAGACATGCTTTGACTGGCAATAAGCATGTTACCAACATATAATACCAATAAAATGAATCCATCTTATCACTCAATGTCTTATAGTAGACACAGTGATTATATTCACTCCTGATAAACCGTTGACTTATCATAAAAGCATTAAACTTATTGTACCACTGTTTAGACAACTATTTAAGGTTGTACAACGACCTTCTCAACTTGCAAACCTTATTCTCTGACCCATTTTCTTTGAATCCATCTGTTTACTTCATGTAGATATAATCTTCGAATTCTCTATGTAGGAAAGCAATCTTTACACCCATCTGTTACAACTCAAGATTGTGTTAGGCAATCAACGCCAATACAAACTTAATAGATACTTGCTTGACAACTGGCTTGAATATCTCATTGAAGTTAATACCTCCTTTCTGAGCATACCCCTTCGCTACCAACCTTACCTTGTATCTGTCATATTTCTTCTTGTAAATCCACTTGGACTCGATCACTTTACACCTAGCGAAAAGCCCCGCCAGCTCATGTCTTATTCTTTTACAAAGAGTTCATTTAATCTTGCATCGCCGCCATCCACTTCTCAGTATTTGGATCATACAGTGCTTCTTAGAAGGTGGACGAATCCCCCTCATATGTAATGAGGGAAGATGCAACATTCGAGTCATCCCAATATCTCACTGGTAATATACAATCTCTAAGTAGATTTTTCCTCACAGGTGGCTGCTCCACCTACTCTTGTACCTCTTGTCACTGCTCAGTTTCAGACTGTGTTTCATCCTTTTAAATTTTAATGTCCATTACTAATGATTTTCTTGATTCATTGTGGTTTTTCTTACGGAACAAAGAATCCTCATCAAACTTGGCGTCACTGCTAATCATGATCTTACGTGTGACCCAAGACATACAGCCTTTATCCATTCACACTGTCACCATATCTAATAAAGACACACTTCTTAGCCCTTTGGTCTAGCTCATCTCTCTCAACTAATAGTACATAAGAGTAAGTATCGCAACTAAAAACTCACAGCCCTGAGTAATCAACATCATGACCACTCCACACTTCTTATAAAAATTTATAACTAATCAATGTAGATGGGGACCGATTCACTAAGTAATAAGCCGTGTTAACAACCTAGCTTCATAGCTCATTACCTAACCTAACATTGCTCAACATGCTTCGGAATCTCTTTAAGAGGGTCTGATTCATCGGTTCTGTTATACCATTATTCTCTGGCATATGCTTAATTACGTTATTTGACACAATCCCTTCATCGTTATAAATTTGGTTAAATTCGTTAGAAGTGTGACTTTCAACTTCCACCCTGTATGTTTTTCAACCATTGCCTTTCAGACTTTGAAGGTGGCTAAAATATCTGACTTATACTTCATAAAGTACATTCATACCTTTCTAGAATAGTAATCTATGAATGATACAAAGAATGATGACCCTCCTTCAGAAATAATGGGTGAAGGGCCCACACATCAAAATGCACATAATCTAAATAACCCTTACTAACATGTTTTTCTAACTTAAAAGATAACTTTGATTGTTTACCAAATATATAATACTCACATATATTCAAATCAATGCTTTTAAATGTAGGAATTAGGGAATAATTAGAAAGTACCTTCACGACGTGCTTGCTCATGTGGCCTACACGTGCATGCCACATACGTGTTGACATGGACTCCGTTACATACGTTATAGCTCCACTCGATATGGTATTCCCGATCAACCTGTAATGGTTATCATTTTGTCATTCATTCACCAGTATGAGTGCTCAATGTTGTCAAATCGCATATGCGATCGCACAATCGCATATGTGGTCGCATATATTTTTTTTTCGCATTTTTTTCAAAAAAAAATCAAAAAAATCAAAAAAAATCTTTAAAAAATCAAAAAAATCATAATAAATTATTATATGTGACATATCACATATGTCATTGGGAGTATACATTTAATTTAAGTAAAAAATAAAAATAAAACCAACCAATTACATACATATGAAGTTATGAACAATGATACATTTACAAATTATAATATAGTTAACTTGATAACTTCTTAAATCTTAACTAACACTTTACATTTAAATTTAAGTTATTTAATTAACATTTTGTTGATACTTGATAACTTGATATCAAGTTATAAAGTATCAAAAAATAATAATCAACAACATCAACATTAAGTCATCAATCATCACTCATCAACACACTTAGACTTATGAGTTATGACTTATGACTTATGACTTATGAGACAAGAAGAAACATTAAATTAAATTAAGAAGTTATGTATGTATTTATTATTTTATTTATCTAATCAATAATCATTATTATTCATTATTCATAATTTCATATACATTGATCTATCATCCATTGTGGCACATCATCACCAGGTCTGCCACCACCACCACCACCAACATCATCATCAGTCGAGTCATCTCCTTCTTCCACATACACTTCTTCTTCTTCCATTTCTTCATCATCTGTATGTACTAATACTTCATCAACATTCAATGGTGGATGATCTTCTTCAGCTTGATCATCATTATTACCTTCTCCTTCTTCAATCTCATCAACGGGTTGACGGCTACTACTCGCCCCCGGCTCCCCCCCGTCCTTCGCCTTAGAGTGGTACTACTACTACCTTCACCAGGCGTCGATCCATATGCGGCGTCTTCAACTTGTGCCCATGTCACGTCCTCTCCAGCAAATACCGAGTCCTCCGTCTCTACGAACCACTCTTTATCTACATCCAACTCATCTAAGCAGATAGGGTCAAAGAAACCGGGCTATTCTTTCCTACTTTAGAATCATTCTCGCAATTTTTGGTTGTATTGAACGAAAACCAAGTCGTTGAGTTTTTTTTGCTTAAGGCGATTCCTTTTCTTGGAATGAATCTATAAGAAAGAAAGCCCATTTGGCATTAGCTATTTAGGTAATTAAAGTTTACAAAAAAATAATTAGCAAACTGTAAACACTAAACACTAAACAGTGTCTAAACTTACCACCTCGAACGTGCTCCAATTGCGCTCGCAATCACTGGCAGAACACGTGAGTCCAAGAATCTTCATAGTCAGCTTCTTTAGAGCTGGATCCTTCCTATTCGAGTCTACTCCATAGGCAGCCCACCAATCAGCTGAGAAAAATAGTTTAAGTATAGGTTAGAGTTTTAGTCTCTTAGAGACATTTTATAGAAAAAAATCTTGTAAGAGTTCACTTCAGTACACTACTAACATTCATTGATAGAAGTACTTACTGGGTAATTTCATTGTCTGATGTCTTATTATGATATCCCTTGCGAATATCCATTCACTTTTTGTGTAGAAGTCCAGCAAACTTGAGACCTTGTCCTGTTCTCCTCTATCTGAAATCATTCTTTTCAAGACATCAATAAATCCAACCATATGCACAGTTAGTACTTCTGCTGGATCAGTAGAAGCGAATAAACAGTCTAGATTAAGGATGTAAGCAGCCGAATACAATGGGGATGACATTTGGCTGCCCCATCTTCTATCTATAATTTCTAAAATTAGCTTGTAATCACGGTCTCTATAGTTAAAATGGTCCATGATCTTATTTTTTGCCCTCTCCATTGCATCATATATATAGCTCATTGCGGGCTTCTCATCCCCATCCACTAATCGCAACACAGTGACTAAGGGCTTGGATAATTTTAGCGCCTTTACCACTTGACTCCAAAAAATTTGAGAAAGAATTGTTTATTGAACCCGTTTCCCATCAGCCTTCCTTGACTAAGGCCCACTTGTAAAATCGGCCGACACTACAAAGCTTTTAAGTTTTGATTTCTTTGCATGTAACCTTTGTAGTGTTAAAAAGGTTACAGCGAAACGGGTGACTGCTGGACGTAGCAAGTTACCCCCAATGTATTTTCTCATTCAACTGAGAAGAAGGGCGTGTTTGTATATAAAAATCGTGATTCTTCTAGCCTTTGCAATCACATTTAAAAATAATCTACCTATATCTTCTAATACGAGATCAATACGATGGGCCGCACAGGGGGTCCAAAATAAACGTCGCCTCTTCTCCATAAGAAAACGACGACCACCATTACATACGAGCTCGCATTATCTGTAATTACTTTTACAACGTAGTCCTCACCTATTTCTTCAACTACACTATTTAGTAAGTTAAACAAATATTCTCCTATGTGTGAATGGCCCGACGCATCAGCCGACTTCAAGAACATTGTCCCAGCTGGACAATTTACTAAGAAGTTAATGAGAAATCGACTGGATCTATCGGTCCATCCATCGGCCATTAGTGTATAACCATATATTTTCCATGATTCCCTATATTCAGCTATTAAGGATTGTGTATATTCAACTTCAGTTCTAAGGCATGTCTCCCTCATTTCATGATATGAATGAGGTTTAAGCCCAGGTCCAAATTGACCTATAGCCTCAATCATTACTTTGAAGCATTTCGATTTAACGACGTTAAAAGCAACGCCGGTTTGGTAAAATCACTTAGCATTATATTGACTTGTGGTTTTCCTATCTTTTTATTTATACCAGTTCTCTAAAGTTGTTTGAGCCGGCCCTTTCCCTTTACCCCTTTGGTCGACCACATCCTCGGGGTGTGGTCTACACCATCTATCTAAGGGTCCATGCCCTTGGGCTCTTTTCGATGGTTGTACTTGTGGTCTAGACCGACCTGTCGAAGTAGGGGGAGTGGGACTAGCTTGAGCTTCATCGACATCTACTACATTTATATCTTCATATGTATCTTGTTCCATATATTCCTCCTAACGTAGGGCACTATCATATTTCTTTCTTGATTGTTTTTCCATATACTCCACGATCTCCCTTCGTATTTCTGGAGTAATCTTGTCACATGCTTTTGCATTTGACCTGGGTAAATATGCAAGGTGTTACTTGTGCCTTGCAATGCCACTGGAACTCACAAATCCACATAAATTACATACTATATGAGTCTTTTTGGTAGCACTATGGTAGTGCCCATACTTCCAACCCGGGTCATTCGACTTGGGCCTCAAAGAGGAAGATTGGGAAGAAGACATTATGATGGTGGATGGTGGTGTGGTGTGTGTATTAGCACTAAAAAGTAACTAGCTAAGCTAGCTATTAAGTATTAACTAGAAACTAGAAAGTAAACTACAAATAAAAAGAAAAGTAGAACTTGGAGTTGTGACTTAGGGTTAGGGAGAGAGAGAGAGAGAGAGAGAGAGAGAGAGAGAAAGAGGAGACAAGAGAGAGAGAGAGAGAGAGAGAGAGAGAGAGAGAGAGAGAGAGAGAGAGTTACACACTTACACTTACACTTACACACACACACACACTTACACTTGTAGAAACTAGAAAGGGAGAAGAAGAGGAGAGAGAGAGAGAGAGAGAGAGAGAGAGAGAGAGAGAGAGAGTTACACACTTACACTTACACACATACACTTACACACTTACACTTGTACTATAAACTAGAGAGGAGAAGAAGAAGAGAGAGAGAGAGAGAGAGAGAGAGAGAGAGTTGAGTTACACACTTGAAGAAAGGGAGAAGAAGAGGGAAAAGAAAATGAGAAAAGAGAGAGTTATTAGTTGTTACACTTACACTTGTAGTAGAAAGAGAAGAGAGAGAGAGAGAGAGAGAGAGAGAGAGAGAGAGAGAGAAGAGGGAGAGATTTACACAAATAAAATTAAAATTACAACTTTCAACTTCCAAAATTCCAAATTCTTGTCTAAGTTGTCTACCTGTCTTCTCTTAAATCTCTTCTTCACCTTTGCCTCTTCACTTGAGTATTGTATTTGTTATTGAATATAACTTACACTTGTATTTGTAAGTAGTAAATTGTAACTTACTAACTTGTAACTTCAAACTTCAAACTTTTAAGTTGTTATTTGCTAACAACTAATAAAGTAAAATGAATCAATTAACAATTTAACATTTAACAAACAAAATAATTTTTTTAAAAAATGATAGAAAGAAGTTGTTAGAAACTTAGAAATTAGAATTAGAATAGAAGTTAGAAGTTAGAAGTTAGAAGAACTTGTGGAATGTGGATGGAGATTGGAGAGTGAGGAGTCTCTTGATTCTTGTCTTGAATCTTGATTCTTGAACAATGAATATGGATTGATGGATTCTTGATTCTTGATTCTTTTAAGTTGTAACTTGTAACCCTTCCTTGATTCTTGATGCTTGAATGTTGATTGTTGAAAGAAAAGAAAAGAAATATGGAAAATTAGAAATGGAATTGGATGGAGAGGAGTGGATGTATGTAACTTGTAAGACTCTTAGAATGTATAATATATTATGTATATAAGATAGTAAGAATGAGAGAAATAGAGAATAGGGAGAGAGTTTGAGGTTTTTTTTTTGCATTTAGGAATGCTTAGAATGCATTTTTATAGAGAAAAAATCCGGATTAAAAAAAATGGTTAACAAATGGTTAGAAATCTGACCATTGGCCAATATGCGATCGCATATGCTGGCTCAAGTGGCATATGCGATAGCATACTGGCTAGATCGCATATGCCACTGCCGCATATGCGATCTAGCGAGCAATATGCGAATATGCGTTCACATATTCGCATATGCGATCGCATTTGACAACATTGTGATTGCCCCTTTTAAAACCTTCAGGACAATCAAAACTGTGGAATTTGTGCCTAATAGTCTTGAGAGAATCCAGGGAGATAAGATTTTTCCATCCCATCAGACATTCTAATGCACACCGATCCAATTCCAATGACCTTATAAGCAACATCATTGTCCATAAATACTTGGCCACCATTACGCTCGTTGTACGTGGTGAATAAATCCTGATATAAGGTCATGTGGTATGAGTCCCCCATATCTAAAATCCATTCATCACTAAGGTAACTGGATTTGGATGCGGTTATACCATTAATGGTGTCCACATCCTTGCTAAACTCCACTGCATTGGCCTCTTTTGCCGCTTCATCTTCCTTATCTCCCTTTTGGGGTTTAGGATTTTAGTAATCCTTCTTCATATGCCCGTCTTCCATAGTTCCAACACTTTATCTTCCCATTAGTCTTAGGCTTGAACCATGAATGCGATGAATGACCCTTTCCCGCTTTGAATTTTTTTCCTAGCTACTAATGCATCCATGAAGGGACTTGTGTTACTGTCATTCTTTCTCAACACCCTCGGTTGAATGGTTGGGATGACAATCTCAACATCAATGGTCTATCTACTGTGACACATAGTGCTTACGAAATTATCGTAAGACTCTGGAAGGGAGTTCAAAAGAATTAGGGCTTGATCTTCCTAGCACATTTTCACTTCTACACATGTCAATTTACAAAGGATCTGATTAAACATGCTAATGTGTTCATTAAGATCTGACCCCTCCACCATCTTCGAATTATAGAATTACATCTTCAAATACTGATAATTAGATAATGATTTCTTTATGTAAAAGCTATCTAACTTCTTTTCAAGTCTTGTAACAGTCTTTTAATCCAGGACATTATAAATGACATTGTCCGCCAAACATAGTTGGACCGATGTTTTCGATCTTTCGTCTAACTTTTCGCATTCTTCATTGCTCAAAGACACTTGATGCTTCTCAAACCCTTGCTAAAAGTTTTTTTTTTCCAGTGAACTTCTTTGTTTCAAACTTCACGTTTGATCCATTAATCATCATAATGCCAATTCCAACTAAAATCCTAACATACTTTTTGATACCACTTGTTGAAAATCCGGGGAAGCAAACCTCGAATTTGGATTTCACGCGATTAAGCAAATGTAAACAAGCACACACAATTTTAAATGGAAAAACTTTTCAGGAAAAAAAAAAAAAACCATGGTACAAAGCGATAACAAATCACTATGAAAGTAAAAATACAAGAGATGAAATCACTTACTGTAACACCCCGTACTTTTTAGCACTCGGGTGTCACCACGTAGATCTAAATTAGCTTACACATATGTAGTAACACCTGTAACTTACCAACGACTCTCAATCTATTCATCCTAACCCTTTGATTTTAGACTATGTTAACTCACGACACAATCATAATATTTGAGATCGATCTGTCCATTTAACTATCACAACATGATTATATTGGTCCTGTACTTAAATATATAAATAAAAATTTTAGAATCTTGATCATGATGATATTTCTGAGTATGCCTATTAAGTCATATGAAATAAATTTATGAACTAAAATCACAAATCCACCGTTCACTAGGTTTACAACATCGTGTTGGACAACCCATCCCTTGGAAACATAAATCAGATTATTTGGTCTCATCACCAACCCCTAGATTACACCTAAACACTCTTTAAGATCCCATGGTTATTGATAACTAGACATGAATAGTTCTAACTGTTGGATTGGTTGAACGGTTAGGATATTGAATATCGATAATTAGACATCCATATAGTGTGTGCCACTTAGCACTTAAAGTTAGTTAAGGGTTAGGCACCTGACTCATAAGGATCGAGCTACCATAAAGGCAATTCTATTTAGAAGTAGGTTGTCAGACCCTTAACCGAGTATCCGTTTCGTTCCGTTAGGTCCTGCGGTCCTACCGGTTGAATTCCGGCGACCCGCGACCTGTAGGTGGCGTTTGTGATCATCCTTAAATTCCATCCTATAAACTCGACCTGGATCGACCCGAAACCTATACCTTTGCGACCGCATCGCACCCCAGTTCCAACGCTGTCTCGTGTACATTCGATGTGTATATCAAAAGTTATAGGCCGCACTTCATATGGACCCTTGATCGTGTTTGTGGGACCCACCTAACATGTGCATGTCCCCCTAGGAGCATGACATCATCTATTCCATAATTACCTAGCTAGCCTAGCCCACCTATAGCCTACCTAGCTATCATGAGAATTTTCTTCTTAAGACAATGATCACTCCCTCTCCCATGTGCCATTATTGTTTCTCTTCTCAAAGCTCATCATGAGCTTACAAACCATCATTCTCTTGCTATATCTCTCCCTCTCTCTCATTTCTCTTCATTTTCCTTTCTTTCTCTCCATTTGCAAGAGAAAAAAAAGTCCACCATTCCAGTAAACTCCAGCCACTACGTGACAAAAGGAAAAAAAGGACAGATTTTGAGATGGTTGTGGACCGTTTGCAAAATTTCTTAGTTTAAAGACGATTTAGAGACGGCCGTAAACCGTCTCTAAAATTTTAGACGGCTCTTAACTGTCCTTAATATTGTCTTAAAAATGTTGAATGTCCACAAATCATTTAAGATGGTCAGAATCTGTCGTTAATTGCGGAGGAAAGACGGCTATCGACCGTCTAGAATAAAAGACAATCTTTGACCGTCTTATATGCAGTCATCTAAGACGGTCAAAGACCGTCCGCATTAGAGATAGTCATTGGCCATCTTTTACTAGTAATTTGAGATTGTCAAAGACCGTCTGTATTAGAGACAGTCCTTAGCTGTCTTATAGCGGTCATTTGAGACTGTCAAAGACTGTCTACATTAGAGACGGTCCTTAGCCATCTTATAGTGGTTATTTGAGACTGTCAAAGACCGTTTGCATTAGAGACGGTCCTTAGCCATCTTATAGCGGTCATTTGAGACTATCAAAGACCGTCTGCATTAGAGACGGTCCTTAGCCGTCTTGTAGCGATCATTTGAGACTGTAAAAAACCATCTGCATTAGAGACAGTTCTAAACCGTCTCTAATGCTCAGGTCAAAAATTAAGAAGTTCAAAAAATTATGAATTTCGAAAAAAAAAATAGTTGAAAAGCTTAGAAAAATAATTAACAATGTTTAAGAAAAATTTAAATTTTGAAAAAAAAAAAAACTCTGAATTTATAAAAATCTAGATTTTGAAAAAAAAAAAAGGTTAAGAACTTTGAATAATGTTGATAATTTTGAAAAGAAAAAAAGATTTCGATAAAAAAATTATATTTTAAAAAAGAAAATTTTAAAAATTAAACAAAATTGTGAAAAAAATTGACAAATTGTAAAAAAAAAAAATGTATTTTTTAAAAAAGAAAACTAGATTTTGTATTTTGACAAGAAAAATTAAAAAGTTATATAACAAAAGTGAGATTAAAAAATGATATTTTGAAAAAGAAAATTTAAAAAATTAAACAAAATTGTGAAAAAATTGACAAATTGTAATATATATATATATATTATATATATATATATATATATATATATATATATATATATATTAAAAAAGAAAACTAGATTTTGTATTTTGACAAGAAAAATTGAAAAGTTAGATAACAAAAGTGAGATTTTGATGATGTGTTGTATATCCTTGCCGCCCCTAGGTTTCTCCAACCCATTTTTAGGTCGGGTATAAAAAATTGTGTAGATTTAAATCTTAAGTGGACCACACCACTGGAAAGAATGATAATATAGGACCTCGCCATTAAAAATTATAAAGAGCCCATCATAAGGTTTTAGTAGTGTTTATTTACAATCTAACTTGTTGAAAACGTAAAGAAGATCTAGATGAAGGTAAACTACAAAGATCAAATTGATCCAAAACTTTTGTGGCATTCAAAAGGTTTTTAATAGTTATTCATCATTGTTTTGAATGGTATGGCCCACCTGAGATTATTGAGTTCTTATGATTTGAAATCACATCCTAAAATATGATGGAAAAATATATGGCAAGTGTCGATATACATAAAATATATCAAGGTGGGCCCTACACGGTTAGAGTAACACCCATGGAGTTACCTAAATAGTGAAATGGTACTACAAGGTCACCTCATGGGAACTTCCCATGAGGTTAATCTGTGTGCGCCCCCACCATGATGTGTGTAGAACATCAACACCCTGCATTTGATGTGTCCCCTTTAAGTCCAAAAATCAGTCATATACGAAACTCAGGTGGGCCATAACATCTAAAACTATGTGAAGACATCTCTAAAACATATAAATGCATTTGGTGGGGCCCACATGAGTTTTAGATGTGTATGAAACTTGGTCCGACTCCTCATCCAAGTGGGACACACATAATGAATGGGCTGGATCTATGAACCACATCTAGGTGGGCCCAATAAATGATTATAATGTTTTGATGGGAGGGTAATCCTCTCAACTATAATATGTGGTGTGGCCCACCCAAGTCATGGATTGACTTTATTTTTAAGGTCATGGCCCACCATGAAATGGTGCATCTAACTGACAGGGCAAATCCAAAGTTCAAGTGGACCCACCATAGAAAAGAGTAGGATAGTGGCACCCACTATTGAAACCTTCTTAGAGCCCGCCGCGATGTTTATTTGAGATCCAACCTGTCTATAAGTTAATACAGACATGGAATAAGGGAAAACATATATATTAGCTTGGTTGAAAACTTCAATGGCCCAAAGTAAGGTTTTAATGGTAGGCATTCAATCCCCACTGTTTTTTGTGATGGGGTCCACTCGAACTTTGAATTTGCCTCATACTTTGTCTCAATCACAAGAAGTTTTTAATGTTGGATATTCAATCAACACCATTTCATGTGGTGTGGTCTAAATACTTGCGTGAATAGGAAAAACAAATTTCATATTGATCCAAAAATTTTGTGACCCCCGAAAGTGTAAGACCCATATCCTAGTCCATACTGTTCCATCGAATCCCGTGATCCTTCCTGACGAATTCCGACAACCTGCGACGTACAATCGATGTTTACACGCGATCCTAAGTCATATCTTGTAGATTTGAGTCGGCTTAATCCGAGACTTGTACCATTACGACCGCACCATCACCATAGTTCCAACGCTGCATCTTGCATACCGATCCGATACCCTAGTAGGGAGATGTGGGCTCGCATTTAGTTCGAGGAAAAACACCGCGCATTTGTAATCCCAAGATAATCTCTACAACATGTCCCATCAATCAATGAATCAATCAATCACCTCATGTCAAGTGCAAGAGTAACCCATGCTTTCTTTCTCCACAAGTCAAGCAACCTACCCCAAAAGTCAACAAGTCTATCACCTCACATCCATCACTCACCTCACATCCATCAGCCATCTCTCTCTCCCCTTACAACTCTCTCTCTCTCTCTCTCTCATTTCTCAACACATTTTCCAAGCAAGCAAGAGAGGTGCACGTCTATGGTTTTCCAAGAGAGAAAGTGAGTGTGTGTGGCCCACTTCCCACCCTAAAATCCTTCATCCTAGCCATTCACTTCTCATCAACTTCCATCAAAGAGAAGCACAAGGAAATCGGCATTCCATCGGACCAAGAAGATCGAACGGTGGGTGCTTTATAGGCTAGATTTTCATGTTTTGATGATGGGCCAAGTGAGGCCTAGCGATTGATGGTATGGATCTCACTTTGGACCTTACGGGTGGTCGATAGCCCACCTTCATCCTCATGATCATTCCATAATGGGGCCATTTTCCAAGGACCCCATCATGATGTTTATTTTTCTTGCATGAAAAAGAGGTCATCTAGACCTTCCATTTTGGTGGAGAAGTAATCTTCACCGTTGATTTTTTATTTAGTGGGCCCACATGTATTGGGACCCACTTATGTACGATTGAATGCTTAAAAATGAGGGCCCATAGTGTCGGGGTCCCTCCATGCGTGTGTGTGTTTCTCTCTCTCTCTTTTCCTTTTTGTGATGACGTAGTTGTGTGGCCCACTCGGATGGACCCCACCTTAATGTATGTCTTATCTACACCATCTAGCCATTTGGTGGCCCACCTGTAGCATGTTTGTAGGTGGGGCCCACCTTGATAATGTGTTACATTCAAACTGTCCAGCGTCCCCTGGACATGGACGTGCAGTGAAACGTGAATCGTCAATGGGTGTATTAACAACTAAAAAATATATATATATATAAAGGTTTTGGGTGAGCCGCTCATACAGGTCCCACCTTGACGTATGGATCCAATTCATGTCGTCCATCCCATTTCCCAAATCATTTTAGGCATTGAGCCAAAAAATGAAGCTAATCCAATTTTCTGGTGAGTCATAGCCTAGAAACAGCGTTTTTATCTTTGAAATACACCCTGATTTTTGTACCCCAAAACATATCGAATATTGGGCTTGATGGGTCTGTCTTGGGCCATAGAAACCAATGGCTTGGTCGAATTCTCCTGAAGCGGGCCCCACATACAAAAGGCCTCAAAAAAATAATTTTTCAAAAAAAAATATAAAGTGGCAAGGTTTCATCTGCAGAAATGACGCCAGAAACGTTAACGTTCTTTGCATTTTGGCGGACGGACAGGCAGGGACCCATGGTCCAGCCGTGAGCCCTACCATGATATATGACAACATCTACACCGTGCATTTGGTAGGCCCCTTCTTACGGTGGGCCCCCTCAAAAAATCAACCTCATATGGGACTTAGGTGGCCCACGTCATATGAGACTCAGGTGGGCCCCCTCCAAAAATCAGCCTCAAGCTGATTTTTGTTTTTTTCCCTTCGTCTAGTCCTGTATGACCAAATCAACAGATTGGATGTCAAATTAACAGTATAGTGGGCCTTAGGAGGATTTTAATGGTGGATATCCAATCACTATTCTTCTCATGTGGTGTGGACCACCTGAGATTTATATCCCTCTAATTTTTAGGATCAACCCATGAAATAATATTTAAAAATGGATGAACGGAATGGATGAAACACATACATCATGGTAGGGCCCACAGAGCACCGACCACCAGTCCGTCTCTAGGTCCGTGTGGAGGTGAACCGCTCCTTAAAAAATTACCCCCGCTCACACCCATTTCATTTTCCCTCTCTCTGTTTCACTCCACCACCTTCCTCTCTCTCTCTCACTCCAACCCCTACCCTCTCTCTCCATCTCATTTTCATCTTTCTCTCTCTCTCTCTCTCTCTCTCTCTCTCTCTCTCTCTCTCTCTCTCTGCAAGATTACCTCGAAACCATTATTCCTTTATAGTTCATCGCCGAGGGAGGCTCGATTCTCATTGTCAGAGAAATCCATGTAAGGAAAACCCTAACCGTGCATCTAATGCATCACCCACCTCCACAATAATTTTCCTCTCTTCTTTAGTTATAACATTTCAATTCTTTTTTTAGTTTAGTCCCGAAATAATATTCCCCATTGACTCCAATCTCTCTCTCTCTATTTTTTTTTATAGAAGTGTATGCATGCATGAAGGCAGGGCATTTTTACGGCACCTTCTATATATATATATATATATATATATATATATATATATATAATTTTTAGTAATGTGGATTTTCAATGAATGAATGGGGTTTGGGTCTGTTTAGATGCTTGGAATGGCCATACATTCAGATCATCTCAAGTCTAGATGATCATCTCATTTTTGGGCTCAAGATGCTCCAGATGCACAAGGTAACTTGGTTGACTGACTTGATTTCTAGTTTATGATTACATATGGAAATGGTCTTCTAATGACTTAACTTTGTGTTGTGTATAATAGATTTGAAGGACAATATCTTAAGAGTAGAGGAAAGGAAGATTTCAATGCCATTTTTGCAAGGTTTACAACTTCAAGAGTGTTTTGTGTGGATGTTGCTAATATTTATAATACAATCTCCCTCCTGTATTTCATGCATGCTAACTATTTGATAAAATGGTTCAACAAGGAGTGTTTTGTGTGGATGTAGCTGATATTTATAATACAATCTCCCTCTTGTATTTCATGCATGCTAATTGTTTGATGAAATGGCTCAAGAAGGAATGAGAAGCTAGCACTACTATCATTAGGCTATGATCTGATTAATCCTTGATCTTGGGCGTGTGGAGAAAAGTTTATCAAGATTGAGCAGGTTTCAATTTTTATAGTGATGCCTCTTATAATAGTTATTTCTTTCTTTGCGTTCTGAAACACTTCTTACTAAGACTATGATGACACCTATAACTTCATTAGACTGGCACTATGTGTCTCAACCTTACGATCATGGGCCGGATCCTAGATTATCTACTGAAGCACATGATTGCACAAAATTGGTAAAGAAAACTTATGAGTTTGAGATTTGCAAGCAATCAAAGATGAGGCCTACATGATAGAAAAATCCATATCAATAATCATACCTCTTCAAATATGATTAACAAGTAATTTCCAGCCTTGAAGCTCTAATGGAAGTATATCTTGAAAGTTGAGATTCCATGGGCTGAGAATGGCACTGCATTATGTTGTGTAGTGAACTAGAGTGTTTACTGACAAGGACAAGGCTGCTGCCCATTTAATGGTTTTCTAATTTCTATTAACTCATTTTTTCCTTTGTTCAATATAAAAGAAAATAGATTTTTTAGGTGATATTGATGACTTGTACAAGAGTATGTTTGTTTGTAGTGTTTGATTTGATTGGAATTCATTTGCTAGCCTGATAGCTAGAAGTAGTTTATTATGTTTCATAACTGTTTCATTTGGTGGCAGTGCTGGTTTGTGCCATTTTTATCTCCTTTCCTTTTCTGATGTTTCTTTTCCTCAAAATCTATATTGTTGTAGACATTTCAACTGAGAAAGGGTGTAGCTATCAACCAGGAGGACAAAGAAAATAGTCTTTCCTTTTCTTATGAATTATAACTTTTTTAGTTGAAAATAAAATTCTTGTGAATGGATTTTGTGATCCTATTAACTATTGTAAGCCTTTTCAAGACTATTTGTTGTGTACTCTCCTTTAATTAACACATTTTTCCCTTTTACTATTGCAGGTTTCCAGTGAGACTAGTTTTTAAGATACATATGCCCTTCTGAACTTGTCATACTCTTGTGATCAGGCGATTATTATTGTAATGGAAAGTTAAAAAACGTCATGATTTCAGGTAGTTATTATTGTAATGGAAAGTTAAAAAATTAAAAGAGAGAGAGAGAGAGGGATAATGAATTCATGGAAAGAAATGTTCTTTATCATTAGGGCTGCTTTCGCCAGGTTTGATGCAAAAATCATCACCAACTTCATAGAAAGACAAATAGCATCAGTGGCCACAGATTGTAACCTAGATTTAAACAAGGTTTGAGGTACCGTCAACAATACTAGCAGAATCCTCCAGGTCAGATTGTTGATTGGACCTGATTTTATTTAAATGATCTTGATAATCCATTTTATTTAAATGAGTAGACCCGGATGTGCATCGGAGCTATCCGGATGTTGAGCAGGGATCCCTAGAAGGTGGGAACCGCTGTTATGACCATGATGAAGCTGTCCATTTTTTATGGGCAACATTGGAGTGGCTTGGTCATTTGGACAGGCCGTGTTTATGTATTTGCTTGAATTTGTTGGAGCAGACCCGGATGTGCGTCAGAGCTATCCGGATGTTGAGCGAGGGTCTGTGGAAGGTGGGAACCGCTTTTATGATATGATGAAGCTGTCCATTTCCTATGGACAGTATTGGAGTGGCCTGACTATTTGGACAGGCCGTGTTTATATCTGTATTTGCAGGGATCACACCCTTAACCTATAACCTAAACCTATTCTCAAATCTCATAACCTATAACTACAACCTAAACCTTAACCTAAACCTATAACCTATAACCTAAACTCAATTCCCTAAACTTTAACCTACAACCTAACCTAAACCTATACTTATAACCTAAACCTATTCTCAAATCCCAAAACCTATAACTATAACTCAAACCTTAACAAAAAACCTATAACCTATAACCTAAACTCAATTCCCTAAACTTTAACCTACAACCTAACCTTAACCTATACTTATAACCTAAACCTATTCTCAAACCCCAAAACCTATAACCTAAACCTACAACCTATAACCTAAACCGAAACCTATAACCTAAACCCGAACATAAACCCGAACTCGAATTCTTAAACCTAAACCTATACTTATAACCTAAACCTATTCTCAAATCCCAAAACCTATAACTATAACCTAAACCTTAACCAAAAACCTATAACCTATAACCTAAACTCAATTCCCTAAACCTTAACCTACATCCTAACCTAAACCTATTCTCAAATCCTAAAACTTATAACCTATAACCTAAACCAAAACCTATAACCTAAACCCGAACATAAACCCAAACCCAAATTCTTAAACCCAAAGCTATACTTATAACCTAAACCTATTCTTAAATCCCAAAACCTATAACTATAACCTAAACCTTAACCAAAAACCTATAACCTAAACTCAATTCCATAAACCTTAACCTACACCCTAACCTAAACCTATACTTATAACCTAAACCTATAACCTAAACCTAAACCTAAACCTATAACATTAACCTAAACCTATAACCTAAACTTATAACCTTAACCTAAACCTATTCTCAAATCCCAAAACCTATAACCTAAACCTAAACCTAAACCTAAACCTATAACCTACACTTATAAGCTAAACTTGTAACCTATAACCTAAACCTATAACCTAACCTAAACCTAAACCTATAACCTACACTTATAACCTAAACCTAAATCTATAACCTAAACCTAAACCTAAACCTAAAATCTAAATGTATTCTCAAATCCTTAAACCTAAACCTTCACCTAATCCTAATCTCAACTCCTTAACCTAAACCTAAACTTGAAAACCCAAACCTAAACCCAATCCTGAACCCGAACCCGATTTCTTAAACCTAAACCTTTACCTATTCTCAATTTCCTAAATCTATAACCTAAACCTAAACCTATAACCTAAACCTTAACTAACCTATAACCTATAACCTAAACCTATAACCTAAACCCAAACGTAAACCTATAACCTAAACCTAAACCTTAACCTATTACCTAAACCTAAAATCTAAATGTATTCTCAAATCCTTAAACCTAAACCTACACCTAACCCTAATCTCAACTCCTTAAACTAAACCTAAACTTGAAAATCTAAACCTAAACCCGATCCCGAACCTGAACCTGATTTCTTAAAACTAAACCTTAACCTATTCTTAATTCCCTAAATCTATAACCTAAATCTAAACCTAAACCTATAACCTAAACCTATAACCTATAATCTATAACCTAAACCTAAACCTAAACCTAAACCTAAAAGCTAAACGTATTCTCAAATCCCTAAACCTAAACCTACACCTAATCCTAATCTTAAATCCCTAAACCTAAACTTACGCCTAATCCTAATCTCAACTCCCTAACCTAAACCTAAGCCCGATCTCGAACCCGAATATGAATCCCTAAACCCTTAGCCTAAAACCTAAACCTAAATCTATAACCTAAACTTAATTCACTTAACTTAAACCTACACCTTAAGCCAAATATATAACCCGAACCCGAATCTAAATCCCTAAACCCTTAGCCTAAAACCTAAACCTAAACTTAATTCACTTTACTTAAACCTACACCTTAACCCAAACATATAACCCGAACCTGAACCTGAACCGAATTCCTAATCCTAAACCTAAACCTATAACTTATAACCTTAAACTAAACCTATAACCTATAACCTAACCTAAACCTAAACCTATAACCTAAACCTATTCTCAAATCCCTAAACCTAAACCTATAACCTAAACCTATTCTCAAATCCCTAAACCTAAACCTATAACCTAAACCTATTCTCAAATCCTAAACCTAAACCTATAACCTAAACCTATTCTCAAATCCTAAACCTAAACCTATAACCTAAACCTATTCTCAAATCCCTAAACCTATAACCTAAACCTAAACCTTTAACCTATAACCTAAACTTATAACCTATAACCTAAACCCAAACCTAAACCTATAATCTAAACCTAAACCTAAACCTTAACCTTAACCTATAACCTAAACCTATAACCTATAACCTATAACCTATAACCTAAACCGATCTAGGATCGACCGAACCCGATTTCCTAAACCTAAACCTTAAACTATTCTCAATTCCCTAAAGCTATAACCTATAACTTAAACCTAAACCTATAACCTTAACCTAAACCTAAAACCTAAATGTATTCTCAAATCCCTAAACCTAAACCTACACCTAATCCTAATCAAAACTCCTTAACCTAAACCTAAACTTAAAAACCTAAACCTGAACCCAAACTTGATTTCCTAAACCTAAACTTTAACCTATTCTCAATTCCCTAAACCTTAACCTATAACCTAACCTAAACCTAAACCTATAACTTATACTTATAACCTAAACCTAAACCTATAACCTAAATGTAAAACCTAAACCTAAATCTAAAACCTAAATGTATTCTCAAATCCCTAAACCTAAACCTAAACCTATAACCTGCAACATTAACATGAACTTATAACCTAAACCTATAACCTACAACATTAACCTAAACCTATTCTCAAATCCCAAAACCTATAACCTAAACGTAAACCTTAACCTAAACCTTAACCTATAACATATAACCTATAACCTAAACCTATAACTTATAACCTAAACTCAATTCCCTAAACCTTAACCTATAACCTAACCTAAACCTAAACCTATAACCTACACTTATAACTTAAACCTATAACCTAAACCTAAACCTAAAACCTAAGTGTATTCTCAAATCCCTAAACCTAAACCTACACCTAATCCTAATCTCAACTCCTTAACCTAAACTTAAACCTAAACTTGAAAACCCAAACTTAAACCTGATCCCAAACTCGAACCCGATTTCCTAAACCTAAACCTTAACTTATTCTCAATTCCCGAAAGCTATAACCTATAACCTAAACCTAAACCTTAACTTAAACCTATAACTTAAACCTAAACCTTAACCTAAACCTAAACCTATAACCTTAACCTAAACCAAAACCTATAACCTAAACCTTTAACCTATAACCTATAACCTAAACCTATAACCTATAACCTAAACCTAAAACCTAAACCTAACCTTAACCTATTGTTGTTTCTATATTTTTTTTAAACTCTCTTTTAATTCATTGCTTAGTTTCAATAAGATTGTACATAATCTATTGCAACGGAAAAGAAAAGGGCTTAGTTTTTGAGTTCTTTTAAGCTTCCTTATCATCCATGCATAGCATTGCAAACCTTTACTATACTATAACTCTAATCAGAACTTTATATGCAATTTGATCAAGTGCATTAACATCTAATACTATCATATTCCTTTGCAGGATAACATTGTCGTATTTATGGGCCCTTGTGCTGCGATTCTTGTTCTCATCATCATTGGACTCTCATGCATGGGAATCAAGGATGTATCTCTTCAACACATGCCCTTTTTACAAAGCTTTAATTTTTGTTGGTGTTTCTATTAACTTGAATTTAAACACTTTTATGCATTATTTGCTTACATTAGTTTTATTTAAATGATCAGTTTTATTTTTAAAAAGTATGCCCACTTTTTTGGAAAAAAAAAAAAGCAAATGAAGTTTCTGCAATTCTTCATAATTCGGAATTATAATGTTTTGTTGGTTGAATATTCTTTTATTAGATGAAAGACACAAAACGAAAATTGTTGCTTTTTTTTCTATTTTTTTTAATGCAAGAAATTTTCTGACGGCTTTAGGCCGTCCATATTTTTATAAAATATTTAAATCTGAGACAGTCCATAACCATCCTTTTAAGGTTCATTAGAGACGACTCATAACTGTCATTTTTAAGGATGATCCATGACCGTCCTTTTAAGGTTCATCAGAGACTGCTCATAATAGTCCTTTTTAAGGACGGTCCATGACCGTCCTTTTAAGGTTCATCAGAGACTGCTCATAACTGTCCTTTTTAAGGACGGTCCACGACCATCCTTTTAAGGTTTATTAGAGACCTTATAACGTCTATATTTATTGACGGTCCATGACCATCCTTCTTTATAGACAGTCCATAATCGTCCTTTAAATGTCCATAGAAATGATGGTTCATGACCCTCTTTAAGTAATACGATGCCCCTAAATAGGACGGCCCTTGTGATGGTCTAAAACCGTCCTTTATTGTCTTTTGAGACGGTTTTCAACCGTCCTTTTTTTTCCAGTTTTGGCATAGTGAGCCCTCTTTTCTCTCATTTCCCCATAAATCTAACCCCTAAAACTTAATCTTAACCATAGATCTATAACCCTTAGAGCTTAAGGAGCTTGGAAATGGGAGAAACTAGGAGATCTTATGAGGTGGGTGTCCATTTAGAATAGTTTTCAGCTTTTCTTTCTTAGATCTTCTTTTTCTCATCAAGGGACCTTGTGGGGCCCATCAAAAGATGGTGGATGTCCCCCATGTCTCCATGGGTGTAGCCAATGGCCCACCTTATGCATGCATGTTCCATAGATGGGGTCATTCTCCATGGACTCTTTCATGGCAATTTTTCTTTAATCCATAGCTTATGGGGTCATCTAGACCCTAGATCCTTGGTGGGAATGGCATCCCCACCTTAGATTTGATTTTTTTTCATCCATGCATGTGTAAGATCTAGCTTGTAATATGTTATGATGAATGTTGTGAGGTTGTGATGATGGAGAGGGCCTCAATCATGGCGGAGCCCCCTCTCCTATGGTCGGATTTCCTTTCCCCTTTTTCTATTATTGCCTTCTAATGTGTGTGGCCCACTTAGGGACCCTAGGCCATCCAAACCGTCCAACAAGGTGGGACGCCCCTTGCTGTCCATTTTCTGGACATTGGCATCCCACTTGCTGCCAATTTGATGCATGCAAGGGGTTTTGGTCTGGATGTTTGTGGGGCCTACTAAGGTAGACTATATCAGTATTTTGTGAGTGTTTCCCTTTTATTCAGCAGTTATGAACTGATGTGTCCAGTTATATCTTACTGTCCAGAAAATTTCTAGACTGTTTTCTAGGTTGTTTTTCATTGATCTTGGCATGGAAGATTGGACTTATTGTAGGCATGTTTTACTCTTATTAAGAGATGATTCTTGGAGGTGTGAACCCCACCTTGATGTATGTTAAATCCCACCTCCAACTGTCCATGAATGGACAACCAATGGAGCATGCCCAAGGGCGGGACGGTCCAAAATTCTGGACTATCCAGCCATGCTTATTAGAGGGAAAACACATGTATTAGCTGATTCTTGGGGATGATGGACCCCACCTTGCTGTACTTTAATAAGAGCATGATCACCACCCCTTTTTCCCTCTTTTGGGTGGGCCTGGGCCCACTCCATTGGATGTTCCATGCAGGGATAGCAATAATTTTTTTCCTATAGAATTTTATTTCTGGACCTTGTTGTCCATTTTTGTAACTCATGTTTGTGTGTGATGGTGGCCTCCCCCTTCACCCATCTTGTGGCCCACCTTGTGGGGACCCACCTCAGGTGCATGTGGGCCACCTGATTCACCAAATTTTGGGGCATTTTGGAGCTGGGCCAGCAACCCAACTGCTGGACGTCCTGTTGGGCTGACGTCCAGCGATGGGCTGTCCATCCTTCTCCTTGTGGCCCATCTTAATGTATGTTTTATCTAGGCCATCCTCCCCTGCGTGCGGCTCACTTGGATGGGGACCATCCCTTGGTGGGACATCCACAAGTGGGACCCACCGTGGTGTTGTTTTGGGGCAGGCCGTCCAGGCCATTGGACCGCCCAGCTCATGTGTGACGCCCAATATTTTGGGTTGTTGCTGAACTTACAGTCTAGCAGCAGGCTCACTTGATTTATGTGTCCCTCCATCTGGTGGGGCCCTCTATGATTATTGCTGGCCACATCATAAAGATTAATGTGCACTCAGTTTTACTATCAGCTGGACCTCAGCAGGTCTAGAAAGTTGGGTGGGCTGAAAGTCCAGCAAGGGGCCTTAGAATATTTTGTATATAGCTGAAAGTTGTGAGGCTGTGAGGCCCACCAAATGGAGAGACTTGTGTACAAACATCATGCCTTCATTCTTAAGATTTTTGGGCTTAATTAGTGCCTTATGAGGTCCACCTTTAGTTGATTAATGAGGACCCAACATAGTCCAGATTTTTGAGATGTCCAGCAGGCCTAGGTGGGCTGGGACGTCCAGCTTTGGCCCAGTCCTTGTGCATGGGCTATTTACACATTATGCTGGACTTTGTGGGCTAAATGGTATATGTGATTGGGTCCTTGATTGCCCACCTATTTTTCTCAGATTTGGGCTGATATTGAAGGGCCCATTTGATCCAACTTAGATATGTTTTTGCCTATGTGCTTGGGCTTATGGGCTGCCCACTAGGTCCAACATAATGCATGAATTCGGTGACCATTGTTATTTGGCCATAGTTTCTTTTTGGGCCCATGATGTTGTGTGAGGGCTTTGGGCCAGTTTCTTGGGGCCCATTATGTGATATGATATATATGTATTGCTACCCATTTTATTTTTAAGGTAGTACTTGGGCCTTGGGCCTTGTTTTAAGTAGAATCTTTGTTGGGCCGCCTTCTAAGGGACAATGGTGGTTAAATGTCCCCATTGTAGACCCCTCTAGGCCCATTTGTTAGGCTCATTCTCATCTACTGGTGGTTGAATGTCCACCTTAGACCCTTTATTAGGCCCATTCTTATCATTTTAGGCCCATAGTATTGATCTCTAAGTCTTTGTGGCCTAACCCAAATTGTTGGGCCCCCACTAGTAGTTGTTCTCTTTCTATTCCATGTAAAATTGTCTAAGTACCTAGATCCTACCTTGTTGAGAGGAGAGTATAACTTCACCGCATGATGTACTTAGTTATTTTTCATAAGACATCCCCATGTGTACTTAGACCCGATCTTATTATGAGGAGAGTACAACGTCATCGCATAACATATTCCCATGTGCATCATATGTGTGCTTAGTTGAGATGTGATCGGTCATGGTTTATGCCATTGGACAAGCTATTATGGGACTCCCTGAGTGATGGAGTAACCCCTCTGGAGCGCACTATATGCGCAGGATTGATGCATGGTTGATTTGTGTGATTCATGCATTTGACATTGCATAACAAGGTTGATATTCGCCCTAGCTTCATCAAGGTCGTAGCCTCCACAAGCACATGGATGGCTAGATTTGGATACCAAAAATATTAGTTTGAGCACTATGGGCACGTAGGATGTGCTTGGGTGAAAGTACCAGAACCTTCATGGTGCCAAGAAATGCTCCAACAACAAGACCGAGTGGAAAACATGAGCATCGATGCCTTTACCATTAGGCCGCATCTCCCACTGTATCGTGGTCGGTTGGAAAGGTGTGTGACCTTATCCGCCCGAATAAGGGAGCATTTGAGCTAGGCTGAGTTTGACCAGCTCGTAAATGGGTCCGCTACCGTCGAGCCTTGTTAGTGATTGGCTGTCCACAGGCGGGTAGTGAGGTCCCTTATGCTCGTTGGGTTACGTGGCTAGGGAGGCGGCAGTTTATGTGGAGTGTCCTTGACCCCAGTGATTTCTCAGAGAGGAACTGTACTGATATATGGACTTGATATGAGGATTGGCATGATTTCATTATACATTGCATATGGCACGTAGCTATATAGGCCCGCATTGCTTAGCCTTGGGATGGCTGATGGTATTGAGTTGCATAGCCTTTGGTTAGCAGATGGTAATCCTGCCTTGCATTTGCATAGCCTTGTTATGGTTGTTGGTATTCATGATCTTACTGTATATTCCGCATACTCTGATATTGCATTCATGGCACTTGTCCTACACACACTTACACCATCCTCTAAGCTTTCTATAAGCTTATGCACGATTGATGCGTGCAGGTGATTCTAGGCAGTGAGCAGGAGCAGGAGCAGGAGTTGTCGCGGATCTTTTAGAGTTTTACTTTATAGCCTTTGTATCTTTCTCTTTCGAACCTTGTATTGTAAAAAGTTTTAAATTCTTAGTGGATTTGTAATGGTGTTCCTGTAGTTCTTTTATGTGGTTATGATCTTGGCTATGCTGATTATAAAATAGACTTATGATTATATAAATCCTCCTTGTGGGATCCCAAGATTGGAACCTGGTATATGGGTTATAGGAGCCAAGAATGGGGCACAACGAAGGCTGACGGCGCTGGATTTAGCATCGGGAATTTTGTGAGCCTGGTTTCCGAGTTTGGGGCACAACATAGGCACTACGATTTCAAGATTTAGATAATAACAACGATAATAATTTATAGTACAAAAGATGTTATAATAAAGGAATTAATTAGGAAAACCCATAAAATAAATGTCCTAACCATATAAACAAATTTCAACGACCCTTTCGGCCGTTGGGATACGGATTGAAATCAATCTGACCATTGGATTAATAAATGTCAATCGATTGACTCAAAATTAGATTGTATGGCCCACCAAAGCTTTGGATCCACCCCATCTAGGATCAGATGGTCCTAATTGGGCCGTTAAAAATCAGATGGTCGATGTGGATCTCGCGTATGCATCATGGTGGACCCCACCTCGAAGCGTCGGTGCATGATGCACATGCACTTGCGGTGCACTGGACCTAGGGACTGGGTCAAACACCCTTGACCCGCAACTTCCTTAAAAGAGAGAATTTCTCTCACACTCGGTTTCACTTCAAATGAACAGACGTCCGTGTTTTCGATGGTGGCCCACAAAGCAGGGCCCACGTCCATGATCTGGACCGTCCATCTGGTGCGGACAGTCCTTTTGACCAAAACTTGACTACTACAACCAGTTTTTCGACATGTGTGGGCACATGAGAACCAGCGCAAACCAGCCCTAAAAACACATGCTTTTCGAAAATGGAAACTATTCCACTCCACCTTGGCTATCCACGTGCGTGGGAGTCCCTTAATCTCATCCCTTCATTTACAAGCAATCCCAGCCACCCGTTCCTACTTATTCCTCTCACTAATAAACCCTAGAGACATGTACTCGAGCGCATCTCCAGCCCTTGCAAAGAGACCCGAGAAACCAGTCGTTCCCTTCTTCCAACAAAACCACCGGCATAATCTCCTCCAAGCTTTGAAGAGACTCATCTGCAAGCTCTCAAGGGTCCTCACAGACCTCCTGCAAATTCGAGTTGGAAGGAAATACGGTAATGGTGAAAATGCCATTAACAAACACCATCTTCTTCACCGCCGTGAGAACCTGTGCTGAGTCGTTGCAGTACGAGCTGGTATCGAGTCCAGGGCTCCATGAAGCTCCGAAGAGAGAAGAAATAAATGGAAGAAGAAGAAGAAGAAGAAAGGAAGCAGGAAGGAAAGAAGGAGAAATAAAGAGAGAAAGGGAAGATGGGTGCACTGTTGCACAGATCGAATCAAGAGTTCAGGCCGAGTCGTGCTCGCAACTTAGGCCGAAAACGGATTAGGCCAAGTCAGGCCAAGCTTGACACTTCGTTGCTGGATGATTCTGACAGACAGGAAATAGAAGAGAGAAGAGAGAAAGAGAGTGATAGAAGGAGGAGGAAAGAAAAACAGCAAGAGAGAGAAGGGGATGGGTGCGTTGCTCGAATCGAGTCGCCAACTCGCTGGTTCGACCCAATCGGGTTGCAGGCCTGGTTTGGTCCATCAAGCCGGCTGCCGTATGGGTTGAGTGGAGAAGAAGAAAGAAAAAGAGAGAGAGAGGAATGGTGGTGCTTGAAAGCACTGAGTTGACACGCTGAATCAGTGAGTTAGGTCAACTCAGCTGAGTCGAGTTGCGAAGCAAGCCACCGGTTCGAATCAAGGACGAGGTACACCACTAAGTCAACCTAGGTGAGCCCACATTGAATTTATTTCAATTATAGTTATCCATGTTACCATAATTATCATTGATAAAGTATTAATATTAAGCAGGATTAACCATTAGTGAATCACCTATACTAATATTAGTTATTACAGACATATTACAATTGTTAACTATAAGTGCTTTATTCTTCACCTTTAAACATTATTATTGATAGTTATGATCATCATCATTAGATAATATAATCACCTTCCTCATAGAATTAATATAATTTTTGTTAATATGATTGTTGGGTGTTAGTCCTTATTATATCATGGTTGGTAAATTTATTATTATTATTACTTGCATTATTTAAGAGATTATAAGTCATTATAGGAGCATTAGAAAATGTTGGTATATTTAAATATGAACTTGTGAATCATCATTATAAATATGGATGGGTTAATACTCCTATTATGAATATTATTCGACTCATCGTACAATAATAATAATAATAATAATAATAATAATAATAATAATATTATTATTATTATTATTATTATTATTATTATTATTATTATTTTAAGATTCAAATGCTAGAATGTAAGCATCGAATTAAACTTTAAAATAAGACCCTAAAACCTAAGTAATCTAAACCCTAAGTCAATACTTTAAACATAGATGGTGCGTTGGGTTTGAACCTAGGTGTAGAATTTAATGTCAGTATATTTAAATATGAGCTTATGAACTATCATTATTAACATATTAGCTAATATAAATTATAACACTAACGCTAAGAGTATTCTTGTAAATATTAAGATTTAATTTTAACTAATTCACCAAGTAGACTTCAAATCCTAGAATCTAAGTTCAAGGCTAACCCTAAGATAAAAACCCTAATTCTACGTCAAAACCTTAAGTAGTCTAAACCCTAGGTCAATACTTTCAACGTAAATAATGAGTTAAGTTGGGATCTAATGATACAATTTCATAACTTATGATAAGATCCGAGTCTAACGGCGTGCGCACTTCCTAATAAATATAGAAGGTAAGTCGACCAACAAGGTGATGATTCTTCCCCTTGAGCTTTCCATTTTCTTATTAGCTTAAGTGATAGTTTTTATTTTAATTTCAATTGATAATTGATATCTCCATGTTATAATCACATGTGTAATTGTTGAAATTAAATTGCTAGATTACATGCTTAATATTTTTTCTGCATATTCTCTCATGCTTGTGGATTACTTGTGGATTTCTTACGTAACTTAAACTGGTACATTAGTGAGAAACCCCCACTTATAAATGTACACTCATACTTGGGATGTAACCCGACTGATTGTGATTGTAATGGGCCTTCTTCGCCTTAGTGGTTGTTGAATGATAGTTTAAATTGGATATTGATATGGACCTACCATCCATGGGTTGTTGTGTCCGATTGGTTTTTGTGGATGGTCTTTATCGCATGGTTTTGATATTGGATCTATGTGACATATTTTTTATACTCGCCTTATGAGGCTTAGTTTTGATATTTGCCCGACTTGGCTTTGTTTTGGCATTTCCCCTATGTGGGTTCGATGCATTATTTCTATACAACCATGCGATGGTAAGCCCCACATACTGAAATACGATTGGCCACTAGTCGACGAGTTTCCATTAAACATCCTACGGTGGTAGTCTCATGAGCTGGGCATGGTGGTATGAGACTTATACCCGACCTGTCGGCCTACGCTGGTGACGAGCCCCCGTAGTGACCTTGAGCTTATTTAAACTGGCTGATTGTAACTAGACTAATAATAGTTTGTCTAATCATGCATACATGGCATAGACCAGCGTCTATCGCTATCATACATGATGTACGTATTTTGTCTAACTGGATAAGCATTCCCAGGTTAATGATTACATGGGTGACGAGCCCAATGTCCGCACGGATGAGTATCCCCAGGGTGATGATTGCATTCACACATCCATGCATATAATAAGACTACATTTACTATGTTTTGGTTGTCTGGATGTTTTATAAATATACTTACCCAATGCGGCAATGTGTAATCTTGAGAGAAAATCACACTGAGTTGGCCACTCATCCATCAAATACATAACCGTACAGGTAACACAGGTGACCTAGATGATATGTATGTTCAGACTTGATGAGGAACAGGATTCAAGTGCTAGTGGTGCAGGGCTGTATTTATCTCGAAAAGCTACGCGATCTTGCGGCTTTTGTTTATATGCGTTTCAATATTTTCTCATGTATTAAGTTATGTAATTCTTACAGTTGTAAATATAGAGACATTGGTTTGTATAAGTCATTATGGGCAGCCTCTTCTACATCCTAAATGTAAAAGAAATTTACCATTATGTATGATTTGTCCATTCTACGCTAAACTGCTAACTCTGAATGAAAGAAAGATAACTCTAAAAAGATATATATATATATATACCCGAATTTGACCATCCTTTAAGGTTAACACTTGGGTTTTGGGGAAACGAGTCATATACTCGGGTCCTGAAAACATGGGGCGTTACAATTGGTATTAGAGCATAGTTTGGACAAACCAGGCCTTGGGAAAATGAACTTATACAAACTTTGAATGTCTCAGGTTAGGATGTTTGAAATTAGAAATTTGAACTTATGTGAATCTCTCTTATACTTAGAAAATTTTAAGAATGTAAAAACCCGAACTTAAGTCCCCTTAGAAATTATTAAAATAAATATTTGAACTTATGTGAAATTCCTCTGTAGCTAGGAGAAATTGAGAATATAGGAACTTAAAATTTTAGGCCTCCTAGAAACTTGTTTGGATGACCAAACAACTTAGGAATGAACTTAGGCCCCTTCAAACATTTTAGGTTTAAGTCATTCGAACTTAGAAATGGGAACTTTGGTTCCCATGTAAACCACCAAAACTACTGTTAGAATTAATGCTAGAAATTTGAACCTCTCTAATTAATGTTAGAAATTTGAACTTCTTTAAAAAATTTCTAGTTAGAATTAATGTTATTGCAATATTTAGTACGGAAACGTATGTGGGCATTATAGGAATTTTTCCTTACCCACCATATTCTACACTATATTAAACATAAACATTTCCTAAACTTAAGGAATGGTACTAAGAATCGTAAATTGAGTTTCCTAATAGATCTCTTTACTTAGGAATAGTATGTCCCACAAATTCCAACATGTAAAATTGGTTAGAGGAAAAGTTGTATAATTTTAGGCAAACTTTCAACCCTAGGCTGAGTATATTAAGACTAAATTTAAAGTCTTAGCTGAACTTCACAACTTTTAAACTCAAATTTCGTGTAGGAAATCCTAGTCCCGAAGTTATTACATTACGCTTAGATTATTAGGGTGCGCAGTTGAAGCATAATGAGCGACGCAAATCTACC